>VXAB01005249.1:815363-930960 GCA_013399175.1 Odontophorus gujanensis
AATGCCCCCGGGGCGGGGAAGGCTCGGCCGGGCGGGGGGCAGGAGCCGGCCCGCGCACGAGGGGCGGTGGAAGGGGTGGGGGGAGCTGGCGCCATCTGGGCCGCCTCCAGCGACCCCCGCCCCGCCGGACCCCGCGGGCGGTGCTCCGCTCTGGCCGCGCCGTGCGGTGACGCCCCCCATTCCCCCGCAGCCTTCCGAAGCCGGGCCGAGAGCGGGGGCCGGCGTCATTTGCAAGCGGGTCGGGCACGCGTGCGGCACCGCGCCCGGCGGTGCCCGGTGCAGGTGCAGTGCTGTGCAGTGCCGCCCGGTTCGGCAGAGCAGCACGCGGTCCGGGAGCGCGTCCTTCCCCCAGCTCGTGCTGATCGCAGCCGCCCGACGGCTGTCATCAAACCAAACGCTGCTGCTAAGTGTTTAAGCCCTCGGCTTCACCCGTGATCTTACCACGCGCTGGCAGCTGGTTTGGAAAGGGGGACTCTAAGCTCTCTTTTTTTTTTTTTTGTCTGTTCGGAGTTATCGTTTCTAAAGTTACCCTGTAGGGAAGGCATCTTCTTACTCAGCAGATTTGCCCCCTGTTTGCATTCATTGTGAGAGCTGCTGACGGCAGGGACGGGCAGTTTGTATTGCTGTTTGTACTGCTTTGTGTTCTTGCCAGCGCTGCAAAGCTCGCAGGAGCCGGCAGCCAAACCCTGTCCTGCTGCTGCATCATCACCGGGCTATGGCCTCAGCTCCTGACTCTGCTAAAAGCCACCAACGGAACGGCAGGGCTGTAGAAACACGGTGCAACCCGTAGTTCACCTCCGTCCCCTTTCTCACTCGTCAAAAATACATGAGCAGAGATCTCAGCTTCTCTGATCTTAGCGTGAGTTTTCAGGAAAGGTAATTAGGAAAAACGGCCTTTGCATGCAAATCACAGCTAGCCAAGAGGTGTTGTTTTACAAGGGCAGTTTCACACTCACTTTGCACGGCAGAATGATACATCCATCATTTTGGTATCCAAATAGGAGCAGATACAGCACCAGGAGCCAGGACTGGGCCTGGTCCTTTTGAAACTTCCTCAGTGTTTTATTTTATCCAGTCACAAAATAGCATGAACTACAAAAAGTTAAATAAATAAATAAACGTTTATTAGAGCTCAAAAATAACCTGAATTGCTTATGAACAAAGTTCATTGTTGCCTGTGTTGAACTCACACCTGTCTGCAGACCATCCCATTATTTGTACTTTCTCCTATGCAACTTGAATTCAAGATTTGCTGGAAGACAAACATACCCAGTGGAGAAGTTTGAGGTCTGCAGGTTCACAGTCAACCTCTTCCAGCATCTGCAGGGCACCCCAGGACCCACTCTGCTGCTGCATGGCTGCTGTGCTCATTGTTGCACTGGGTCCAGGGAGAGCAAATAACACGGGAGTAAATGGTTAAAAAAAGGTTTAAGTTGTAGTCACATCAACAAAAACATTCAATGTACTTTTGTCTGTAATTTCCCCTTCTGACAGTATCTTAAGTGAGGTATTATCTTTGAACTGAGTGGGATTCACTTCCTCAGAAGTTAATGAGCATTAAGTACAGCCCGATGCTCCAGGTATTGCACCTCACAGCACTGCTGGAGCAAGGAACTGTGCAAAACTACTGGGGTGTCAAATGGAACCCTTCCTAATAATGCTGATAAAACACGAAAATAAAATTCAACATTTCTGCAATTCTCCTTGCTCAATTTGAATTAACGATATTAAGAACATTCTATAGCTGAGGCATTTAAGGTTGCATAAAAGTAAACAAATGGAGAAAATCAGTGTCCTTGAGATAGTCCGATGGAGTACCACATGTTTATGCTGTGATACAGAAATTCAGCCGTTTTCCATGTGTAACTCCCAAATATTTATCAGCGGGCTTCACTTTCCGTATGGATTTCCCATTACTGCAGATGTAATCTGAGACGCAGTTCTGATCTGTTCCGAGGTGATGTATTGCTTCCAGCCATCGCCCCGGCGCGTCCTTCCCGAGCAGCAGAGCAGTGCCCCCAGGCAGGGGGTCAGGGCCCCGTGGAAGACTTTTTGGCCAGGCCTGGGGGCACCGCTCACACTGGGGCTGAGTGGGACCCCCCAGCAAACGCCGACCTGATAGGAATTACAGAGTGGCACGGCTGCCCAGCTCAGAGCGCAGTCCCACTGCTGGGGAGGGGCAAACACGCTTTCTGGAAGGGAGCAGAGGGAGTGCAGAGCTGTGAGCCCAGTCGTGGGCTCCCCCATTCACTGCCGCATCCTGCTGCTGCGCTGACACTGCTTAGCTGTCTCCCTGGACCGTGCTGTGCCTAGAGGCAAGCTTGGCCACTTGCTTTTTGCTCATGACATCAAATGCAGTATATGTTTAAAACAGATCAGCAAAGAGTAGTGCATCCCTTCAGAGCACGCATTGTGCCCATGTCTGGGCAGCTGCAAGCAACACCAATATTTCCATCTTCAAATTTCTCTTGAGCAAATCAAATGAATTCCATACTAGAATAAAGCAATGCTGTATCCAGATCAGCATAAACTCTCCCTGCCTCATTTGTCAGATGTTTTTATCTTAACACATTTTCCTGTAATTAATTGCCTTAGAGATGGTGCAGACTTGAGATAACATATCTAAATTCATATTTCACCGCTGGCTGATAAACTCATTGAGACACAGTTTAAAGGCACTGCCAGCCGTAAGTTTGTCAAATCCACCATGTTAGTAAGTGTGGAGCCAATAAACACAATTAGCTCCTTGGCTAACAGCCTTGCAGAATTGTTATCTTGAGGAAGGCACAGTGACAGCCCGGAGGGTGCAAGATAATGCCAGCCAACACAAACAAATCCATGCCTACTTTGCTCCAGGGCAGCAGTTTTTCTCCTCAAAACAACGCAGACTTTTTCACTTGTCTAGAGCTTTATTTTTGTCATTTGTGAAAAATTATGAAAAACTTTCCTAATTCTGTGTCTCTTTCCAGGTCCATATATGCTCTCTCTCTGATATTTGAGTCTGTAACTGAGATGCACGTATCTTTCAAAGCAGTAATACCTTGTAATAACTCAGCAGTGGACTTCTCAATGCCTTCAGATCTGGGCCAATAGTAAGAGCTCTCTTTAAAGTGCTCCCAACAGCTGGAATAACAGCATGCAGTTTGTGAATTACCTGGCTTACCTTATGCTGCACTTCACCCTCAGCCTCAGCCCTGACGAGTGCAGTTTATACATTTCCTGAAAGATTTCAAAAATCAGACTGACACGAACTGATCCAGCTCGAATCTTTGTTCCAGCATTCTGGGTGCGTGGCTGATTATCTGGGGCTGGAAAGTCCAGGCTTTTGGTCATGTTATGAGCCAGAAAGGAGAGACAGGGACTTTCCAATAGTCAACAGAGTCCCATGACTGTGATGCTTATAGGCTTTGTCTGAAGTGTTGCCAGCACCTCTAGAACGAAAGCAAACAGGCAGAACTCTTCACTGGCATGTTGCAGCCTCAAGAAAAGGAAAGAAAATAAAAATTCACCTGGAACCTTGGTGAACTCCATATTTTCAAGATCTCTGCGGCCACAACAAGGCACAGATCCAAGTGAAGGGTGGAGAATGTTGTTTCCTTCCAGGTTGGAGCAAGTTTTTTGTAGTTTTAAACCATTTACATTGCTTGCAGTTTGAACCAGATAATAGCTCACTATGACTGTGGTCAGTTTTGCACCGAGCAGTTCAGCTCAGCTTTCATTTCACTTCAGAAACCTGAGAAGAAGGAATAAGCACAGTTGGCTGTATCATACTGGTGCTCTGGAAAAAGCCATCACAGCAGCACCAACAGTGTTTGGCCTGGACACAACACCCAAATGCTGTGGCCCAAATCTCATTTTAAGCCAACATACAAACGCCAAAACCAGCAAACCTCCTGCCCCCATTGATCTCAGCCTGCATATTGAACCCTTCCCCACTGCCACGTCCTGGCTTGCAATGTGGCTGTAGCCAGAGGCACACAGGACAGAGGATGGCACAGCCACCTTGATAGCTGCCACTATATGGGAACTGAAGACATCTCTCATGGCAGCCAGAGAGCAATGGTAATTGCCAGGGCCCTATTAACTGCAGAATAACAGCAATTTGCACTGTCTCTCAGCTCTGCCTGCAGCTGGTTGAGCCCTCAAAATCCAGCTGATGGCAACCACATCTGCAGTGCTGCTGGTGCAGCGTTAGTCCTGCTACAGAAGGAGTTACTACCCTTCTGCTTACAGAAACTCCTTTCTTCTTTCCAGTTCTTTCTCTGAGCGTTTTTGATCTGGTGTCACTAGAGGCAAGCTTGGCCACTTGCTTTTGCTCACACCAAACTCTTGATCCAATTACAACTGTATTCACAGACTTAAAATATGTTAAGCCAGCTCCATTAAGACTTACCATACAAATGTTTGCTTTCAGCACATTTGGTCACTTAGTAGTTTCTTGCTTCATTCTGAACCCACATACAGTTACCATCTCAGCTGCCTTCTCAAAGGACATTCATTCCTTCCAGGAGCAGATGGGTAAACACACCTTGGGCTGAGCCCTTGGGATGCTAATGAACTTTCTCTCCAGGGAGCCTTCCTGTACAGGAAAAGCACACCTCGTCGACAAAGGGATTTTAACACAGGTCTCGTATGGTTTTAAACCAACAAACACCAAAGTGGAAGAAACCCAATTATTTGCTACACCAGTCTTCTTTTTTTTCTTCCATCCACTTTCTCCATCGCCGATCTGCTGGCCCCAATCAAGGGGTGTGCCTCGGCCACGTTGCTTCATGGTGCCCTGGAGGCTGGTCTGGTCACACCAGAGCAATGACGGGCTCTGCCATGAGTTTGGGTAGGCGAGGAGGACCTCTTCTTGATGCTTTTAACACACCACACAGCCATAGCTGCATAGACAGGAAAGCTAACCTCATCCCAGGTGCACTCTTCCCCTTACACACAGTGCAGAGCTCTAACTGTGGCATTCAGGAATAGTGCACCTCCATGCTCCCTCTTCCCAGCTCTCGCAGCAGAACCAATGCTGCCCTGCCTGCAGCGAGCTCCTCCAGACACCTATCTACCAGAAAACTCTTTTTTTCTCCTGTTAGGACTTGTTTCCTCCTGGTTTCTCTCCCTCTCATAGCACAAAATGAACACAAAATCAGGAAAGATTGTACCATGCTGCTGAAGGTACAGCCACAGCACAGGGCAGCAGCTATAGATTTGGTGCGCTGAAATACATGGAATAACTTCAATAGTGGTTTATGCATACATGACTATTGCAGGGAAGAACATGAACAGCCAGCAGGTGGAGAGCTACCCTTTGTTGCATTTGTAATGTATACATTTTTAATTGGCTCAGAATGGTCTCCTCCCTCAACAATTTCTCCAACAAATATAAAGTCAGAATCCTGGAAATTCTGAAGTACTGTGCTATGACGTTATCTTCTATAACTCAAAATACACAGGGTCAACAACGTAAGCTTCAGACTGGGAATAAATGGGCAGAAAGAGAATATCTCCTAGGTTACCACTTTCTGTGTTTGAATCTACAAAGGAATCTCTGAAACCTTTGAGGCAGGGGCAGCTTTTTGTCAGCGTCTTTTTCGCTTAGCATGACAACCCACTGCTCCGCAGCTATTTGTTTAGCAACAAGCATGAAATATGGTCTCTTTTCATCCCCGTATAAGTTACCTTCACTCCTCTGTTACAACAGGAAACACGCAAATCATTTGTCTTTTTTTCCTCTCTACGTTTGAAATCAGGAAACAATTACTGGAAATAAAATAAACAAAAAACAAAGCAAGCCAGAGGCCAACTATCAATCACCGTGTGTACCTCACTACAGGTACCTACTCATTTTTGCTGTGAAAGGCTGCAGCTCTTTTCTTTGTCTTTACATTCTCAGCTGTCTTTCCTCTTATCTACAATTTATTCCGAGGAACTACTAAAAAGGATTGGAGGAGGCTTCCTGCTGCTCCTGTCCCACTTCATCTCCCGCAGACATAAGGGATTGCTGGTCAAGGAGAGGCCACTTGGCCCGCGCAGCCTGTGCCCCGCTGCTTTATCTCCCCACTGCCAGCACAGCTCCCTCGGTGCACTGCCCTGTCACAGGAGAGCGATCGCCTCTCAGGAGTGTGAAGATAAACAGATTGGGAGCCTTCAAGGCATGTTCCCAGCACCTCCTCCCCCTCACAAGCAAGCAGGCTCATCCTGCGAGTGCCCCTGTGCACAGTGCGGCTCTGGGGATGGAGACCGAGATGTTTGGAGGGCCACATGAAGCTGTGACTTGCAGCAGAATGGCTTCAGCAAAAATTCGGGCCAGACCGCTAAAGGCAACATCTGGGTGCAAGGAGGGAGCGAGGGGGCTGGGCTGAGGGGAGCCAAAAGCTGGGCAGCACAGGGGGTTGTAATTCTGATGCTGAAATGACCTCCTCCATCAGCTGCAGCCACGGGCATTTTACCTCAGCTGGGCTGCTGGAATCACTCAGGAGCACATGGGGCTTCCCATTGTTTGGAGGCCTGGAAGAGCTTTGTGCCCAGCACCGCAGGGGAGCCAAGGGCAGCAGGCAGGAGCTGAGGCACAGGGCCCAGTGTGGCCCAGGGGATGCAGAGCAGCCCACACCATTCATCCAGGGTGCTGCCTGGTCCTGACAGTGGGTGTTGAAGGGTAGGAGCACACCACCAGTACAGCCACCAGCATCTACCCCTGGGCTGCTGCAGTGCAGCACTTGCAAGGTGCTGAGCCTGCACTGGGTGGGCACGAGGGCTGCCTTGGCCCAGTGAGGAATCAGGTGGTGAAACTGATCCTGATGGGAGTAACACAGGGGGGAAATGCAGATGGGTTCTGAGTATCTCCAGAGAAGGAGACTCCACAACCTCTCTGAGCAGCCTGTTCCAGCGCTCTGTCACCCTCACAGTAAAGAAGTTTTCCTTCGTGTTCATATGGACCTTCCTGTGTTCCATTTTGTGGCTGCCGCCCCTTGTTCTGCTGCTGGGCACCACTGAAATGAGCCTGGCTTCATCCACTTGACTCCTGCCCATTAGATATTGATAAGGTCTGATAAGATCCCCTCTCAGTCTTATGTTCTCCAGGCTAAACAGCCTCAGGACTCACATCCTTTCCTCATAAGGAAGATGCTCCAGGCCTCTCATCATCCTTGTAGCCCTCTGCTGCACTCTCTCCAGCAGTTGCCTGTCTATGCACCATATGCACAACAAGAAGCTGATTCTAAGTAACGAGGAAAAAAACTGTGTGTGATGAGGAGTTTCCATCTAAATGAGTGAGTGAAACTGACCTAATGTGCTCAGTGGAGGACCAGGCCATGCAAGAGCCTGACTGGAAACCCCAGCTGGCTCTGCAGGGGCATACCGTCTGGCAGAAGCTGTTGCAGCATCTGAAGCACGATGCTGTAGCCTAGCAAGAGGTAAGAAAATCCTCAACAGACAGAGGGCCATACAAATCCTCCCCTTAAGAAGGGTCCTGAAATTCCTACCAGTTCCAGGAGAGGCAGAGATGGACAAATACCCTTTGCAAGGCGCCCCGAGTGAGCTGCAGCCCTGTCCTGGCTAGCATCCCCAGGGTAGGTGCCCACATGCTGTAGCTCAACTCCCCCATCTCATCCCATTCCTTCTACAGCTGCAGCCCCACATCAACCATTTGAGCTGTTCAGTTGTTACCTTGCATAGAATGTTATCACAATTATTTTCTTCCTACAGGGAGAGATACAATAAGCCAGCCTGTTTACACCTGAGGAGTTAATGACATAATTAGACACTTAAAAATGTATATATTTACATGACTGAAATGTTTGCTTTCCTAATTCTAGTGAAAGTTTTCCAATTTCTTTTATTTTTATTTCACTTGAACAAATCGTGGACACTTCTTATATAAGTGAAAATTTGATTTTGGAAGTGCTTACATCTCGACAGATTTTAAACTCTCAGTGTGCAGAACAGTAAAAGTGAATTATTTTGAAAAAGAATTTTTAGTTCCATGTTAATAGAGCTCAACTATTACTTTTGCCTTAGGTGAAGCAGCACTTCCTATTTTCTGATAGCTAACTTTTAATGACACTAAGAGAAGAGCAGCTGCAACATTCCTATTAAGCATGTTGAATTTTTTTTACCAATCTGTGAAATAATTAATCAGTGAGTCTTCAGCATGGGATACATATGACTGCTTAACACTGCTCACACAAGAGGATGCTGGTAATTATCGGGCAGAAATTCAACACATGAATGAGCAGTTTCCTGATGGGTTCTTTTTGGTCCAATTCTGTAAGTTGACATAGAAAGTAAGGCACTCATTTAAAACTGCATTGTAGCAAGCAATAGTGCAGAAAGAACTAATTAGGAATTAGACTATTAAGGATGGACGACTAATTGCTGGGCAGCAATTCATAAAACGGGAGAAAGTCATAAATCTGTCAAACATTTCCTCTAACTAGATTTATTATACATCATAACCAGAAAATAATGTGCTATTGTTATTCAACATAAAGAAATTATATTCACAGAAGGAGCAGTTTCGGGTGGAGATTCATTTCCAGCTCTACATAGCAACCACCCAGAAACTCAATTACCTGAGCAAGTGTAGAAAGCTGGTTTTCAGGACAAAGGGATGGCATGGAACAGCGAGGGTAACCTCCATTAAAGTGGCATAGTTCGTCATATCTGACAACCCACTGAAGAAAGTTATCACTAGTTAAGGGCCTGACCCTGCATTCCTTAAGCAGACAAAAATCCCTTTGAAGTCAGTGAAGCGTCCTGCTCAGATAACTCTATCAGGATTTGGCAATTAATGAAAACTTCTAATTTCTTAAGTAGATTCTAAAAGCCTTTCCCTGAAAAACAAAGGGAAACAAAACAAAGACAACAGAACTACCTATTACATGTTATTCACAGCAACTCCTAAGCACATTGGTTTTGTTTCCAGCAGCTGTTGGAGCACAGGAGCTGTTTCTTACTAACTAGGAATTACCAAAAGTCAGAACCACATTGTTTTCTAATTTGCATTGATCTGCCATAAGTGTTCTTCTCTAGCTGATGTCTAGCTGAAGGTTTTGACAGCTTTGTATTCAAAAGGTCAGTAACCATTCCTCAGGGCAATTTGATTTAAACCTTTAGCATTTTACATGCTCCCAAGTAGCAGTGTGTAGTAGGACACGTGTGTTCGCAGCCTCCAAAAGGTCGTACTTCACAGCCCTCAAAAGAAAATCCAAGTCAGAAATATTTCAACTTGTAGAAAATATCAGAAAAGCTATCAGACAATTACAAGCACATTTTTCATTAAATTTAACTTCCACTCAAAAGGGCTTAAGAAACACAAATTGCAACGCATGTTTTCAGTCTGCAGTATCTTTCAGCTGGAAGTTCTACGCTGTCACATCCAGGAAGGCTGCCTTATCTGTCTTTCCTCAAGAGGCGTGCTTACTTAATGTTTGTTCAGGTTTTTCAAGCCATCCCCCCTCCCCTTGAAATCCCAAGCCTCTCTCTGGGATGAAAACCTGAAACCCTCAATGCAGAATTTGTTTGAAGTCTCATTAAGCAAGAAACCTCAAATTAAGGACAGCTCAGCGAAACAAAACATTTTTCTACAGAGTCACATGGATGTAAAACAGGTATTACATACAAGTTCTCCCTCATTATCCCCTTTGCGAGCTGTTTGTATTCTGATTAGTGTGCTAATGATACATGTTTCACACAGAAAAAGCAGTCAAGTCTCTACTTCAAAGAAAAATGACTTAGTATAAAAGTACCAAAGCTTGGGCTTGCTTCTCACATGCTGATTTTGTGAGTCACAGAGCAGTGCAGCAGCTAGTTAAATGCTTAATCTTCCTTTACAGCAATGAAGATGGTAGGTGTTGTTTGCCTTTAGAACGCGTAGATGTTTTTGTTGCTGGTGGTGGTCTCACTGCAGATAAATACATGAGCTCCTCTTGGTTCACGTCGTAAGAACAGAATGGTTTGTTAAAAAGGAGAGATACGAAAATACACTGCCTCCTTCCAGCAGAATCTCATACAAAGAAAATCATTCGATAATGATTTATGATCTACGTGAAGAATCCAAATGCCACAACAAACTAATTAACAAGAAATAGGAAGGAAAACACAAACAAACAGATATTCTGAGCAGTGACAGACAAAAGAGATGAATCTGTTTTAACAATCTATGCTATTTTTGACCACACAAGGAATGAATAAAATGAAAACAGTACTTAAAAGCAGGCATCTTCAGTTCTAAATATTTCATATGTGTTTTAGTATGTTCTCACTGTAATGATGTAATTTCCACTCTGGGGACTTGGTAAGAGTATCATGTATTTGCTAAGTAATGTTTAAGTCACACTGAAAAAAAAAGAACAAAAGGAAAAAGGAAATTGTGCCGATCTAGGTCATGTTTCATTTTGAAGGTATGCCAGAGAGTCTGTGGATTTCACCAAAAGTATGGTTTTATGGATTTACAGCAAAGTCAAACACCAAAGCAGCAGGTAGTTTGCGAAGTTTATGTATGAAAAAATGAGGTCAGAGAATGAAAGAAAAGTAGGATGAGGAGGGAAAACTACTACACTCAACCCTTTCTCTAGGAAAAGAAGTTTACTATATTACAAGCGTGACTTAGTAACGGTATTAAAGATCCTTTATGTCACATCTCCTTCAAGCATCACTAGTGAAGCCTCGGTTGAACTTAGAAGAAATTGTTGTTTAACCCCCTAATAATCCACAGCTGTACCTCACAGTGCAGGAAGAATGCTGAGGAATCAGCTATACTAGTTTACAAAAAAGGAAAGATTCAAGACAGCTAGAACCCAGCCTATCAAACTGTCAGCTGAGAGAAGTTAATTTTGAAGGGAGAAAACGAACAGGTCCCTCTCCAAATTTTCAGATGCTGCTGGATGTTTCTTATTCATAGCTAAGGTCTCATTTCTGTAACACAACACCACAAAGCACTCACACATGACAGAGTAAATGAGAAATGGTAAAGAAGGACAACTTCTGAGAAGGACCAAAATACATAACTATTGACACAGGCCAACAGTCTAAGAAATCCTGGCTCACAGTGCTCTAAGTTGAATTAGAATCAGCTCAAACACACTTTACCTTATTTAGACTACATAAGTCCAGGCAGCGACAAGAATCATAGTCCAGGCAGTGACATGGATGCCCGTGCAGCCTGGAAGCAGGGGGCGCCACCTCGTGACCCTGCGCAGCACTTCAGCTCATCGGGTGCAGGAGTTGCAGGCCTCAGGGTAACCCGGCAAATCCTGGGGCTCTTTGTATTGCTAAAAACCAAAGTCAAACAGATGAGATAACAACTGCTGAGGAAGGCACCAGCCTCAGCAAAAGAGGTTATATACAGGCCAGATATTTGTATTTTTCAGATTCTATTAAAATCAGTTTGAATCAATAATTGCTTGCAGAGGCCACGATCAATGGCAATGAACTCTTATGATTACAGCTCTCAGCCTTAGAGCAGCAGAGAAAACAAATACTGAAAACATCAATTAGTTCTCAGTCCAGTGTTTAAAACATAGTGAAACTGTTTCTGTTATGGCCATCCTCCCCCTTGCTTTCTGGTCCAGCCTCCACTCCACAGTTGGCATCTTGTTTGAATTTATGCTTCTTAACCAAATTTGAGCAAGAACTCATAGTAAATATCAGTATTCCACACTCTTATCAACTAATGAGTACATTTATACCTACCTGGGAATTCTTTTCCGATGTATGGTCATCTGGCACTGCTGGGTGTCAAGAGTAACAACATTGTTACAGAGGTGAACTGCTCCCTTGTGTAAGCCGTAGAACTATGGTAAGGGGTCAGCAGCTGGCTCACAGAACCATACCAGCAACGGTGTTTCTAGTGAAATACTTCCCTAGATGATCTTAGCAGGATCTTCCCAGTTACCCCGCTTGCTCCCAGTCTAAGTGTGTCTTTTTCTGGGGAGGAGGGAAAATACAAGTAAAAAGTGACATGCAGTGGATCCAGGAGAGCACCAACCTGGTTGTCCAGTCCAGAACCTGTTTGGTTGCTGCTTGTTCCCTTCTGAAACATCCTATATTCTTCATGTTGGTCTTCTGGCACTGGTCAGAGAGCTTAAAGTCTCTTGTAATAACCATGGTTTGTAACCTTGGGGTTCCTTGAGAAGCTTCAAGACAACTATCCAATTCTTCATGACAACAGGGTAACTTAATCCAACTCCTCAGCAAGTTACTACCTGTTGTGGTGTCTCTTATGACCTACCTCACAAGGCACTGTATCAGCCCATCCAAAGTGCTCCCTGCATGCAAGCAGCTGCAGCCATGTGTACTGTTCCATCACACTTTCTCTGCATTTCATGTCCACACAGAGTTCCCATTCCTCCTGGTATTTTCCTGACTGCTTGCACTTGTGTTCGGGTATTTGAGGTGTACCCTTTTCAGCCTTTGGTGGCTTCCACAAGGCCCATCCCTGTCACCATGCCCAGTACTTAGCACTACTGACCCCTTTTCTCACACTCAATGACAGTCTGTTATATGCCATCCCTCAACAAACCTAGTTTAAAGCTCTGGCTTTAAATTGGCTCTGAACCCTCCCCTAATGTACCTTGCTCCTTTCTTTGCCTCCAACAGCATCAGAACAATTCTGAAATGTCATACCTAAGACCAGTGACGAAGCCTTTCTTCTGCTGCCTGAAATCACAAGCTTCCAGCTTTGTCCACACTGGCAATCTCCATCCAGCAGCTGCCCATCTATAAACCTCAGCTTCCCAATCTTAAGATCACTGCATGGTTTGATCACTTGCCTCCACCACAAGGTACCCACAAAAACCCTGACACTATTCTGCTGATACTTCTCTGATGCTACAAGTCTGCTCCCTTCTCCAGTAGTTCTTGAACAGGGCAGCACAGTGCCATGCTCACAGCACCGCTCCCACAGGTAAGGCTAGCAAGTCCTCAGCTACTGGGAGAGGCACCAGGCACCCTCTAGCAGCACCATCCTTTCCCACAAGCCCCCCTCCCGTGCACCAGGGTGTTTCCCAAAGCTGGCACTAAGGAACCAAGCCCTGTAGCACATCCCCACCACTGCTGGGCAGTCTATGCTGTCTGGGAGCAGAATTTCAGGGCTCTATTCTTCCCTCTGCTGCACTCACCACTGCTGTATGCCTGTGACCAGCTGAGGAGGCTGCTCCCACAGGTTGAACTGAGCTTGACAGTCAGCTGGAGTTTCTGTGGGGCCTTTGCCATTCTGCTGTGCAGTGTTTCTGGGCTGACAATACAATGAAGGTTCGCAGTTATCCTTCTATGAAAACATTTTTTCAAGGCAGTATGTCTGGAAAACAGTATTTTTGCACTTAAACAGCTATGTAAATTCAGCACTGTATTATGGTGGAACTATTGCTCACAGTGTACTTAATTGTACTATATTCAATGAATTCTTACTGTTTTAAGATTACCAACTTACACTTCAAATAACTGAGTCACAACTTATCAGAATAAACTTTTATTTACTGCTTTCAGGATCCTTATTTTTATACTTTAAAGTATGCAACAAATACTGCTACATTCAAATCTATACAGATTTACTGATATATCATTCGTGTTTTACAAAACTGCATATAGATTTGGGAAATCTGTATAAATTACCTTTATTTACATGTAGTATTCTCAGCCCTAGCAACCTAGTCAAAGAATAAAACAAACTGGGATTTTAAATATCCCTTAAGACCCATTACAAGTTACATAATTTACATATCTTCATAGAGAGATGTGCTACAATACCTTCTTGCATATTTGTAAAGACTGACTAAACAGAAGTTTGCTAGCCAAAGCTAGATGCTGTCATTTCCTCTGATCATGCTGGTAACAAGATGTTCAAACTACAGCAAGCTGGGTATATAAACCAATTTTTTTTTTTCTTTTATAATCAAGTTGACTGATCATTTTAACCAGCACTTGCTTGAAAAAAAAACAAAGAAAAAAGAATATTGATACAAAATAATACCCACATTTACAAAAGAAATCAAACTAATATTGACAGGTTGATCTACAATAAATTGCACATTGTTGGCTATGACTTTGGTTATACTGTATTAACAAATTTGGTTTCTAGACTAACAGTGGAGAAAAAATATAAAAATGCAGCTATAGAAATTAGCATAACCTGTAAACATATTAAAGAACCAAATTCTGCCCCTGGTTACATGTGCAAAACTCCCATTCATTTCTGAGAAGTTTGCACATATCAGACTGCTGAACTTGGCCCAAAAAACCCTGTAAACATGTTCTTTATTGTTATGTAGTGCAATACTGCAAGAATGGATAATAAAGGCCTCTAACTACCAGTAACTAATACTCTGTGATACTCATACAAATTTTGATTTAAGGTTAATTTGTTGCAAAAAGGCTGAATTGAAGACATTATCCATTGCTGAACTACAAATTTATCAAAAAAAAGTGAACACTCAATAAACCAACAACGGTATACAAATTCAGACAAATAAAAGATATAATTTCTCATTACTATTCAGAATTATGCTGCTTGTGTCTTATAAAAAGTCCCGATTTTGTTACACTGTCTTAACAAAAGCAAGTTAGAAACAGAAATTATCAAATTAAAAAAAACCTGTAAGCAAGTCAATGTTCTGCAAACTGACAGCTGATAATGCCAACAAATGTTCTGCAATGTTTTACCTAATATGCTGAATTATAAGGTGCTTTGGGCAGATCTGTAGCAAATTGTCTGAAGCAGCACAGATGATACTGCATTACATGAAGTACATATTTTTAACTCACTAACAATTTCGGTCGTTTCTCTCAAAGCAGGAATTCAAATTTACATCCTCTGCAAAGGTTTCTTCACAGTTTTACTTCAGTAGTTTACTGCAGGACAGACTGTCAAATACTGTAAGAAGAAGCAACTGCTTAAAAACATTTTAGCTTTTGACATACTTGGCACTGGCCCATCCAATGTATATACTGTAGTAATTCTCAAAGCATACAAAACTGTGGAAATGGCAAAATACATTTTCAAAAGTTAGTGAATTTTTAATACTTCTTTTCCAAGTGATACTATGAAGACTGAATACTCATGTGACTAAGTAGAATGGTAGTCCCTGGAAAATTCAAATCTGTAAACCCTTGAAATGAAGTTGCAGCACTGGACCATTACAATTTATGCCTGTGGTTTAATCAACCCCATCAAAGCCCTGAGTATTCTCAATCGCTAGAAGAAGTTTATCCCATAAATCTTCAAATGAATCATACGGGGGCAAATCCAAGCGATTAAAGCTGAAAAACAGACGAAAATTCTTAAGTATTTCATCATTAACTCAGGGATATAGTTTACCTAAATTAAATACTCACCAGGTATGAGCTCTTGGCAGTTTTTCAGGGGTACCCCACTGTTCGACTGTAAACAATTGTGGTCCATTTGAACCTGTAGGAAGAGTACTTGAGTTCTCACCTGACCGTATGATTCTTTTCATTACCATTAAAAATTATGAAATACATTGTTCTTTCATCATCCAGTTCTGACTTTAGTAATAGTTTTTTGTATGAAGCAAATGCGTACACAAATAATGGTCAACAATTTGAATTCACTTATGTCACTTATACTTTCAAGTATTTCTTGGTACACCTTAATTCCAAGACACTTTTACATCTTAGAGTCAGAAGTCTAAGACATAAACACATACGCACAGCAACTGGCACTGAACACTTTCTGAGGAAGACAATTTTATGCTGCATATGTTTTTCATCTAAAAATTTAGATATATTTATCACAATCTGCCAAGTTACAAAACCTAGCAGAAATTATTCAATGTGTACCTTTACCTAGGCAACAGCAAGGTAAGATTAACTGAAAACTTTTTGAAATACAACAACCATAAGTGTAATTCCAGAGACTCAGTGACCCTGTGAAATAAACACATGCACCTAAGACAACTTTTGGTTAGCAAATGCTGCTCCAGCTACACCCAAGACTTCAGCAACTGTCTTACAGTATGACATATCTGAAAGTTATTTAATCAACTCTTCCCATGCAGATGGAAGGAGCCTATTGTAACCATCTCCTTAAGCTGTTGAAAGCATTCATCTGCATGTCAAAAAAAAAGTGTAGTACAGAATCACTATTTTGTTAGAGAACAGGAAGCAACCTTTGATAGTGGGTGCCCCCTCACTTCTACAAGGAGACCAACAACACACATAGGGAGCTCCCAAGATGGACTGGCTCTCTGCCTCTGAACTGGAGAAGGCAAAACACGTTTCAGACTAAAGATGAGTAGCAGTAATGCTAGCATGTTGATCCACGAATACTCAATATAAAAAAAAAGAGAAGGTGCCTATGACTCCTCTAAAATGTTTTTTTTCTAGTTTTTTTGTTACTTTGTTTTTTAAATTATACAAGTTATATTTGTCAATTAAAAAAGATCTCATTTGTGGTTTTATGGAGGCATGAAAAAAGTATATGCATAGTCATATTAAAAACAAAGGATACTATAATATACTATAATATGTAATAATATGCATAGCACACCACCAACAAACAAGATTAACGAACACAAAGTTGTAGAATTGGATGTGAAAGAAGCCAAGATGCATAAAAAACACGAAGCCACAAAATACGCAATAAATGATACATCCCCAAATTAAAACAAAACAAATGGAGAAAATCCTCCCACAACTGTTCACATACTCAGAAAGGTGGGAAATACCATTCAGTGCACAGCAAACACACTCTGTATGCATACAGTGAATGAATTTGACAGATGAGAGCAGGCACTGAGCACTTAGCCCTAAGATATTATCAGTAAGACTGATATAGCAGTAATTGTGGGAATTCCTCCAGCTCCATGTTTGTTCACCATGGAGGGTCGGTTAGAAAAGGCAACTGGAAAGAATACCTGGAAGACGGATGAAGCAGAGAAGCAGCTCTACAATTGACAGTGTTTTCTACCACATGACACAAAGATAAAAATCCCTTTTCACAGTCAGGTGTGAATAACCCTGTATTTTAGCCACTGGGCTAACAAACTAGAGGCTTACAAGGCAGGGCTAGGGGGAAGACAAGAAACAGAAGAAATCCCATCCCTTTTTTGTGTCTGTTCTCAAACCTCAGTCCATTTCGCACTGCATTATTTTTATGAGCAGAAATTCCCGGCGTGGCCACAAGAGGGAAATATGCCGCAAGGAAGCTAGCCCCAGGAACGAAAGCAGCCCAGCCCAGGAGTGGGGCACGACAAGCACAGGGCCGGCCCTGCCACTCACCAGCACCGAGAGCTCAGGTGCTGAATTTTTCATTAAGATTAAATAAAAATACAGAAACTGTAACTTGGCCAGAAGACTGCCCAAGGATACAAATCCCTGAGCAGAAAGGGGCTAAGAGATTCAACAGTTTCTTTCTTTCTATCATTCCTAACAGGACTTGTTTATTTGTCTGAAAACACTTCCAGAGGCAACAGAATTCCAATGAAGTTCCATGTGCTGCAGCTCCAGCAGCAGTACCCAGGGATCAGGTGCAGGAGCAGACACCTGGCTCAGCTCTGCTGTGTGCACCATGCTTCCTGTTGGTACTCACAACCCCTTTGGTCATGGAATGGAAAAAAAAATACACCAAGTATTCACAATGAAAATGAAGAGGGGAAAGACAGGATGTGTAGTGGTTGGTATTTGTTCATAATCCTATTGTTTTATAAACAAATCACTCGTTTACAAAGAAGGAAATGTTTATTCAAATACAGAAGTTAGACTATTCAGTCACTTGCATTTTCAATTCAGCCTTAATGAATTAGTCTAGTGGAAAACTTAATAGCTGAGACATCTCTTCTCAGCTGCCATCACAAGCATCCTTACCCTTTATGGGCTGTCCTATCTGCTTGCCCACACACTTTCCACAGCAGGCCCTCTCATATTAGCACTGCAGTCTGCCCCCCACTACCATCTGCTTGCTTCAGCCTCCCTACTGTGGGTTCACTACTTCTCTCTTGGCTCATGCTTAACTCATTTCAGCAGTCCGCTTCAGAGAACTGTTTGTAAGGATATACTATCTGTGTTGGTGTGGTCTGGGGGCAGATGAAAGCAGTTACAGAACTCATGAGAATGTGAAGTTAACTATTTATGCCACCATGTCATTGTAATAGTGTCTTATGTAACAGAATTTTCTTCAGGCTCACTAAGGTGTTAAACAGAGATTTTTGTAGCTCTTTAGAAACAAATTTAAAAAGAAAAGTATGTTTAAAGTAAAATATCATCAAAATAACCGTATCGTGTTCTCAGATAACTGTGAATGCAATCTTAAGTACTCACCATAAAGCTCAGCAAACCCATTCATAGGTACACGTGACGTGCCAGTAACAAATTGTAGTAATCTTATTCTCTTCTCAGAGTCCATCATTAAGACTGCCTGTGTACGATAATAATTGCAATTAAAAGACTTAGCTGAAAAGCTTTCTATTAAGGTTTTAAGCTAGTAGATTTATCCAACATACTTCCACCCCTACTTTCTTTTAAGTTTCCTGATGGTATCAAATAGCTGCCGAATTCTGGTATTTTATCCAATGGAAGATTTTAACATCTTCAATGTAACTAAGTCACAAAAAGCCACACAATTATATTGAACTCTAAATGGTTGGTTTTTTTCTTGTTGTTTTTTAAAGCAAGTTATCAACAGTGTATTATGTTCTTACATAATACATCTCATTCAGTTTTCTTACTGCCTTTCTCAGGATTTTCAGCATGCAAATATTTACCCAACTACTGATGGCATGCTAACCTAGCATAGCTGAAAGGGAGCATCTTTTGAACAGGTTTCCTTAAGTAAAATGAATAAATAAATACAAATCTTGTAATACCTTCCAAAACCACTGTATTACTTGATGATTTACACTGTAGCCATTTTTGTATTTTGTATGTAGTTTCCAATCAGCTACATCCACATCTCCCAGTCCACACATCAGTAACTACATAAATGGAAAAAAAAAAAAGTTTGTCAGTAACATCAAGTTTCATTATAATTTGTTTTCTTTTCCATTATATGCTTACCTCCAGCTCATTTTCATCAAAAATTTTAATCAGATCCTGAGGTATGAGTTCAAAAAAGCCCTAAAAACATAACAGAAGTTTTGCAAATCAATATTATTTAAGTTCTGGTTTTTTTTTTTTTAAACAAATACAGGTCTTTAGGATGCCACATTCTAAAAAACTTGTCTTAAGATTAGATGCAACAAATTCTAAGAATCCTTTTAATTGAAAATTATACCTCTTTAAAGGCTGCCATTTGTTTCTGTACTCTGCTCACAAATCTCCACTGAATTACAAGACTGTGGAAAAAAAAGTGAACATTTAAAATAAAAACAATTTATACACAGTAACAGCATTCTTTTGTTAATACAGCCAACACATGAGCTTGATTACTAGAAGGGCTATATCTACCTTGCACAGTGACCACTACTTACTGAATATAGTCTCTCTTGTTCTTGTTGGTGACAACTATTTCTGATCCACCACTTTTCAGTTCATGCTGATGAGTCTACAGGTGGTACACAGAATAAGTCTCATATAAGATGCATATAACAATTCATGTGTTAATATTCCGTAATTTAACTAAATCTTGAAGAATGTAGAATTTGAAAATTATGAGAAATAGTACAAGTTTCAGAGGTCGCTGAATAAACAGATTCTTTTTTTCTGATGCACTATTTAGAGATGCCAGTCTACAGCATGTCAACCTCAATTTTTTACTGTTTAACTGGTTACAGTAAGTGCCTTAAATTTGCATACAAGTTTTCAGTAGTACTGCCTTCACTAACTGCATGCTCAGTGAACAAGTCTGATTTGCAAATATCAAGGAAAAACATTTACAGAACAATTTCAGTGATGACCCCCTGTAAATACATGAATCTATAGGCATATCCATAACTTTATGATTTATACCATCAGAACCTCAGTAGACAAATGTCCAATTTTCTATTTATTACAGATGCACTTTTTCACACTCCAAAGTGGAATCAATTTAGCTAAACAAGACCTCAAAGGCTATTTAGCCTACTTAGATCTTCCTGGCACTGTAATTTCAAACTACACGTGGTATTTCTATGTGATCTATCTTGGACAACTTTCTGCACTAAATTGAACTGGTTTATTTCATAGTTGTCTTGTGCAGATTAAAGAAAAACAAACAAAAAAACCCTATTATTACCTCTGAGGGAAATCTATGATTCCAGCCATTTCCCTAAGAGTACATCTTTCCTAGTAAATCAGATAAGTTGATTAAGTAATGGGACTATCAATATTTTAGTCTTATGAGTGTTTACAGCAACAGCCACATTTCAATGTCACCATTAAAAACAAAGCATAAGATATTGTTTCTAAGGCTGTGTTTATTTCCAAGTCCTTTATCACATCCAGACTAACAAAGAATGGAATGAGCATGTGCCAGTTAAAGGAATTAAGTAGAATAAACAAACCAACTTGACTGAATGACAGATTTTTTTGTTTGTTTTCTTAATACCATACAGTTAAAATAAACTAATTTCACAGGTCAAATGATTGGTTTCGTGTTTTGCTTATTCTACTTTACATAGGTATACTAACCTGTCCGAAAAGTTCCTCATCAACTATAAATCTGAGGTCCAGTTCTGCCGGATCATTTTCAAGAATCCACCTCAGAGAATTGTAATATTCACTATCCTAAAAGAGGAAATTACAAATTTAATGAATGAATACAGGAGACTTGCCTGAAGCAGGCATAGCAAAAAACAGTTTCTTAAACAAATACGACTGAATTAAAAAAAAATCCCGGTCTTATGCAGACTGAGTGCAGTAGTGATTTCATTGTATTTGCCCATCAATGTCAACAACAAATACTTCACTCAGTACTGACTGCAGGAGATCGAAGTTTCAAGGATCTTGAAAAGCAGATATATTGGAAAGCACCTAGCAATGAAGCCTTAGCAGAGAAATGCAGAGCTTAAAAAAAAAAAAGATGATTGTGTTTTTTAAAAATACATACATATACACAATTAAATGTAATTAAATATATTTAAGGTTTTGGTTTTTTTTCCCCTTCATATGTGATATATTTTTTAAGCATGAACTATAGATCAGATTTTCTGTTTTTTTCTTTTTTCTTTTTTTTTTTTTTTAATTTACTTTCATCAATATTCTCAAGGGTGCACGAGAAACTGGAACACAACACTCCCTTTCCAGATATGTGAAGTCTGGTCTTTTGCTACAGGAGAAGATCCCCTTTAAAGCATCACAGCTGTCCAGGACAATGATGGCTAACCTTTCAGTGCTTGGTACCACACTTAGTTTTAAAAGAACTGTGCCAGTCTAATTACTTTGGTGCTGAAACATCATTGGTATGAATGATTTGCCAACATCAGGTTTACAAACTAATGTAATGCCTAGCTGGTACCTGAATATCTGTTTCCCTCAAGCTATCATATCTGAACTTATATCTTCAGTTCTAAAGCTCTGAAGTAGACATTCCAGTAAAGACTGCCAAAGCAAAATGACCAAATACAAACAAATTCCACTGATTTTCAAACAGGACGTATAAGCTAGTAATTCAGAAAAAGGCTGCTCTAATTGAAGCGCATGGGGAGTGCTGTCAGTTTGAAAATGATTGTATTTAATCATTAATATCTCAAGTTCAAGAGTCAGTGAGAAATATATTTAGTTTGTTATTAAAACACAAAAACTTGCTTTCCTGAAGAGCAGAGTTACAGTAAGCATCAGGTACAAAGAATGGAATAAATTCATCCTTTTTCTTTTGCCAAACAGCTACTGTGCAGGTTAGATATAGGATGGTATTTTTATGAGTAGCAGTATCTTCTACTGGGCATACACAAAAAGGAAGGTCTCTGTTCCCAAGAGAAGCTATCATTAAATTTTTCTATAAATAAGTACCCAACAATGATTAGCACGGAGTATTGTCAGCACTAAGCCAAAACAAAATTAATCCTTGAAAGTAGGCAAAGTCCTTTGTTCATTAGTAGCGTGATACATATCTCAGAAGGTCACAACCTGTAATTTCAAAATAGTAAACACAAAATAAAGTTGCTACCTTTTCAACTGAAAATGGCTCTGTTACAGCTCAGTGAATTCTACAATCTCAAATAATACTGTACTCGGTACATAGGCTCTGCAAGTGTACAAAACTACAAAGAGACTCCTGAAACTGAAGACTCAGCATTCTCAGGACTAGAACTCTCACATATCAACACTGCAGTAAGACATCACAGCATGTGCTGAAGTCATGTGTTTTAGACTCCTCTTAGTCTCTCATCCCTATTTTTATCTTCCCTTTATCATCAGACAAGGCTACAGAAACTTCAGATACGAAAATTAAGATACACATTATTAAAAAACAAACAAACAAAAAAAAAACCCACCAAGACAAAAATGATCCCATTAGTCAGAAACACATAGTAACTATATTCAGTATTCTCAGGAGATGGCAAGAAGTAGGCAAAGTCCTTTGTAATAAATTAAAGAGACCAAACAAAAATCACCCTGCCCAAAACCACTCTGGATATAAGACCCATTATCAGGGAAACTAACTAAATTAAATAAAATACGTTTTTCTCTAAAGATATTATACCTCAATACTAATTACAATTTTTAGTCTCTGGAAGTACAGCTAATACATTTGGTTTTTTTATCAGTCAAAATACACAAACTCAAAAAAATGTTGATATGGAGATTCCAAAGCTGCTAATGCTTTCATTTATTTCTAAGTAACTTACTACCTAAAATATTTTTAGAAACATCATCAAGTTTAGTCAGGTTTTCAATACAGATTAACTAATTTAACTGGAGTCTACCTCTGTCCCATTTTCACTGAAAATTTTAATTCCCGTATGACTTAGTCTCACAAAACATGTATCCTAAAAATACCTTGAACTCTTCATTTTTAATCTTCACAGTGTCATTAATTACACATATGAAAAACTTAACATGAAATCCTAACATATACCAAAAAGTAAATCACATACCACTGACTCCATATCATGAAGTGTTATCGGCTTTTGGAGCATCATCTTGTAGAAAGGACGAATAAAAAACGCTTTAAAGAAGAATAAATACATTGAACAGTAGGTAACTTAACATTCAAAATATGCACAGTATTAATCCAAGTATCATATTAAGTAAGTACTAACCGTCCAAAAGTTTGCCATGGTAAACAGCCATTCCAGCTACTCGACCTATAAACTTGAAATAAGAGAGATGATCTTCATTGCACAGTCCAGAGTTTGGGTTGATCTGCAGAGTATAGTTATCTCTGAAGTTGAGGGGAGCAGAAGGAAAGAAACAAAAACACAACATTTTTTTTATTGAAACAGTTCCACGTTTAAACTGAAGGACATCACTGATTAAATCAGGTATTACTTTTCATGAAATTAAAAAAAGAAAAAAGTTATATTTGGATTAGTAAATTACTAATCTAAAATAAAATAATACTCAACAGAAGCTTCTGTTAGCTTCACAGAAATAAAAACAGAAATTATCCGTGTGAGTTATTGATACACCACATAGAAGTGCTTAACTTCTATATGAAGTAGTCAGAATTATTCTCTCAGCATTATCTCTTAAGTACTGACTCTTTGTTCTGTAGGCAGTACATGGCTGCAGATGTATGTTTGTGCAAGCAAAGATGAAAAAGCCTGCTGCTGAAAAGAACAAAAAGGGAGGTTTCCTTTCTACAGTACTCTTCCACAAAACCAGTATATACAGAGTATTTCGGTTATTATCAATTAAATTCACCAATATAGTTTAGGAAGCAGGAGAAAGGAGGAAGAAGGAAAAGAAAGAAAAAAGGAAATAAAACAAATTCCATTTTTTAAGTACGTACAACAGATACAATGAATCTGCTTTCCCTAGTACTCAAATCTTCTGGAACTATATTACTTACGTAGCTGAATACTCGAACAATCCATAATAAGGGTTAAACATCTCCTTAGAGAGAAGGAAGAACCATTCCCTGGCCACTCCTCCATAGTCTAAACCTTTTTCACCATCAAATTCAATCCAAAGTCTTGCTTTAAGGAAATCTGCTCTCTTCACAGCTATAATTCTTCTATAAGAATCTTCAAGGATTGTTGTGCGATGAATTTTCATTTCAAATCTGTTTGGAATATCACTCTAAAAATGACAATGAAAAGGAAGAGGAAAACAGATTAATGTATCAAATAAACAGTAAACAGCATGGCGTGCAAATCCTTGTCTTAAATACTGTGGAAACACATGACTGACAAGAGGTTCTATTTACACACAATTCAATCAGCGTGGAAAGCTTTAGATATTAAGCACTATTGGTGTTGAATCCCAAGAAAATCATGTCAGAATAAATTCTCATCAATAATAGCATATGCTCAGTTGTTCTGCATGCATTAAAGTATGGAAACTTTTAATTCACAATATTCTAAGCTTGACTGGAAAAAAGAAACCAAAAAAAAACCAACCACCACACTACCTCAGAGTTTATAAATAAAATCATTTTATTACATTTTTCCCTTATTTATTTCACTTTCAATATATAATCCTGTACTTTAACTGTAAAGGGTGGTATAGATGACAAACAAGTATTTCTAAAATACTTAAATAAACATAACCCACATAAAATTAGAAAAAAAAAATCACAGGGTTCCTACTATCATAATATGAAAGTATTTAAATTTAAAAATATTCAAGGAGATCATACTTGCTGCTGAGCTTTCAGAGATCAAACATTGCTTAAGTACTAAAATCACTATATGAGACCAAAGTATTTTCTTGATTTCACTTGATTTCAGCCAGTTCACTTAAGCCACTACTGCAGGCAAAATTGAGAAACTCAGTGAAAACGGGAACAGGAAATTTCAACCTATGTTCCATAATGACCAGATAACGTGCAATGAAACTCAACACAGTTTAGATTTCAAAGATCTAGTCATATACTACATAGAAATTATGACTTTTTGAATGCAGAAATGTCTAAATAAAGGACAAATAAAGGGATATGTTTTTAATTGTAATGCCTATATATAGGCATACATAAATACATCTATCCAACAACAGCTTGATCCAAGCTGCAAACAAAAAATGATTACTTGGGGTGGGAGACTGCATGATCTGTCATTTCCCGGACTGTACTATAACATACAGTACTAGATATCAAGTTTACATAGTATCTGAAATACAGAGGTCTATTTCATCATTTCCAAGAGCTAAGAAGCACTTTTTTAAAAAATACACTATTTTTAGTTGCAAATCACTCTATCAGAAAAAAATGTTCAAGTACTTATAGAATCAATCACTAAAACCAGATTTAAATGATTAAAAAAAGGCCTACAATAATTCAATCTCAATTAAATCAATCTGTTACCCTAATTATCATTTACATAGTTGTCAAAGTTTAAAAGGCAATGGTAACATATACTTTAAAATCTGTATATTTCTTAAATTGCTCTGGTTATATTGGATACATGAGCACTTCTCAGATTGGGATAATGACATTAGAACAAACAGTAATCATGCTGACTCCGATAATAAGATGCATATGTAATTAAGTAGGACGCACACATCAGCTCAAAGTGCACAGGTTTTAGAAAGGCTGGAGATAAATTTGTTAGGTAAAAGGTGAAATACAGGTATCAGCTGAAAGTTAACTATTATATAAAACATCCCCAAGGACACTAAACGATGGCAGTTGTCCACAGATGTTTTCTTATTTGGATATCCAGATGCTAAGAGTTATAAATACAGTGGTCACTGACAGTTCAAGCTAGAATTTGCATATAAGAGTTATTAACTTAAAATTTTAAGGCTGTAATGATTTTTCACAGTCATCTAGCCTGATCAGACTTCTAACTGAATAGTTTAAAATCTATTTGGAGAATTCCTCTTTCCATATTCTGATTTCCAAAAGCTATTACATGCTAAGGCCAAGGATTTTCAATCTTTTCTGTTTCCAGTCTACCTCAAGATGGAGTTTTTAACCTTTTAAAATTTCTGCTTACAAACTGAACTGTTTTCGGTTTCATGGCTCATAGTCACAAACCCTACAGTTACATCAAATGGCAACTGTAATCAACAATTACAATTACAACTTCACCTCGTGCTGGATTGCTGCTGATTACTAACCTGTTTCTTCAGTTTCTTTCTGAAGAACTCATACTTTCGCTTATAGTCCCTGGAGTAAGGCACGGCCTTTGAAAAAACAAACAAATAAAACCCAAAACCAACAACTGAAGAAGTGTCCTAGGTATTCTAACAATTAATTTAAGAAACCAGTCTATAATTGTGAAACATATACATTTAAGTTCTGAGAAACCAAAAACTTTTTTACTAAGTACCAAGAATATTTTCAATTTATGTATACATGGACAGCTCAAAAAATCTGAGAAGTACTGCTTTGTTCAAAACATTGGTATTGATCAGTTCCACAGAATTTATCCCACACTTTACAATTTACTGAATTAACTGACTAAAATCACCTACTGGACAAGATCAAAGCCATCAAAATGTCTTCGATGACTTAAACTGTGTTTCGTCTTTCCTTGCTCTATCATGAGAAACCTGGCTACAAACACCTCTATTTTCCATGGACAGAGACGGTTGTTTACATATGTGGGCTATTAATAAACATAGATATCAGTTGAACACTAAAACCCATTCTATAATTATAATGTGTACCATCTTTGCAATTAGTCCTGGTAATTTTGCACTTCAGATAAAGTATCAAGGCCAGATCATTATTTTGCAGTTAGAAATTAATTTCATTCCCTTTACAGACATTTTCTCTTTGAGCTGGTTTTTATTTCTGGTATTTAAAGACTACTCCCACAGAAAATCTAGTAAGTCTTTAAAGAAATAAGAATTCCTTGCTCAAATATCCTCAAAGTTTCATCTTCTAGACCTGATAAATAGCTCTGATAAAGAGCTTGCTTGAATTTTCTCAGTCATACTCTTGAAGCATGAGATAAAGCAATAAAGAAAAGCTTACTGGTCCAGTTATTGCCACATTCTGCAGTCGAGGATCCTCCCATTGTGTTTTCTTGGTATCTGCAAGGTATTTCATAATTACTTCCCCTGATTTAGGTAACTGTAATAAAATGATGAGTAGTGACAGAATATTACACAGTACTTACTGTGGTTTATGAAAAATATTCTTCCATCTGTGTGTGTTCTCTCTTCCCACCCTGGCTGTAAGAAGGAGATACTTAATATAAACTTATAATCACACAGTTTGCATAGAACCCAAGATGAGCAGAAGTTATGGGTATTGCCTCCTCCCATCTACTCTTAAAACTGGAATTTAAAATTTTGTTTGTTGCTGTTATTATTTGAAAAGCTGTTTTTGTTTTGTTCTATTTTATTTTATTTTTTAAGCAGTAGGCTGCAGTTCTTTTCATGTGCACATTTAGATTAGGGTAGTTAAAGTTAAATTGTTATACCAGAAAACCAAGTAAAATTATGTACTTACTGGTAGTGGACCTAGGTCTACTGGATCTAGGGAAGTCTTTCTCCTAAGATGAGGAGGAATTTTCAGTCTTGGATCTTCCTTTGAAAACAAAACAATCAGCATGTTAAAAATGCTTTGAGGGTTTGCTTTGTTTTGCTTTAATTTTGTTTTCCTCTTTGTTAATGACCATGTAAAAAGCATGCCTAGTACCAACAAGACAACTATTGCATATTCTGCACTAGACAGTTGGCTTGAGAATCATCAGTCTTCCAGTATTTTACAATTATCATCTTTTAATCAAATTTATTTAAATCCTCTCACACATAAAAATCCTTCACTTAAATCAGTATTAGTATAATTGAGTAAATCTTTTCACATGATTCCTGGAACACCTTGTTATTTTTGTTAGTTCATTTGTTTTCAAGTTCAAGGTTTACTGTTTTGGATTTGGGTTGGTCTTTTTAGACTCCTTCCATAATTCCAAAGATATTTTAAATTATGCAGCTTTTATTTTTAGTTTTTTTTTTTAACAGACAGGACATCTTGCTTGAGTGAGAAATGTGTCCCTGCTGACAATAAATCACATTCACATTTGTAGTCATTCTTTCCCTCTTGTGCAAGTAAGGTGGAAGAGTTGTTAGGTTTTCGTTTGTTTGTTTGTTGAAATAAAAATGTTAGTAAAGAAATCTTGAGACTGAAGAAATCTATGCAAGTTCACTGAAAGCAGGAAAGCTTTGATTTGAGATAAACGAACTTCAGCCCCTGAAAGCAGTTATCATTACCCATGTTGTAGTTTTGGTATTGTGGTCAATAAAGAATGGTCTCCCATTAGGCGCATGTCGAACTTCCCAGCCTTTAGGGAGAAATCCCTGCTCCATTTCAGGCTGCTGATTAGAAGACTGTTGTGACGGATCACCTGATGTTGCTTGTGGCTGTCCTGCCATAGAAGTATTCTGTGTAGTCAGCAATTGACCTGCTTCCATACCAACCTACAGACAAAAAATAAAATAAAATAAAACCCGAACAACAACAACAACGAAACACTAATAAAAAAATATCTGAAGAACAACGTACTTCATCTATTAAGGTACTAATATTACTTGACTCATCAAAACAGTTTCATAAAGCAAATGCCAAACAGTAGACAGGTTTGTTTATCAACAACACTGACACTAACAATCACAGATTAGGCTACCAAAGTTGAAAGACATTTTTCAGGCTTCCCCAACAGCTATCACATTCCAGAAGGCTTTCCTGATACGTTAATCGTAGAGTGACTTACCATAAATACTACTGTTACTAACTCCAGTTGCATTCCCTCTGATTTTTTTGTGTGATTTGTTTTCAGGTTTTGTCTTTCAAAAGTTTTATTTCAAAGCGATCTCTAAACTTTACTCCTATTATGTGAGGTGTTTAACGGGCTATATGAATGAAAACAATAATTAGAATACAGAAAGTACCTCTACAACTGGCTTTATCCAAGTAGTAGTTCTGGAATTGTGATCTATGTAATATGACCTCCCTTTTTCATCTTGTCTTTCTTCCCAGCCTGGAGGTAATCCAGATGAAGTAGGCAGTAACTAAATATTAATGATAACAGAAGAAAAAACAGTTAGGAAAACTATGAAACTGACTGTGAAAAGGCTTTCCTCTATCAAATTAAAAAACTAATAATAAACAAGATCCATGATTTTCCATGGACTGGAAAATCAGAAAAGTAGTATTGAAATCCTTGCTGAAGTATCAAGTGACAGAATTACTCTATTTATTTATTTTTAATTCAAGCCTCTCATCCAAAAGGATTAAAAGGACTAGTTTATATATCTGCTTTAGACATGGCTGATCTAGTCCAGTACTTCTGGCTAGAAACTCAATTTTGCAGCATGACCATGAAAATGTAAGGTAAGGACAGTAGTACAGCTTTAATTATAAAAGTAAATGATTTCAGAAACAAAATTTCATGGTAGAGTCAATTTCTCTGTAAGCTCTATCCATGCATTAAGCTATGTTAAACCGAAAACATGAAGTTGGAAGATGGAAGTTATACAACTGAACTCCAATCCTGCTAGGCTCTCATAATGACAGTTTTATCAGGACAGCTGCCAGGAGCCCATTATACATAGCTAAAATAAAGCATTCTACATCCTCCAACTTCTGTTGGAGGCTACAACAAGTTGCACAAGCCTCTGTTTTTTGGATGACAACGTACCACTGGATGTGCAGGTTGCTCTTCAACTCTGTATGTTTGCAGACTACCTCTTCTGCTGGAATGATTCTTGAAGAAGTGGAGAAAAGAAGAGACATCAGCAACAACTGTAGCTCTAAGGACAACCACAAACTGTGAACTACGATTCCAAACTTTAAACTGTTACAGTTTTCATCTTGAAAATGCCGTGTTTGTTTTGAAACAACCAGTAAAAAAATATTTTGTAAACTGATGTTTCAGCACTGTTAGTAACATTGTTCACAGCATCTAATGTAACTTCAGAGAAAATAAATACAGAGACTAACCCTAAATCCTACCAATGACATTTTGGCATTTAAAACATTAATTACTTGCAACCAGTTACATTACAGTGGAATTTACAATATAGAAGTCATCACATCATTTTGTCAGTAGGCCAGAGCCTATGACACATCAGTGCCAACACAACTTTTCATAGAGATGTTTAAATAAATAAGATATGAAGGACTGAGATAATAGCTTTCCAAGCAAGTGGTTCATTTACTGCAGTATGCATCAGTATCCACATTTCTGCCTAGAGCTACCTTTTATATCTCACCTGCTACAATTAAGCAATTGTATTTCACCTTCCTCCAGAATTTTCGAGATTACCTCAAGTATCATTCTCTAGGTATCTACCCATGCACCCTCTTAGAATATTTCAGAGAAAATAATTGATTTTGTGGGTTTTTGTTGTAGTTTTTTGTCTTTTGTTTTTGAGTAGAGATGAAGGGATGCAAGACTGTCATTCTAGTAGGCTGTTACAAACAACCTGAACATCTGCTTCTCCTTTGCTTAAACTAATCCACCAAGCAAACAGAAATAATGGTTTTCTTGGTATCCATAGGATGCTGAATATGTAAGGCTTGTGGCTCCCACTTCACTATTTCCAGAAACACTTGAGATACCTTTGTACAATCTTATAAAAACACAAGCAATTTACCTTCAAGTCACACTTGGAATGGCAACCTCAGCATCAGAAAAGCTGATAATTTCATTGAAATACTGAGATCTTATGCATCATATGGCCTGGGTCACCTCTGCAGGCTTTTCTCAATGGATAGTGGATTTCTCAAGTCATGTATTTATACATATCAGTTTACAAGGCCATTTGTGAAGGTCAGGTTTCACAAGACAGCTAAGCTTATTTAATTGCTTGCTGCCACCAAAAGGACTCACTCATTTCTGTATACTCCTGCTGCTTTCCCCTTGCTGGTATAGCATTTTTCAGACAACCTAGGAAGCTCTTTCAACTTGCTAAAACAGCAGAAAACAGTATTGAGGAGAAAATGCAGATAGTTTTCTTCTGGGTTAGTCTGCTGAATAGTTAGACAAGTTTCTGGAATTCAGACAAGTTTCATAATTGGTGCAAGGATTTTAGAACTGTATGAATGAAGCCTTTTTTTTTTTTTTGTAATGCTATGTAGTCATCAGGTTTACTCAGCCCAAATTCTAAAATCTTAACACAGTATTTGCAATGAAAAATCAGTTATCTTTAAACTTGCCCTAACAGAAGAAGTTACCAGTATGGAACTATTCCCTTAGAAATAAAAGTTCAGGACGGTTATAGACAGATCTCTTCATCTGCGCTTTTCAGCACTACTCAGTACAGCATGATGCTGGAATAAAAGGTAGATTTAGAGTCTTAAAAATAGCTAACTCAAGCCTCAGCTTCAAGCAGAAATTCCTATTTTATATAAGTGAAGTGGGGAATAATAAAATGCTTGCTTAGATGGGCTTGTACAGTAAAACTATTCTTAAATTCTCAACATGTGAGATGAAATTGAAAATGTTAACAGTTAATACAAAGTATTTATTAATATAATTTTAAAAATGAGAAGAAATAACTTACAGCGTAGGCTACTGACTGGCCAGTAGCTGAACTTCCAGAAGTAGTGAGTCTGGTATTAAGCTCTTCTGCAAGATGAGTCTGTATATCACAATTGTTCTGTATCTGAGGGTTCTCACTGCTATACAATGTTGCCTCATCTTCAGTTATAATTTCCCAGCTCTTTAAAAAGAAACAAAGAAAAAATATTTTAAAATAAGTAGTTTTAAGTTACAAATACTTAAAATAAGGTTTTTGACAAGAGGTGAAAACCTACTTGCAATTCAGAAATATTTACATATGGCTTTTACCTCAGGAGAATCTCTGCTGTCTAGATTTTCTGTATCTTCTGATATCTGCCTCCGATGAGTGAACACATGCTGGGCCTCCAACTGCATGTTACCAATATCTGCTACAGTTACATTGTCCCTATTGAAAAAAACAGGTCACCCATATCATAGTACTATAATCATGTTTTATCTTTCAACAGCAAAAATATCCCTTACAGTCATTTTGGAAGAAGAAATTGAAGCAGTTATGAGCTATACAGTTAACGTGTTAGTTATCTGTATAGCTCCAAACTAAAAAAGTATTTATTTGAACAGGAAGCAGAAGTAACATTAAATAACCAGACAGCATTTCAAGTATTATTTTTGTAAATCATATGCAAAGGGACAAATCTGTAGTCACTGCTGGGAAGGAAGAACCAGTCTTACAGCCGAAAAATACTCTCCTCTGCATTACTATGCCATCTCTTACAGCTACAAGCAGTTTCAATTTGAAGATAAGATTCCAGAGAGTAGGAAGGATGTTCTGTACTTAAATGGACCACTGGTCAGTAACCAGGACACATGGGCTTGAATGTTAAGATGTGGAAAGTTCTCATATCTAACTCTCAAACTATGGATTTTCTAGCTCTTCCTGCTTTCAGTGCAACTAGAAAAAATTGAAAATTAATATAAGGCTTGAATCTTCAGGCCAGAAGACATACTGAGCAGTTGGTCTTTTCCACTGCGTTCTTCTGAATTCATGATTGACATAATAGGTCCTGCCAAGGAGGTCTTGTCTTTCTTCCCAGCCTGAAGGCAATGGAGGAGATTCCTGCTGCTGCTGTTGTGGCTGGTTAGAAGCATCCGGTTGGTCCAATAAAATCCACCCAGGCTAAGAGACACAATATTAGATACTTTTAATTTGCATTATCAAAGTGAAAAAGTATCCCAATTTATTAAATCATCATCTTTTTAAGGTACAGTTCCACGATATCTTAAACACTAAGACTGACTCTCAATTTCACTGAATTTCTTAAGAAAAGAGGGGTCAGACTTCTGTATGAATCACTCAAGTTCTTGAAATGTAATAACATTAAGAGTTGCTCATTCCAGTTCAGGGAAACAAACAGCACTCCTTAGTTAGGTTTAGGAGTTTTGTTTGTTTGCTTGTTTTTGTTTTTTGTGCATTTGCTTTAATCATTTCACACATATGATGCAACATACTAGTCAGATGAGCAGACAATTTTGGAACAGCAGCTGTGACAATACCGATTAGAATCATTTAAGGTCTTGAAAAGAAATACTGATCTAAACTGGATGTGCTTACTACAGATCACAAGTGTAAAACAGTAATGATCAAAATATTTCCTTAAATTGAAGAAAGATGAAACTCTAAAACCTGCAAGACGACAGCTGGTTATGTTTAAACAATGTTAAGCAGCAGTAAAAGTTATCGGTCAACAATATTTCCAAAAAAAAATAATGGAAGTATGGTAATGCAGTACAAGAACAAAATTGAAGTCTAATGTACATTTTTCTTTTTATGCAAAAGAACAACAAAACACCCCTTCAGATGGAAAAATTATTTTACACTGATTTACAGCTGTACAGCAAGACAAAAGCAGTCAGATCTATCTGGCTTGTTTCTAAAAATACGTGATTTCTGAATACCCTTAATAGCTGCAGGTCAACATTTGCTACATTTCTCAGCAAAAAAATACATATTTTCCCACCTCCAATTCTTCAGCCTGTTCTGTGGTTTCCTCTTCAGATCCATTGCTTTTAGGTAAGTAAGTCATCTTTAATCTAAGGTGGCCTTTAACTCTTGATTTATGGCTGCAGAAGAGAAATAGTGTTCTTACTGTGCACTTATGAAGTTGTTACTTCAAAATTAAAAGCTAAACAAGTCCAGCTGAAGGATTATTTTGAAGTTTCTCCACATAAACTTGACTTTTTGCAGTTTGAATTAATGAAGTTTTATAATGGTATCAGGTTTAAGACATACCCCGAAGTGCTAAAAATCTAAAATCAAGAGATGCAAAATATTTCAAATTATCTTTTCTGCTAAGAACGTGGCTGAGAAAGATCTATAAAAACCATATCTAAAAAGTATTATCTGAAGAAATGTTGACATGTTTTTATGAATTTTATCTCCATTGCTCTAAATTGCTGATTGAGGTTAAAAATCTACATTTTAAAAACAAATATGAAATATGTAACACTAAAATCAATACTGAAGTGTTACATATTTTATAATGACTTGTTTTCTAAACAGGACTTTTTAAAATGTGAGCAGCTTTTCAGTTTAAGCTTTGTTATGTAATTAAAGTCATATGAAACAGTTTATGAGAAACAGGCAAACAACAGACATCTTTTAAAGGAAGGGAGGAAACAATTTCAATTTGAAAAAGAATTTAAACAAATGCTGACTTTAGCAGAACCACAAATATTTTGCTCCATTGAAATTCAAGTTTCTGTGATGAAAATGTAGGCAATATTTATACACATACAAGTACTTGTATAATTGAATTGTTTGGATATGAAAGTTAGAATTTGTATGTGGTATTTACCAACCTTCTTGGATGAAGAACAAAATCCCGAAAGGTGTATGGTCTCTCCATACTTGGATTTTCTGTCTGCAATAAGGGAAGTTTTTTCAAGAAGTTTATATCATCAAATGCTTGTTATTAAGGAAAACTACCAGAAATTTTAAATCCGTTTTTTAAAGTCAGTGTAACTTAAAATTTGAATGATGTGTTCTGTTAAAGCTCTGGCAATCAACGCCAACTTATATCATAGGAATAATGTTAATTCCCCAGTTCAAGAAAAAGAACAACAAACCTTTTCAGTGTGTAAAATATACATATACACACATTACATAAAATACACATACACACACATTACAGTTTCTAAAGCATAGGTACAGGGAAAAATAACTGTTTAGCCTGAAATCAGTCATTTCTCAGTTTTCGCATTCAAAAGATCTGCCATAATTCTTTTTTCCCTGCCTTGGTATTTTTCAAATACTCTTACACAGAACAGATACGAAAACCTTTAGGATTTGGCAAAAATAAAAATCTTTAAAAAATCACAGAGGAATCCACTTTTGAGAAAATCTCTTCTGATTCATGAAAGTGAAGTTGTTCAACATAAGCACAAAAGTAAACAGATCTGATTTTATAATCATAAATATGTATCCCGTGTAAAGGTATAGATATATATGTGAAGGACCATTACAGAGAATATACTTATTTTTTCTGGTTAACAAATTTATCATCCATCTGCTGTTCTGCAATACTACAAAAACAGTTGATTTCTTACAATACAGTGTATTTAGGAACATTTGGAAATACCTTTCTCAACTCAAAATGGATTTCAGCTGTTTGTGACTTCTGGGATCTAACTCTATGCTCTTTTTTATATATTTTAACCATTTCCATATAAGGTAAGTCACTATTAAATTAAGGATTTTAGAATGTTTTTTTTCTGGAAAAAGACCTCTGCCTTTTCATGGTAGAATGGTATCTTTCACGGAAATTTAAGGCAATTAAATTTTGCTGAATATTCGTTGTACTGAATCTCAGAAAGAAAAATGCCATCATATATACCAGAGATTTCAGTGTAAGTTCTTATTAATATTAAAATAAATGCTTCTCTGAAATGAAAATGAAATGAAGCTTTTTTTTTCTTTTATCCCAGCCCAGCATAACACACTAAAGTGCTGTAGAATTATGTGAGAGGGAAAAAAGGAGAAAATACATGTTTTGTAATTGTTTCCTACTTTTCAAAAATGAGAACTGCCTTGGATTCAATACTAGGTTAGTCTTTGGTTAATTAATTTTGGTTTTGGAATGCCAAAATTAGTATCTGTTCACTATCTTACTGTAAAGAGGAGTTAACCTGTCAATATGCCCATGACTACCAGGTTCTTCTTAGTTATGAACAGTCTGCATTCACATAGTACCAGAGAAAATAAGATGGGAACCAAAACTACATGCAATAAAGAATTTTTAATATGAACTGATTTCACTTACCCAAGAATAATTTTACTTATTGAAGATATATTTACTTTTGCAAATAAAAGATCATTTAAAAAAAAATCAATTACATTTGAGCCAATGAAGCGCAGTAGGCAGAAGTTTTGCGTAGGCAAAACCAAGTAATTAGGAACCAGGAAGATGGATACAAAGGAGATAGGGAGACACTGACTTTAGAGGAAGGTAATAAAATAGATGTGGAAATACACAAGTGAGACTATATAGTTCTGGCTAAAGGTAATGCACCAATATCCCCAGAAGGCTGTGATGCTGCTGCCCAGCTTCCCAGTGGGCAGGAAGAGACACGTTTTCTGGAGGGGGATCACAGCCACTTGTCCCCAAGCAGGGTGCTGTGATCTCACACCCTGCCTACAGCAGGAAGCAGGACAGTCCTGTAACTACCTCAAGCATGGGTCTTAATCAGAATGGAGGAAATATCTCTTGGAAAGGTTTTGCCACAGTTGTTATCCTGTATTTAAATCAGTTGCTGATAGAAAACTGTTAGTACCTTCCAATGTTTTGAAATTTCAAAAAAAGAAAAAGGAAAAAGGAAAAAGGAAAAAAGGGGAAAGAAAAAGAAAAAGAAAAAAAAAAAGAAAAAAAGGGAAAAAAAGAAAAAAAATAAGAAAAAAAAGGGAAGGCTTACTTATTTTAGTGTTCTTGGTGATCCTCCCTGAAAACTAACAATGTACTTTGCAAAAGGAATACAAAAATGTGCAGAACAATGCTAGCTCTATTTCCTACTTATTTTCTTGTGCATTTGTCCGTGAGTATAAGAACTAAAAGACGTAAATCTATGTAACATAAAGCAACAAAAGATGACTTTAAACAGAATATTAAGGAATACGATAATTAATTATAACCTCTTCTAGTCTTTAAGATGGCTTAAAATCTTTCACTTTCATTTTGAAAAAGCTACAAACACTTCTAACTCTCAGCAGCAGAAATCACCACCTAGATACATGTTCAACTACATTTTTTGATAAACACCAGCAGTAAACAAAAACACAACAGGAGAATTTAATCACTTACATCATCAGTATGGTTTACTTCCTTAGATGACCAAAACAGTTCCTTACAGAATCCCTTTTCCTTTTCACATTGTTAATACAAAACAAAAGAATAAAATACCAACCGGTAACTGATAAAGAGGAATATCCACTTGCCCAAGAAAATCATCTCGAGTCTAGAAAAAACACAAATAAAAAGCACAAAAAAAAATTAAAGTCACAGCATTTTGAAAACAATGCTTCAAAATCCCGGATAACACAGCAAAGCTTTTTAAGATCTTCAAGACAGAGTTGAAGCATAGACAAGGAAACTTCCTGCACAGAACAAGTTCTGACTGACTTGGTACCTAGAATCATGGACACTTGTCTTCCTCAAAATAAATGACACTTAACAGAGCTATGGGATTTTTAAAATTATTATTATTATTTAAAATTGCATGGACTAGTGTTAATCAAACTGAAGAAAGTTGTTCAGCTAGGACTGAGACTGTCAGCATCTTCAATAGAAATGTTGTCTTAAAGGGCAGAAAGTGAAGCTATTCTAGCAAAACAGTTGTCTTAATGTATGCTTAAACAACTGAACATTTATCATAAAATAACACAGAATTATTTACAGACCTTTCTGCTAGGAATGCTTGAAATTGGTATGAACTTAGGCAGAATGTCTAACATAAGCATCTATTAAATTATTTTTCATTATGAAATAATACAGCTAACTGTCAAAAGTAAGAGTAAGTAAGAGTAAGTTTCATCTGTGATAAGTGCTTTGGAACTTGCAGCAATTCCAGCTGTCCCAAGCCTGCCAGCAGGAGCCTGAAATACGGCATCTGCCTTATCCCATCCGACATGCCTGCTGACATCTGAAAGTGCACTAGAATTCATTATATCAATGAAAAATACCATTAGCTTTAACATGAAAAATCTGAAGGAGCCTATCCAGACTTAACGATGTTTCTTCAGATGCCCTGATTATAACCAGACCATGAATGCAGCTTCATCACTTCTCTCCAGCCTATTCTTTAGCATAATTTAGGCATGGACAACACCACACAGAGTTATTACGTGGTTTACTGGTGATCACTGATTTTTCACTTCTACAGAAATAAGGATTTTAAGTGGGTCACTTCAGCAGTGACCAACAGTCATGCCAACAGTCCCAGTACTTCACTTGACTTCCTACTGGATTGCAGAAGCATATGCTGAGTTGTTTCAAGTCCACTTGTGACTTGAAATCTTTACAAACCTTCACAAAGGCAGGAAAACGTATCACATGGGTCATTTAACACAAATACACATCACTGCCTGCGTGCTAAAATCAAAAGAGCATGAAATATTTAAAATTTTTCAAGTTTTTGCATAGACGGAATAGGCAAACTAGCAATTGTGAAAGACCTCAACATTACAGCCTGCACAGCCTCTGGATGTTTGATCTTCCTTTAAACAGCTAACAAAAGTTTCAGTGGCTGCTCTTTCCTAAAATTTGTTGATGTACCACAAGCTTTTATTCAAATTCACAATCCAAGAACTTTTATGGTCTTTTTCCATAAGTTTCCATTACCAGCTTCCATATTTCATTGAAATATATTCCCTTCACCTCAAGGCAAAGCTGTGCATTTCACCTTTCTCCTAGCACAGCTCTATTTTTAGTTTTCCAGACTCTAAAATTTCCACTCAATTCTACTCAATTTTTTTTGTCTTACTGACAGCATTCTCACTTTGAACACCTCTGACTGTAAAGGACACAAGTCTTTCTTCAAGCAGATATATCTCCCTCAATAATCCTGGTACCTTTTTTCTCTAGGTCTGTTGTCCCAAGTTTGTCCATTCCATCTTTAAATTGTACACATATATGGAAAAAGTGCCTCACATTTATATGAGTTAATTGACAATGTTAACTTAAACTCTAATTTTTATACCTCCAAAAAGCACAATATGCAACTAGACCACAGAGCTCATCATACAGTAATGTGCTGGAAATCTACAGATATATAACGTTAAATTAAATTTATAGCATGTATGTCTTGCATTCAGATTCAAAGGAAAAGAAAAAAACCTACACACAAACGCAATAGAACAAAAACACTCCCCACTCTCCCCCCTCAAAAAAGCCACCACTTTTTTTTAGTTCACAAACTGGTTTGGAATAGAAAGCTACAACAGGTTTTCATATCGGAAGAGTCTGAAGCTTCCCTGACCTAGTAAAGGAAAACTTTCTGTATTATTATAGATCATAAGCTTCTGGAAAAAATATGGCTATCATTTCTGCCTATGAGGTTCTTTTTAAAATGGCACAGCACATACCTTAGACACGTTAAAAGGCTTAGTATTTGTGAAGTTCTTGGCACTCCTTAAGTGGAACATGCCTTTCAAATAAATTACTGGAATGTGGGACAAATGTCTGCTGCGTTTTAGAAAACCTCAGAACATTGTGTTTGTTACCAGCGTAATTTTAGTATGCGCTCCTGTTATTCACTTTATTATTCTGCTGTCTCTCCTGCTATTTTTAGTAGAGCTAGCCTCGATAACCAACCTTTAACAGCACTTTCTCCTCCCGCCAGCGAGTAAAATCCTCCAGCCGAGATTTTTGTTGACCTCCAAACTACTAATACATAGATCAGATAGCAGGAATGCTGCTTAGCAGTGTGCCTCGCTCCGACAAGCTGACTAACTGCCTTCAAAGAAGTGCCAAAGAAGCTTTGAAACAGACTTCACACACATTAACAATTAAATGCCAGTGGAGCTGAAACTGTTTGCATCTCTGTTTCATGAGAGCAGGCATCCCAGTTCCTTTAGCAAAGACAAGTGGGTCAGTTGTTCTTGTCAACTTGCAACTTCTTGACAGCCAGAGAAGTCAAACTTTTTGCTTGCCAAACCATAAGTGCATAAACCTTTATTAATGATATAGTACACTAACAAAGAGCCCTTTTATTTTACTGATTCAGTGGTTTAGTCTATAGAAAGCTATTAAAAACATGCGAGGACAGACAGCTGCTGTATCCAACACGTTTAAAGAACTCCAGTGCAACGCAAAAGCGAGTGCTCAAAAGGGTATAAACACTGAAAAAGTAATCCAGACATACCTGAATTCCAAAACTCATTCTCATCTACTTTATAAATATATAGCTACTAAACCTTAGCAGTTATGAATAAACCACTAAAGGATGTGCCTATCTGAGTAGAACAGTGTCATCACACTGAGTCATACGTTAAAGAGCAGAACTTTGAACATTACCCAAAATGTAACAAGTTTGAGTATATAAAACTGACTTTAATGCCTTTTTTAATTGTTGGATTCATCACAGTACCACTTGAAAGAGCTCTTGCATAGATGCTGAAAGAACATATTCTCTCTACCATATTCTCTTTTGTGACTACATTTTTTTGTTGTTAGTGCATGAAGTAGATCCTAAGTACGTTCTCAGCCCTTTTCTGAGCAAACAGCCAGTTAGCTGTACATGAGGTTGGTCTTCAGGCACAATTCTACAGCCGTATAGGAAAAGGAGAAAGCACATAGTTCTCATTAGATGGAATATAAAGTACCGATTCAAACTGAAAAAACAAACAGTGATCCAGACTATCACTGATTAAGAAAACAAGAGTTCAAATAGATCTCTTATAAAACCAACATTCTTCTTGCTTAAACACCCAAACATCAATGTTAGTCACAAACTTGATGAGAACAAAAAAAAACCACCCAAACCAAACCAAACTTTTCTGGGTTACACTAACAACTTCAAGTATTTTTCTTTTTTGTGCTGCACTGAGTATATTTTTTGGCTCTCTAAAACTCTAAATCAGGAAAATTGAGGTTTTTTTTTCTTCCACAAAATACTGCCAGAACACTATTCATCATAGGAAAATAGCAAAATTGAATTATCAAGTTAAGATCTTACCAAGTTCATGGATACTAAATGCAATGTTTTTTCTAACCTGTAAAGTCATAAATAACTCGTTGCACAGAATTTATTAAGGTCTCAGACTCCTGCATTTTTTTAAGTGTCAAAGGTAGATGGAGAGGAGATTTTTTTTTAATATGAAATGTAAGCACTACTTTTTAATTAGCATTAATGAACAAATGTAGTTGACAGCTGCTGAAATAAAAGTGGAGAAAATACCTAGTACTAGAGAGATGGTTATTATACAACACATGCTCCTGCAGGACCTTCAGCCCGGCTGGCTGCTTCCAGAGGAAGGTGTCAGCATAACATGCCTCAGCAGTTTTACCATCTGTTTAACAGACAGCATTTAGAAATGACACAAGTTATTTTCACTAATTCTCCCACGCTTCTGAAGATATTTGCAGAAAATTCCTGCTCTACAAAGACCAGAGCAAAAATATCATGTTTCTTCATTTACAGATTATATTTTTTATATATACAGAACCTGTATGTTATAGGTAGATACCTTTGAAGTCCATATTTAACCTACAGCCATTTTAACACATTGTTCACATATTACTCCATTTAATGTTTGCTACTTGAAGAATATGAGCCTACACATTCATTAACAAAGTAATTTAAGATAGGTTTGGGTTTTTTTGGCATTTGAGATCTCATTTTCATGTAGGTCACAGGATGATAATTGGTTGTCCCATACAATCAAAGTATACTTAAGTACGAGAACAAGTCAGAAGTTACTAAAGGGTATGTTTTATTCATCAGGAAATTGAGTTCACTTGATTTTATGTACAGATGTGCCAAATAAGCTACTATGTAAAAAGCAGGAGTTTTAGATTTTACAAAAAGTCAAGAGCCAATTCAAATTTGGCCTCCTCTGTTAAACCAGTCAATGCTTCAAAAAATTTAATTTTTTTAATTTAAAATAAAAAACTAATAATCAGAAAACTGTACTGCATATTTGCTTAGTTACTACTTCGACAAGCTGCTTTCAATATCAAGACAGTTAACTCTATAATAGTATAAAAACATAAAACTTCTGCATCTATTTGTGGGAGCTTTTGTGACAGGTCTTATGACTTCAGTTAAGGTTTGAAAAACAAACTCTCCCAGTAACAATTCCAGCTGCACCTTTTTTACCTTGACTAATTAACACCATAAAGGTTAAAACACTCCAAAAAAATGTAAGACCATATCAAATGTTTAAATGCACATGTAATTTTCTCCCTGAGAAACAGATCAAACCAGGTGTGACAGATGTTAATGCACTCATCCAAGGGACTCACAGTCAAATTTCTCTTATTTTGTTATTCAGAGTGTGAAATAGAATGAAAATAAAACCAATAATACGACTCCAAGAAGCCAACAGTCAACTGGAGCATCTGCATCACAGTCTCACTCCTGTAAAGTTTATTAGGTGCAGTACAGCACCACACAGATGCACATCTGGACTAAGCCCGGATGCCGCACGGTCGCTCTTTGAAGCCTAGACTGGAAAAACTAGAACAGACATCCAGGATGTACGAGGACCTACAGCAGGGCTGGATGCAGGCTGAATGGTCTCAGGCTACTCCAAAAGTAGTTTAGCAGGTCTCAGTTGTTTTTCTTTTCCCTAGCTTAAGTCCATTGCTTGCAGCTCCTGACGATCCAAATTCAACAGCTCAGTGGCTCCCATCAACCTGCACGCATGAGTGTTACTGCCAAATGCTGCTGCCTCAAGCCTAAACCTACTGCCCATCCTGAACTAAGGCCACAGATGACCTGGCTACAGCAGAACCTACTGGTTTGCTTTAAGCTGCACTATGCTCAAGTTATAAATCTGGTGCGCATGAATTCACCATGGATGCATCATTCTCTATGACAGAAGGCAGTGACAACACAGAAAACCCACCTGCAATTCTTCCTACACAAGAGCAGTTGGACAGTTTATTTAGACATGCTCAACATTTCTTACTAATGTTACTCAATGCTTCCCACAATAACATTGTTTTCAATAGCCTATAGTTTGCCAGATGTTAACTACATTGGCTTTATTCATCTTAAGTTAAACATTTGATCCAAATGGAACTTACTAGAAATAATATAGTAACAAACAACAAGTAGCTAAGGTAGAAACTATTTTTAAAAGTACTGTTCTTAGTAAGTTCTGGAACTTTTATTTTTCCTTTGAAATTCCCTGTGCTTTCATGTTACTGAATAAGGCCTTCTCCCATACACCATGAAAATCGCATATTGCCAGAGAAGCCAGGTAGTCAAGCAAAACGTTCAGTTTCTTCCCATACTCCTTCAGTAGCTACAGTGCTCCATTTACATTTTAATATCACAGAATGTCAGGGATTGGAATGGACCTCGAAAGATCATCTAGTCCAATGCCCCTGCTGGAGCAGGAACAATATGTCCTATCTTCAATGACTCCAATTAAAGCTTGCATGTGATTTCAACCAGAAACTTGCATATGTCATGAAATTATTTGCTTATGATAGATCCAAAGCAGCCCTAAGTCTTAGACAGTAACTGTATCCATCTGTAGACTCTTCAGTTTACCTTAAACTGCCATGATGCAAAGACAGCGAGTGAGTGATCTATTAAAACAGAGATGATTATAGATCCATAAACTAGCACTGAAATAAGCTACGAACATTTTGCTGGCTGTGTTCCCAAAACAGCAAGTTCTGTTCGTCACAAGGAGTGAGGAAGAAAGTTCATTTGAAACAGAGACACTTCACAGAAATGCAGGGCAGTCCCCTTCAGACAAGGGTAAAAGACAAGTTGTAAGCTAGTGACTCACTTGAGAATACCAGTCTGTTCTGCTTGCTTGCTCAATCTGTGAAATTCATCCACTTCTAGAAAACACATGTTGGAATGCAGAAGAAAACTCTCAGCCCAGGCTGATGGGAGAACTGTAAACCATTTCTACCATTTGATCCCAGGTGGCTGCAAGGGCTGGGCAGGCACTAGAGAACCTAAAAGTCAGACTAATATTCTATATAGTCTTGTATCCCTTCCCTATAGTGGCCGAGAACAGATGCTAAGGAAACAATAAAAGAAGCAGTTAAGAGTAGTACAGCCTCCAATGTATCCTCCAGATTCCAATTAACCATTGATAGGAACTTTTTCTGGGTCTAGAATGCAATACACTTTGATGGACCTTTTGACTTATCCAGTCTCTTTTTGAAATACATTTCTATTTTGGTACCCACATCTTCTTGAAACAGGAACACAATAGAGACTACATTTGTAACATCGAGAGTCAATTCTTCTTACACTCTTCTCCCTTGAACTGTAATTAGACAAAATGTCCTTGATACCGCTTTCCTCTCCTTCCTCCCTAAGCTGAAAAGCTCTTGGTCTACTTCATGTCTCCTCACATGAAACTCATCCCAATCTTGTGATCTCTCTCTGTATTTTCCTAATTCTTTTATACACACTTTCTGAAAGATGATGAACAGAAATAAGCACATCACATGTGGATTTGTACAACACTATAATGGCACTTTAATTTTTTTTACTTTATTACTTTCCTAATAAATCCTAATATTTTATTTGCCTTTTAACTGTCAACAAGATTTGTGTTTAACATTTTCAGTAAGTCACTCACCATGACAAAATATTTCCTGACCAGTATGGGAGGCTGTTACCATCCATGCATCATTAGCTATTTTCCCCATGAGCATTACTTGGTATTTATCAACACTGATTTTTTAATCACTCATTCTACTGTCTAGTCACCCACTGCCACATAATTTTCTGCTACTTCAGAGCTGACAACTTCATTCTCACTTCTATTTCATATCTTTTAATTAGCAATTAATATTATCAGTGAGGAAATATTTTCCATACTTCTGCCTTGAGACCATTTTTCAAAACTTCTGCTAAGAGTTCTTGACAAATATCCTGAAAATGTAAGTGTCCTGTATAAAGCAGTAGCTTGTAATTCCCCTTCTTTCCCCTTCAGTCATTTTAAAATATTGGCATACTACCTGCCACCCTCCTTCAGTAAGGCAATCTAATGCATCAAAAAATTACTCAGTTAGTTAGGTATGTTTAGCTCTGCTGTTTTATGCCATAATTCATACAAAGACTATGATTTCTAAATCACTGTATTTTCCAATAAATTATTTTCTATAACTCAGTGTGTTGTGGTTTCAACTTTTCACAGAAATCAAAAGCAATGTACCACTCAAAATGTAACAATAATCAATCAATAAAATAAAAAAGCATCACAGCAATGATCACAGTCTTATACTGAAAACCTGCAAGTTATTTGACTAATCAGAATCGAAGGAAATAATGTCTCCATCTTGCCTCGGAAGCAAGTTTCACTTCATAACACATTCTCAATGTTTATTAAGCTTTGCAGACAGAGTAACTATAGTCACTGGCTGTATTAAAGAAGCCACACCATCCGTTTTTCCCCATTCTCTTGTGGTAGATCAAAAGGATCATGAATCAGCCTGAAGGCAGGGTAATTAACAATGTACATAGTTTTAGTCTTCCCTTTTGTTGGCATATGAAAAACCTGCCCACACTCAGTTCAGTTGCAGGCTATAAACAGAATGAAGCTAATTATAATTTGTGCAAAGTACAGAAGTTTCTTTTTAATATACACATGTAATTTTTGCTGCTGGCTACAAAGCTCTAGAGCTTTAATATGAAGGGTTAGCAAAGCACTCTGCTGCAGTCAAAGCAGTGCCCCTTACAGCATGATCATATCCTGAATGTTACATACGGTTCATTATTGCCAAATGCAACTTGGATTCTCCTTGACTGACCTGATACACCATAACATAGCAACAGACAATAGACAGCCCTGTAACACGAGCCTTCAGGACATGCAATACTGAACAATATGAACACTACTAGGTGATGAGGTTATCATAACACAATAAATAATACAGAGATGTCAATTTGTGATTTGCCCTTTATTGCCTCTTGCTTCATTTGACCCTTTTTCACCTCACTTCCTTGCACAGATCTGAAACACTGACAATATCTATGCAGCCTCTCTGTTTATTATGCAAAGATGGAGACAGCTGGAAATGAGCCATAGTTGTCTTCGCCTTTTTCACCACACTTTCCTTTTTACTCAGTGAAGTATGAAAAAGCCTTTGATATGGTTCTACATAACATCTTTATCTCTAAACTGACAAGAGATTTATTAGATGGATGAACTACCTAGGAGATAAGGAATTGGATGACAGTTGATGTCAACAGGTCAGTGTCCAGGTGGAGGTGTAGATAAGCCCATCAGGGGATCCACGTGGGGAGTGGTACCATTTAACATCTTTATTAACAGACAATGGGGTTGAATGCACTCTCTTCAAGTTTGTGGATGGCACTAAGCTCAGTTGTGAAGCTGACAGAATAGAAGGAAGAGATGTCAGCCACAGGGACCTGGACAGGCTTGAGAAGTACGACCACATGAACCTCATCAAGTTCAACAAGGTGAAGTGCACGGTGATGCATCTGCTGTATAAGTACAAAGTGGAGGTTTAATGAAATGAAAGCAGCCCTGTGGAAAAGAACCTGGAGGTATAGGGGGATAAAAAATTGAATATGAGCTAAAAGTGTGCACTCACAGTCCAGAAAGCCAACCATATCCTGGGCTGCATCAAAAGAAGCATGGACAGGCAGGCAAGGGAGGTGACTGTCCCCCCTCTACCCTGTACTCAGGAGGCTCTATCTGGAGTACTGCATTCAGGCCTGAGGCCTCCAAAACAAGACATGGAGCTGTTTGAATGAGTACAGAGCTGAGGAAATGCTGAGTGCTGGGGTTGTGCAGACTGGAGAAGGCTCTGGGGAGTCCTTTCAGCAGCCCTTCGATACTTAGAGGGAGCTTATAAGAAAGCTTGAGACAGACTATTAACAAGAGCCTGTAGTGATAGGACAAAGGGTAAAGGCTTTAAACTAAAAGAAGGTAGATTTAGATTATATATAAGGAAGATGCTCTTCACTGTGAGAGTGGTGAGACACTGAGACAGGCTGTGGAAAAGCTGTGACATCCCCTGAAATATTCAAGGACAGGTTAGACCTGGCTTTGGGCAACCTGACCTAATGAAAGATTAAGGTCCCTTCCAACCCAAACCATTCTCTCTGTTTCTGCAACACTCAGCACTACTTTGTGATACAACTTTAACTGTGGGAATGAAGGCCTCCCACAGACAGGTTTTGGTCCTGCCAGCATGTACATATCAGCTGGAGAGAATATTAATGAAGAGGGACACCCTCACACACAACCTCCTCAAATTATTTCTCCAAGATTTAAATACTACCAACCAGCTCAGTAAGTTAAGACTTTTTATGCTATCATCACTGAAAGATTTAAACATGTCCTCTTAAAAATGCAAAATCTAGTTTCAGAACTTGAGAAAAATAGCTCACCAGTTCCAGTTTGCTTTTTCTTTTTTCCCCCCAAAGTTGACAGTATACACCAACTCTGAAGATTTTTGCTTCAATGTGCATTTCATTCAGTAAAGACGAAGTTACAGCAAAACTACTCGCAAGCAAGAAAGGAAGATGACACAATGGATCTGCTAATAGTATAAGAAATTACTGTAAAGGCATACAGTTGCTAAAATATTTGCAAATAGAATAATGATATACAGCTCCAAACATGTAGTGATGATGTCTTTGAAGGAATTGTTAATACCAACAGGGATGTCAGCATACCATTGTATTTGTGGAAGAGATCAGAATAGATTTTTTCCTTCTGTTTTGAAATATTTGTTCATGGTCAACCAGAAGTGGAACTGCAGTCATTGCCCTTTCACTCTCTCTCTCTCTCCAATGTCTGCATATGCAAGATGACATAGAACCTGTCCCCTTACTCACTCTTACCCTCCTACTTCACACTAGTGATATCGAAGTGCTCTAGCTGTAGACTTATTCCTACCATAAATAAGGTATATATGCACTGGAAAAAAAAATATATTAAAAACAAATACAAAGTCAAAGTCAACCTTCAGTGATGCAACTGTGGACTTGTATACCTCTTTCTCCTGCTATGTACAAACGAAATTCTATTGTCTACTGCTGAATCTATTCAATGTATTTCCAGTAAAGATCAGCAGTGGCACACAGGCCATCATTATTCCCCATGTTTTAAAATTTAATTAAAAATAATCCAAGGCCAGTTGTCACAGAAATTGGGTTTTGACTTTTATTTATTTATTTTAAGTCAGCCTTTAACAAGCTGTTGATTATAGAAAGCATGAAACCTGATCCTAGGTAGCTGAGGGCTAGCAGCTAGGCACATAAGAAAAGAATGCATAGAGCTCTCACTGCTTCAGACTCTGCAGTCTCTGACCAATGCACTGATTTGATTTCATGACTGCTCTGTACAGATAGCTGACATTACTAAACGCTACTCCAGTATCAACTTGTTAAATTTGAACTCAGACTCAGCATATCAATATACTAGGCCAGACTAACTGGAGTCAAGAGAAATATTTTGGGAGTTGTTTATTTTTAAATGAGTCACAACACACCGTGATAATTAACTGGACTATATAATTAAATGATTGCCATAGAATCTATTATATTTGTCAAAGGCTGTAATAGCAAATACAAAATTACTTCTCCAGTATATTCTAATGAATTGCTGAATTGCTCTGAAGTCAACTATGGCTTTGGCTTGCTTTAGTAGGGGGCTTTTAATTCTTTTTGGTAACAAGTTTGATAGGATATTGTATGCAAAGACTTCAGAAGTGATACGGCTTTGTACCTTTCAGAAGAATATGGGAAAAAAAAAAATTACATTGATATAAAGCCTTTCTTGTCTGGCTTTCTGATGTTAGAGATTTTTTTAATTTGTGGACGTGGCAGATATTACATATTTGGCAGAAGTCAAATATCTGCACATAGACAGTAGGCACAAAACTGCAACAATTAATTTGTGATTCAGATTCTTGATATACAAAGTATTTTAAAAATACAAATCTGGCCTGGATTTCATGACAATCCACTCTGAATGCCATTTCCAAGAACTAAAACCAACTATTTATCAGTTCAGTGATGCTCTCCAGAAATACTGACAAAATAACCCTGAACTTGGATATTAACAAAGTTAAACGCAGTAAAATTCATTCACTATTGAAATATATTTTAAATATTAATTGACATTAAACACAGAAGCCACCAGTGAAAGGTACTTGAAATACATGACAAAAAAAAATACTGAAGAAGAGGAAAACATGTTAAGAATAACTAGATCCAGACTACTTAAAATGTCATGATCTGTTTGTGCTTACTGTGGAATTTGCCATCAGCTTTACAGTTCAATTTTAGGATGAGGAATCATCAAACAAAGTATATGGTGGTTTACACTGATCCACTGTGAACTTTATAATGAAGCTTAAACTGGACCACCGTTTTTACAATGATGTATGAGATTTTTTTTAGTCAAAAAAGCAAAAAATGAAAGTAGCAAAAAAGTGGGGCATCATCAGGCGCTAACTAAAGGCAATGACAATAACAATTACAGGACATTATCTTCGAGGTGATAATGTTACTCGTTCAGTATGGAACTGTCAGATCTTTGGCCTAAAACCCATTGCCTCAGCAAGCAAATTAAGACTACAGTAATTTCAATTAATGGACAATAAGGTCTTAAAACTTGAAATAACTTTTTAAAATATTATTGCTCTTTCACCAGTATTCACAATTAAAACCAGTAAATAACATTCACCTTGTTCAAGTCTTCACAACCATATCTAAACAAGTCCTAAAATTCACATTTCATATGGCTTTACTAACAATACAAACTGCCTCAAGAGTTAATAACACTAAACACTTCTGAAATTCAGTTAGACATAAGTTTCATTACCAAAAAATGTATTTAATATAAACCCTTTAGATCCGAGTACTACAATTTGGACAGCAATGTTGGGAGAGATATTAAGTTACAGCATGCTGCTCAGACTGCAGAAGTGGTTGAAAGGGAAAAAAAAAAAAAAAGGAAAGGAAACTTGAAAATTCCTGTGGTTCAGGGAGTATACAGAAACAAATGGTATTTACAGTTTCTCTGTTCAAATATAACTTATCTTTAATTTTACATAGAGTAAGCTGCACTGAGAATAAAGCCTGTATGAAATAAACCTGAAAGTCTTCACAGTAACTTTTTTTTTTTTTTTTTTGCCAATTTTATATGCAATGTTAATCATTACTACTATTGAACTGGAAAGTTATGTATTTAAAACTTAATAAAACTGAAGTTTAGTTATTTAGACATGGATGTTATCTAAACAAGAAAATCCCTTCAGGTTCATGTAAGCAGGAAATTATTGTTTATAATATATTAAATACAGATATTTAACTGTAAGACAAATTCACCAAAGAGTACCATACTCTAAGAATTCAAATCTCAAAAATGAGTGTCGTGGATAATATAAAATAACCTCCCTAATGATGACAGTTTGACAACATTAGAAAATTCTGAAATGGCTGCGTTTAAAGTGTTGATTATAAATTTCATTATTTAAAATTTATCATTTATTATTTCAGCTGTAGAATGCTGTCTGATTTTTCTATAAGTCAGAACACTCACCTTCTGGGGCCTCCGCAAAGAAGTGCTAGATATTTCCCTTTTAGAGGTTCCATATCTTTTCTTAACACCACTTGCTTTTCCTTCATTCCCAGGTTTGAACTGTATGTGCAACTGAGACGTCCCTGCATTATGACACTTGTATTTAAGACTGGATAAACAGCAAGAAACTTTTTGACGTGATCCTTCCAATGAAACACTTCTTTGCAAAACATGGTGGGTTCTGCTCATCTGCGCATTCGGTCTTTCCAGTTCGTTTATATTCATCTGGTATTCTGAATCTATTTTTGAGGGTAAACATGCAGATGTGCTGCGTGCCAGTTTTAAAGGAGGGTATTTTGCACTGGAGTTCAGATTTAACTCTTGACTGCAACAGCCATTAACCATTTCACTGCTTGATGTAAATGCTCTTGGAGTCAGATGAACTGAAATACATGAGAAGCCGTCAGCTATTTCTTCACGGGTTGCCTGCTCAGAACTGTTCAAAATCTGACTTTTGTCCTGTAATGACGTATGCAAGTACAGCGGTCTAATGTCTCTAGCTTCACCAGAAGCGCAAAGCGTTTTAGACAGTCGAAGTCCATTGACTGCTGTTGAAAGGAATCCCTTGGAAACAGCTTGATCTTCCTTATGCACCAGCTCACTGGGAGAAATGATTAGTTTATGAGATGTTTGATAGGCGCCTCTATGTGGCATCTGACCCGAGGCTACTGGAGAAGCTGGAGGAGTACTGGAAGGACTTCTGGGGAAAATTACCAACGATGAACACCGCCGCAGCGGAACTTTAGTTTTCTTCCTCACTGACAAAGCGTCTTGGTCAAAAGCAGTATTAATTCTACACACTTCTATTTCTTCCTGAGATGAATTGTTTCTATATGGACTGCATTTGTTCACAGTGTTTCCATACAAAGAATCACCATGTACAACACTACAACAGAAAGAACCATCACTCATCGAAAGAGTGCCACTACCGCTGTCGCTGATGACGCTGTTGCTATACGAACCCCCGTCACTCGTGGTACTTGCACATGATCCATAGTCACTGCCAGCACTGCTGAAGGACCCATTGTCACTGGCTGCAATACTGTTATGACTACCGATGCACACAGCAGTATTGCTCAGATGGCCATCATTAGTTTGATGATCAGCCACAGTTCTAATGCCACAATTTCCTTCATTACAAATACTGATGAGTGAAGCGTCTTCACCAGTAGCTGCAGCATCACCAGACCGAAGACATCCATTATACTTCCTAGACTGTAGAGAAATGTGCAGAGACGTGCTCTTTTTCTTTTGCAGTGAAGAAATAGTTGCATTTCCCTCTTGATTCATTACTTGCTGCATTACAGGTGCACAAGCAACTTGTCTAGAAGCCAGCTTCATTTGTGTAACATTAAGTTCACAATTATGTGCCTTTTTGAAGTACGTTTGATTGTTATTATCCAAAACATCTTCGGAGGTTTCCAATAACAGATCTGTGTTTCTTCTTTGGGTTGCAAAATGCAATCTTAACCGTCGTGCCATTTGTTCTCATTTCCATGCATATTAGCAAACGAAAACCACAGAGATCCCTCAGCAGAAAGTCTATAAGCAGCTGCACAGAACCTGGAGCTAGTGCATCACAACAGTAAAAGCCCATAAAAGAAGCTGCAAGCTTTGTCCTAACTTCTACAAGGACAGTAGTGTTAAGAAAGAAGATATTGTACCTCTTGAAATCAGTCAGCCATTTGTTGAAGTGCAGTTTCTGGACCGTCTTTGATTGCTCGCAGTCAGAAAGCATTCATTTATAAAGCACTTACATTCCAGCGACCTCAGCTGCAACGTACTGACAAACACTATCAACCTTGTTTCAATTATACCTTCTGAAATTTGCATATATGAATATAATAAACTCCCAGCACTTCCAAGTTTAAAACAGCAGCTTCTGCTGCAGCTGCACTAGCTGAGTCAATGTGTCCGTACTTTCCCCAGCAGCGTATGACTACTAATATTTTTACCCATAGGTTTAGAATTACAGGAAGTTGGTAGGAATGAAATCCCATATAATTGAGTATCAAGTCTAGGATTGAATTTCCAAATAGTAGCCATGCTAGCAAACTGCTGAGGTCTGACTTATGCATAAACCAGTGAAATAACCCTTCTCCTTAAAAAAGCTTTTCTATGCTATTTAAACAGAACTTGAAAGAAACCTGGCATTACCTAACAATCTACATTCTGTTTAACCAATTGCACTTTTCAAAGGTTTCCACGTAGTGAAAAGCTCTCCTACTAATTAGTTAATATTTTTTAGCAAGATGCATCTAAATTTGAAGTGCAACAAGATATTCTGATTAATAATTCAGCATTTACTTCCAGCCTGCCACGTTAAATAATATATTTTAACCTTTCCAAATTACAGCTGTTGAAGGCAGAAAGAAACAAAATATTCTTACAGTGCAAAGCAAACTACCATGTTGTTTGCTGAAAGCCCAGAATAAGTGGACATTCATTACAGTTCGATATGGCATGCAAATGTATGCCCAGCTAAACAAACTGTGGAACACCGATAGAATTATGCACTGCAATAAATATGGTTACTGAGAACAATTACAGAAGAAAGCTGTTCTGTATAATTAGATAAAAGCTGTCTTATACATTCATAGTTAACTGCTACTTTTTTTTTTTTTTTTTCAGTAAAAATGATCAAAATGCATATAAAGTTACTAATACACTGTCATCTCTTGAAAGATTAACAGGACTGAGAGCTCCTACAAACGTTTCACTGTCTTATCATGTGGAAAGGTCCTCTGCTGGCATCTAGTGGGACTCCTGAAAAAAGGCAATCTTGCCATTCAGTATTTTTTTTTCTTTTTTTGTGTTTTTTTCCTTTTTTCTTTTTTTTAACATATCTGATATGAATGTACTTACAAATACAGGAGCCATATATACAGTATAAATACATATATACAGTACAAAACGCTACCAGACTAGCATGAAATTACTTAGTGCTGCTGAAAAAGTGCAAACAGAGAGAACACTAGGCCATTTATACTTTTATAGGTCACACTACTAGATTTTTTTCTGCTCCATATTTATTTAACCTTCGCTGTATTTTAAGCTAGAAGGTAATAAAATTAACATTTAAACCTCCTTGCCAAATAAGAGCCAAGAATCCAATTCACAGTACTCTGTTTGCAAGCAACAAATTTGTTTTCTAATTATACTCCAGGGCTTACTTAACCTCCATTACCTGAATTCCATGATTAGAATGCAGCAGTAAATGAATACTAGCTTATTCATAAAAGCCAACAAATACAATAGTTCATCTATTTCATTATGCTTCACCAGCTGGAATTCTTCTAATGTTATTTGTTGGAGCAGGAAGAAAAGTAAAATACCATAAAAGTTTTTTTGGTCACAGTTTTAAAAGAGTTACAGTTGAACTACAAGCAATATATTTTAAAAAGTACACGCCCTAAATTATGTGAATGAGGAAGAAACAATGAAGTTCTTCAAGAATCTTTCTGTCCCAACAATACACCCATTAGCAGCAAGGTTTGTAACACGTTAGTTTGATACCCAATAAACTGCAGCAGTTTTACTGGACATACTGTTTTCAGTAAAAGTTAGATGTCAAGATGTATTGGTGATACAACCAGCGCTGCAGGACTTCCCAATCTATGCCAAACTTCTAAGAGGATTTTTGAGCAACATTACTTAAAAACAAGAACAAATTTCAAGCTTCAATTTCTCTCCAGAAGACAATGGAAATCAAAACACTTGGGACAGAGTTCTACAAAGAGGAAGATGGTCCCACAGCTGTAAGAGAATTTCAATGTTATCAGTTTACTCACATCTACATTTTGAACAGCTGTCCAGCAAACAGAACAAAGAATGATTGATATTGAAGTCCACTATAATCACAGAAGATGAAACACCTTTTGAGCACAGCTGCACACATATCCCAGTGAAAGAGCATGAGGCAACCATGATTTTTGACATGAGAAGATAACAGAAATGAGCAAGACTGTCAATCCCCAAGAACCACAGCTACAGCAATGATGTGACCAATTAAAGTAGTTCAAGACACGTGTGATAGAAATTTAGTGCTCACCAAAAAGAAAGCAAGCTAAATAGAAATAGAAAGACAGTCTTTTCCACTGACTGAATGGGAACAATATTAAAAGAATGGTATCATGGAATTACAGAGTGTCTGATTAGATAATGCTGCTTTGACCTCCAAACACAGTCACTGCAGGAAACAAAGCACTATTCCACACTGATGCCAGTGAGATGTCTTGCTGATTCTTTCCCATAAGCAAAGAGGTCAAACAACTCATCTACTTTCTATTAGAGAACAAACAACAAGGGATTCTCTCGGTGGAAACCAGAAAGTCTCTGCTTTTTTCCCTTAATTTAGGCCTCCAATTTTCTAGTCATGCCTCCTAATTTCCACGTGGTGGCAGAAAGGTTCCAAAGACTAATGTACAGTACTTCAAGCCTGTGCTGCAGCCCTTAACAGCATTTTGAGACTGTCTTCTGAGCATCCTGACATGTAAACTACAAATTCTGGTGATTCCACTTAAAGTTGCTTTAAATATTTGAAAGAACTGGGACAAATAGACTTGGCTGTACCGTGATGGCTATAACCAAGAAATAAAGCTCTCCTTTCTTAAATGCAATTATCCAAGAGAATTCAGTATTGTATTCACAGACATTTTCATTATTTCAACTGTTAGCAGAATAGCACCTCCATAAAAGATACAACAGATTACTGACAACTCAGACAGCATTAGGAAAAAATGAAAAAGTTCTCGTTGCTAATGCATTTCTCAGGCACCACTCCTCAAAATTTCTATCAGAGCAAAACTGTGTCTGAAGTCTCTCCAATTAGGTTCTATTGAAGAAAAGGTACATATTTCACAGAGGCAGAATGTCTGATTTTTAAACAGCCCTACAACACGAGCATTAGCCTTCATAACTCACAATCGAGCATACAAGCAGGAAGGAGGCCTCCTCACATAGGAAACCAGAACATTGTCAAAAGAGAAGTAACAATTTCACCAAGGAAACAAATGCACAAGCTGTCCCTACTTTATTTATAGTATCTCATTCAGAGAATAACAAGGTAACAACCCAGTGTTCACTTGTTGACAAAGAGAACACACATGATTTCTGACCCACTCCTCCTTCACACTATTGAATAAAATTCCCATGTGTATTCAAACATCTGCACTCCCAACACTACCTCGTAGGAAAAATAAGCATTCAGTAGAGACTGTTCAGTACCACAGAAGGACATGGCCATACCACTGGAGAAGCAACGTAAGAAAAGATGCTTCTGAGTTAAAGCACATTAGAAGTCCAGAGTAATGGACTCACTTCTTCAGAACATCCAAGCATGGCAATGCCAAAGAAGTATCAGGACTTCCTTTGGGTTGTTCTTTTTTCTTTTTTTCAGATTTTTTTATTATTTTAATTTTGAACACTGAATCCAGATGAACTTATTTTCATCCAAGCCTTTAGTAAATTGCAATTGTTAATACAAAAGGACCTACCAAACGGTTTTCATCAAACACTTCAAAAAGGAGTCTGTGTTTCTGAGGATTAACCTAGGAAAGGGAAAGATTTTAACAGTTAAAATACATGCTGAGTTGCATATGTAAGCACACTGGTTTAACTAGAGGTCTAAAAGGACCAAAAAGAGTTTTCTAACATTGAGATACATAAACTAAAAATATTTATGATCAAGTTTACAGAGGGCAACTAGCAAATGACACATTGTTCTTCTACAGAAGGTTTAAAACAAATGGTTTGTCTTTGTCAACCAAACTAGAGATCTTAGACAGTGCTGTAGCAAAGGAAAATTAAAACAACTATCAATCAAAAAAATGATTCAAAAAAAGAAATAGCTAACAAATGAAAGAAAATTATCTCCTTCTACCTTATATAGAACTGGGAAAAGAAAGATGAGAGGACATTACCTCTAAGCAAAGAAAGGGAAAGCAATAGTAAAGGATGTTTGAAACAGAACAGCAAAAGTGAAAAGAATTAACACCAAGGGTGCAAGATGAAGCAGTCAATTTAATAATTTAATCAGATGGGAATTAAAAAAAAAATTGCTTTCTAGAACTAACCATACATACATATATAGATATCTAAGAGTACAGGGCTTTTTATGTTGCAGAAAAACTCTGTCTGGAAGCTGATGATACATGTTATATTATGTAAAATCACAATTTCCTCATTATTCAAGATTTGAGTTGTTTATCAGGAGAAGGAAATTTATCACCACTTGGGCATGCTTTACAAAGGCACTTTTCTCACATTCCAAATTCAGAACTCAAGAGTTCTTTAGTAGTCACTTACAAAACCAGGTACTAAAACACTCAGCAACACAGTCCACATTCTGACTATGTGCTCGATGGACCTAAATTAAACATCAAATCTACGTTTTGCTCCTAAAATATAAATAGTACTATGTTCACTATGCAACACATTTACCTTGGCACCAAATAGCCAAAATCAGTGCCATCCCAAAACTGGCTGATAAATTTATGACCAAGTTTCTGTGCATTAATGGAACAAAGGTAAGATTTGTATTTGTGCTATAGTAGAACTGTCTTGAAAATAACGTGTACTGCTAAGGAAAATAGTTTGTGATCCTTTGAACTTTAAATATAAATACTGCATTCCTGATTTAAAATGAAGCAGCGAGAAAAAAAATCCTGTTAACATAAGAACCAACACAGGTATGAAGACGGTGAAAACAAACAAACAAACAAAAAATCTCAAACACTTACTCGAAATAAAAGTTCTTCATTCCACTTTGGGTTTAAGGACTGTGTGAAGGGAGGAAAAGAAGGACAATGTTGGTTACAGTAACAATATACTGGTGTCTTTTTCTGCTTTTCTTCACATTTTGTATCTATTTCATCCCCCATAACAACCTACTTCAAGCACAAAAGCTTTAATCTTGCTGTTACAGATAAAAGTCATAGAAGTCTTATGCTGTTTAATGCAGTGCAAAATTGAGACAATTTATACACATGTTCTCAGATTTGGGGTAACACCAGAGATGCATAAAAAGGCCAATCATGCCCTGCAGATCAGTTAATTTACTGTATGTCCTCAGTAACACTCACTGCTTCCTCTCAAGTCCATATCCACTATCTGCACTGCTTACATGTAAGCACAAATCAATCCTAAACTATGAACCCTTAGCAAATGCCTAATCTCTCAACAATGTAATCTAGACACATCAGATGCAGATGGACCAAAACCATCATCCACTGATGAACCACACAATCTTTTGAGTATGCCTATTTTTAAAAATACTATAGATGCTTAATAACAATTATCAGCATGAAGGTGAAACAATCACAGAACAACTCTTGGGTCAGCTCATAAAACACATCACAGTCACTTACAACAGCCACTTGGAAGACTATTTTGTCTCTGATGTATAGTTTTCCATTTTCAATAGCTCTACCATAAATTATTACTTCTAACACTGACTTCTGTCTGAAGGTATCCTAGAGAAACCAGAAGTACCGTGGCTCAGGTGTACTATACAATTTGATGTACAAGATAGAAAAGTTGTACAGAACAAGATAGATTATTATGTCATTAAAAACTTAAAACAACCAAACCAATCCAGTATTTCCATTAATTACTTAGTTTTGAGTCACTACTTACCTTATCTTCATTATTATTTCTCTACCTTACACCAATAAATTTACTGAAAGGAAAATACTAAAAATAATGCCATAAACAGAAAAATAGAGCAGACTATGAAATATTTCTTTCACTCAGGAGGCTCGTTAGTCCTCATATTTCTTGTCATTTTAACTTTTTCCTCGGAGCTTAATAAAAAATAAAACCCACATCCACAAAGACAAATAAGCTAACCTTTCTAATAGTTTTTGTCTGAACACTGCTAAGGACTCCATTCACTGGATCATACACTGTCACTTTCACATATGGGTCACTGAGGGGAAAAACAAAAAAAAGATAAGCAAGTTGCTTGATATCCTTTACCTTTTTGTCAGCATTATTAGCAGTTGAGTTTTAAATTCACAGAAGCTAAGAAATTAGGATTTACGATTACTTTATAAGTACTACATATATTGACACTTAGAAACATTTTCTAAACAGTAATAATATGTAGTGTTTAACCTCGTAGTAGCTAGGTTATTTTACATTCTGCATATCACTACCATTGGATTCTTTCTTCCTTTGCAATTCTTCTTTCATGAGAAAAAGGTTTAAAATATCCTGATGCTCTTCTAAAAAACACACACACGAAATCAGTTGCGACTGAAAAAGCCTGAAGTATTATACATCTTGGTTTTGACAGTAAGAATTTGGAACATCTAGAATTTTAGGTGCTTCCTTAAACACACAGTATTCTTATTTCGCGTTCTGTTCCAGAGAGTTTGAGTTTAACCTGATTGTTTCTGTTAATGAAGATGACTAAAAGAATTGCTTAAAATGGTCTACTGCCTCAGACTGGGTTTTTCTCTTCCTACAATAAAAGAAACAACAGGTCATATAGTACCAACTTTTTTCAAGAAGAGGGGCAAAGCATTCCATCATGATGTGAAAATCTGCCACTGTTTTTCTTTGAGAGTTAAAAATTTGTATGCCATTAAAAAAAGACAAGACATTCTACGGCTTAAAAAACCCCACAAATATAACAAGAGAATTTTTTCTAATGCTAATCTGATGTCACACATAAAAATAACATTGCAAGTGCTAAAATCATTCTTGCAGTCTTGTATATATGCCAAAAAAAGTCGACAGCAGATCTAGCATTAAACCCACCAGCACTTCTCCAGTCCCTCTGCTCACAGGACAGAAGAAAAAACGTTACCATAACCTGCATGCCATTGCTTGCCAATTCTACAAGATCCTGCAAACCATCTCAAAGTCTGCTCTTTACTGTGGTAAACGTTAAGCCACTTCAATTGTTTCTTCTCTTTTACAGACTGTTAACTTATACATTTATACATACTCAGAGCCTGCAGCCATTGGCACAGGTTTACCACATCTATAGAACTGGTGGGTGCTGATCCTCTGCACGTAATTTGAGTTAAAATAGTCTAGTTGTGCTGTTTAGTGTTGTGTTCATCCCAAGACTTTAAAGTACTGATGAGATAATTTTGATTATAATTGAACAATTGTTTTAACTGCACTCTGCCTGAAGAGAAACACGAACATGTAAATGTCTTCCCTGACAGAACCATTGCATTATGTGGAGAATTACGCTTTCCCACACATCACTTTGCTAAGGCACAAGGTCTGTCCACGTAATTCTGAGGTAAGAAAACACACATCTTCTTGTTTATATAGCCTCTGATCAATTTACAAGGTATCAGTTAAAACAATTCTGCTTTCTTTTGAAACAGATATAGTAGGTTTTACTAAGATAAATAGCTATGGAAAGTAAATAGCCAGATGTCTCCTAAGATACTGGAAAGCAAATAATTATATGTCTCCTAAGACATTAACCCTATATGTTCTTACCTGGCTCCTAGGATATCCTTCTTGGCCAGACCAATTCCAGCTATAACCTTCACCCTGACAATTCGTGTGTTCTCCTGAAATATAAAATACCATATTTAGGATGCATTCAGTCAATTTATTTTTCAGATGATTCCAGTCTACAGAGCTGAAAAGCAATCTTCGGCACACTTTAGGATTCACAATGAAAACCACAGGTACGTAGTGCAGATATGTTGTCTGACAGAACAAGTTCTAAAATTCAGTAGCAAGTTTATTCTACTTTTACTCCCTTCCAAGTATTATCAGCATCATATTGCATACAATGGTAGATGGACAACTCAACAAACCTATATCAAAACAGTAGGGTTTCTTTTGTTTGGTTGGTTTTTGATTAAATTATCTGGGTCTTCAGCATTCTCAAGTAGGATTCTGTTGAGTCAGGGTGCTTAATGCTACAGAACACAATGGCTAATCTCACACAGAGCTGTTCCCAGCAGCCCTCATTTCCAAAGACTCCTCAGAAAGATCACATTGCTCTGGCACTAGGTAGTCATCGTTTTCCCCTGAGAGCCTTGCAATACTCTCCTTCTGGTTTGGATCTACTATGCAGCACACACAGAGACCATGTAGAGCAAAATGGTAAGAGTGAGCAAGCTGCTATCGCTGCAACTCAAATACCCTGCAGTTCCTATGGCACCTGAGCTTCTCACAGCTCTGGTCACACTAATGAGCAAAGCAGACGTGAGAAATTCAGATGGGTTGACCTTGGTGGAGTTAGAAGTGCTTTACTCTGAATGATTCATTCTCCTACCCTGAACATCCTGCAGAGGACAGAGGGCTGTCTGCAGGATGACAGTCTGACCTCTCCTCCTCACACACCGATGATCAGGCTCTGCTGATCTCAGCTGAGCAGTGAGGCTCTGGAATGCCACATAGCAAACCACATCCGTGCACACCCCAACCTTCCCGCAGCAGCCCTGCTCAGTGCCAGGGCCTGCAGCAGCTCTTCCTTCCCAAACCAAGCTACTCTCTAAAGATGAGCAGGCCCTTAATGAGTCCAGATAAAAGAATCTCATGGCATACTGGCACCCAAATCCTGGTATCACCTCCTTTGTACCAATTCCAGGATGCACCAGACCCTTCCGCAGAACTGTTCAAACTGCTGAACTGACAGAAATGGAACTCACCTCATTCTGCCAGATGATTTCCTGCCAGCTTAGTCAGCTGATCACCTCATCAGAGGTCCCCGAATCAACAGACAACATTTTCACATAAGATAAGCCAAGCACAGTTTGTTGTTTTCCTTCTTTAATCTCTGATCTGAGTTTTGAAATTTTAAGTATACCTCTACAGATGAAATTCACAGAGAACGTCAGGAAACCCCAAAGCTTGGATTGTTAAGTTGAATGGCAGTACCTGCTGGGTTGTCAGGCAGCTTTTTTGAAGAAGCCACTGTCAGAGTGACCAAGTACTCCCACAAAGAGCACATGAAGCAAACAACCACTGTAGGCAAGAACATCCTGTTGCCACTTCTGAAATACAGCAGTATCACATGGGTTGTGGTGACAGGCATGCAGAAGATAAGGTGTATAGCCAAGACAATCAGTTTACCAGCAGCGATCTCAGGCCTCACAAAAAAACTCTGCACCACTAGTGTACCTTTATATTCCTTTAGAATATATCTCAAATTTTCCAGAAAGAAAGAAAGAACATACATGTATAAGAAACCTTTGTTGATCTGCAGAAGATGCTAATGCTCATCCCACAGAGGACAGCTCTCAGGTGCCTGTTAAAGTGACAAACTGGCACAAGCAGGATGAAGTTTTGCCTATAAAGCTGCCGCTACTGCTTTAATCCTCAAAACATATCAAACATTTTTTTGAGCTGTGTATTGCCTAACTTAACATCGTAGTGCTATTTAGGCGATAACAAGAAGAGCTCAGCAAAATAAAGTCAGACTGGGAGCTAAGGACTCTAACACAAAAACTATTAATGTATAAATTATTAGAAATTCGCTCAAAAACAACAAAAAAAAACCAGTAGCTAAAGGCAGCAAGCCTTGCAGTCACCACTCACGTGAGAGCAAAGCAGCAGTGGCAGTGCCAGTCAGTGGCTGCAGACCTGAGGCAGCATCAGGCAACAGGCATGGGGAAGAAGGCATGCCTGGAGGAGGGAGCACAGCTTTTCTCTTTTAGAAAAGATTAATGAGATGAGAAAAAGTAAGTGTTTTAAGTGCTCTTAATGTTCTTTATTTTTCTACACTTGGACAAGATGTAGAAGGAATATATAATGCTTATTTCCCTTTTTTTCTGTACTTTCTGTACTCCTGCAATGTCAGATAATTTTTTAAATAATCAAGATGCTCGATTAGCATCCGGTTTTATTCCAGTGTTATTCCTATTCTGTGGAGGTTTTATTCTGCTACTGCACACTAATCCTGTTAGAACTTCAGAGGATACAGACTTCTGAGAGATACCTGCAATTCCCCACTTTCTCCTTTCTTCCTCTTTTGGCACGTGACCCCAGATGTCATTTCCCACGCAGTGTTAAAATCCTGCTCTGAATACAGAACTATTAGTTTTCATCACAAACCCTCTAGTGCTCACCATTTCAATATCCTAGCAAGTTACAAGAAGCCCTGCGAGTTACAGAGAGATATCCATTTTAAAGAAAATTGAACCCAAGCAACGAAGAACCTCTAGGTTCAGGAGCTGAAATTTCAGATTCCCAAATACAGCACATAAAATAAGCAGGTGTGCACAAAATAACCTCAGTTACAGCTTCCTTCGGAGCTCAGCCTCTTCATCATCATTTTATTTGTGCCAGTAGCACCATATTAGCAATCTTGTGTTAAGCACAAACCAACCAACAAGAGAATCCAGAGAGCCAGGGAGCTGGGTCTCCATGCCAGCACTGTGGCCCAAAGCAGCGAGCAGCACAATTTCTATAGCCCCGAGGCCATTCACTCCGTGAACTGTGAACACAGAATCACACATCGGAACTACACAGTGAATCTGTGATCACAAACAAAAGGCATTTTCCACATTTGTTACTTGGAAAGGTTGGGCTAAGCTTGTGAGTTATGGACTAAGTTGGACCCAATGGATTTGCTACGTACTCAAGCTCTCTCCCTCTCCCCAAACTGAGTCTGTGTTCCGAGTAACACAGGAAAGATGGGAAAACGTCACTTACGACCAGATTTCAAAATACTTTCCCCTTAGCGAGGGTGGCTAAGAAACGACTAAGCCGCTCAAAATGTAATGGCGTGAGCTGAAAGAGAGCGCCTGAGGCGTGGGATGCGCTAGCCCAGCTGGCCGGCCGCACAAGCGGTTGGCAAACGGCACAGAGCAGAGCGCAGGGCAGCCTGCAGCACGCTGGGGCCATTCCCTAGCACAACTCCAGCGCAGCTGCGACCCTAACAGGAAAACAAATGATTAATAAGACCCGGCAGAACTCGGCGCGTCGCCGCGACGAAGCTCCGCGCGCAGCCGGGAGCCCGCCGCCCGCACACCGCGACGGCAGCGAGCTCCGCGCAGAGGCCGGCAGTCACAAACAAATCCCGCAGCCGGGGGCGGACCGCCGCGCCCCGACACCGCCTCCGCACGCGGCTCGGGAGCCCACGACGCACCGCCCCGGCGCTGGGCGNCCTCCGGCCTCCCGCCCCGCCCTGATTGGCGCAGAGGAGGCGGCGGCGGCTCCTGATTGGCCCTCGCTCCGCGCCCCGCCCGGAGACGCGCGCCGTGCGGCTGCAGGAGGGGGCGGGCTGAGCTCCCTCAGGGTGCTGCGCGGGCTCGGCCTCTGCGTGTGGGGAGCGCGTCGTTTGTCCGAAGAAGAGGAAAGAGAGCTGCCGTGCTCCGTGTGGTGTCGAACAGCCGCGGTGTAAAGGCCTCCGCCGTCTGGAAAGAAAACCTTGTCACTGGGAGCAGCGTGTTAGTGAGGGAGGATGCTGACATGGCTGCTGACACCGTGCAGTCGGCCCCACGCCCCTCAGCAGTCCCCCAGGTGCTGTTTGAAAGACCTGTTTCCAAAACACGGTGGTAAGAGGCCTGAACTCCTGCTGCCCTTAGCAGGACTGCACCTAGGCAGCAAGCCAGGGAGGGTAATGTGCCCTGGTGCTGCGTGGCACTGCCACTGCTCACACCTGGGGCTGGCGGACAGCCCTAAGCAGAATATCCGTTGTTGTGGAGATAGAAGGTCCTCAGCTCTAATTGGTTGACTGTGTAGTCGCTGACCCTCATGGTCAGTTGTATTTAAAGCCTTAGCTGCAGTGATTTTCAGGAAACAAGGCATTCTGTGCATTGGTTACACTCTCTGAAATCTTAGTTCACCAGTTGCCAACAGGAAGTTCTTCTCTTACCGGTCCTTGGCTTGCAGCTTCTTCTCATCTGAGTATGGGCAGGGTGGGTTACCCTCCCAGTTTACCAGCTGAGAAAATGAGCGAAGATCTGCTTCTGCCAACATCAGATTGTGCATTTGATTTGGCTCTAGGCAGCCTGGTCTAGTGGTTGGCAACCCTGCCCATGGCAGGGAGTTGAAACAAGGTCTTTGAGGTCCCTTTCAACCCAGACCATTCTACGATTCTATGTCTCAAAAGTGAATGTAGGGCATTAAAGATCGTGTAAGTGCACTAAAACTGGTGAGAGTCAGACAGGGTGGCATTCAGGCAGTTATCCTGGGTCAAGATGGTCTAATGAAGGTCAGTGTGGGGAAACCATATCTCCCATTAGACCAGCTGGTACCATTTGGAAAGAAAAAAAAAAAAAGACCCAGACATTCTTCTGGGTAATTCAAAAGAAAGAGCCTCCTCCTTTTCTAGATGAGGCCTCCAGACATGCAGTCCTTCAATCCAGTTCCATTCACTTTGCTTACAATGCTCCTTCATAGCATTAATTAGAGGCTTGTCCAAATTTAAATGGTTCCTGGGTGACTCTGAGCAAGGACAACCCACCTAACTGGTAGCAGGCACAATCTCCAGGTCACTCTGTGAGGAGCTGTTGTTGCTGCTGATCAAACCTAGTGTTGATTAAGAAACTTCCCACAGCATGCTAGAAAAACCATGCGGGTTTGTGACTCAAGCATGATTCTTTCTTCAGTGCTGCCTCTTATACTTGGTTATTGGACACAAACCATGTCAGACACTGCCTGAATTTTATGTTTTGTTTTCAAAATTGTATCAGTTAGTCTCATAAAATGTACTATTTTATGTCTCCCTATAAAGTGGCTGTTACAACATTGCTGTCACATGGCTGAATTCTGCACTGTCTGTCTCTGCAGTCTCAGCCCCACCTTTTCTACACACTAGAAGCATACCTGAGGTTTTATTGAACGAACGGGTTGCTTGTGAATATTTTATTAGCACATTCTTTCTGTAAAACATCAAAACTCAAACATTAACTTCTGAGTAACCAGTCATTTCAAGATGAAACGATGCCCCTTTTGAAACATACAACAGGGTGTTAGCACACTTTGTTCTTTAATTTATATCCTTTTTTACATTACATGTATAGTTTTATTCTATTTTCATAACTAAGTTGTAGCACAGTTGAAAAGCAAGTCCATCTGCAGTTGCCTGCTATTACTGTGGCTTGTGCCTGGTTTGCTACCCAGAGGTATCCATATACTGTGTTAAGGTCTGTGTGTGCTTTTAATGTAATCAAGAATTACTTTCAGTATTGCAGCAACCATCTCACAGTTCACTTAAAATATAATAAATTTAAGTTATGTTCCCTTATTTAAAAAGAGAAGAAAATAAAATATGATGTTTGTTAACATTCAGTTTTCATATAAGATATGTATCTCCAGCATTTGATACTTTATGGTCTTATGCAATTACAGACTAGTAGGGGAAGAGAGCTCTTCTGAGAGAGCTTCCTTTTCTTTTTACAAATAATTTATTGTCAGCTGCACAGAATGACCTGCATTTGGATCATCTAAGTGCAACAGAATGCTTTATCTGTATATCAAGACCATTAAAAACATATGAATATTTAATCTCGTTACTGCATCGCAGTGGTGAGTTCTCATCTGCTAACAAAGGAATGTGACCTCTCTTGCCATCTAAATTAATTGAATAAAAAAAAAAAAAAAAGGAACTTCATTTTCCATCTCTTAGATTCCATCTAGACTGACAGACCAAATGTATGGTCAGAATTGTATTTACATTTACAGTATTTGGTTTGCTTCTTTCCTTACAGTAAATCCTTTTATGATCTAAAGACATCTATACATTCTCATACTGAGCTGCTTTGAACGAAAAACAATCAAACACAAAGCTGTCTTTTGTTGTTAAGCAGGAAATAAGGCTGTAAAATAAAATTTGTTTCAGATTTCCAAAGAGTTACCGTAGGAAAACAACCTTCAGATTAAGAATATATGTGACCAGTGGTCATGGTTAAGTTATAAAAGCTGGGATGTTAAGTGACATCAAGGTATATCCTGGATTACTCAGGACAGAATACAGATTTGCTATGAAGGATTTTAAATCAAGTTAGATAAATTACCTTCACTGCTCTTGCTTTAAACCAAAGGAATTAGAGGTAATTTTAACTGCACTTAGAAAACAAAACACCCAAATGCAAACAATGAGCATTTAGATTTTTGTCCTTTTATCTTTTGTTCTACTGAGTCATATACTAGAAAAATGTTATGGTGAAGCAGTCACAGTGTCAGGTAAATGGAAAACTACATACAGGAGGGAATTAACAGAAAAAATACATATCACTAGTGAGTCACTGCTGTGACTAAGCTAAATAAATACCTATTGAAAGCATCAAAATCTCAGTTTCTCAACTATGGTGGCAGTGACTCACTGAGACAACTAATGGAGAGTTAAGAGCTCAAGACCTCACATTCTTCTTGGCTAAACAGTTAATTGCACATACTTGCTAGATAATAGATTTCAAGCACTATGATAGCACGGTGCAACATTGATACCAAGATGAAAGCTTGAATTTTGAAAGCGAGAACTTCAGTCTGATAAAACTGACCCCAGGCTGACTATTGTCTTTGCACTGCATTCTAACTAGGAAGATCAGCTCGCTCTGAAAGTAACGCCTCCTGTTTGTTTCCATAGAATCTACAACAGATACAAAGAGCACAGTAACACTGTTTGTTAGAGCAAATTTTGAGCGACAGAATGCTTTTTCAACAGTCACCACCATTAGCTGTTTGTTTTCACCAGCAATGAACAACACTCTGCATGCCACATTCGTAAAAATTTGTGCCAGTGGAGGTGCCCCACTGATTCCCAGCTGCTATGGTGGTAAAGCACTGATGCCATCACCTCTGCAGAGATCTCCATCCCCTCAGAGAGCTGCTGACATCTACATCTGTCACTGGAGCGAGGGGTGGATATGAGGAAGGAAAGATGTACAGCAAAAAATGTTCTTCATTTCTGTGACCAGCTCAAAAGTTTACAAGCAATTAGAAATCTCTTTGGATTGAAGAGCAAACCTGCATAGTAATAAGAGTAACTATAGTGGAGGTGGAAAGATACATTCATTTTGTGCATATGCATTTGAACAAGGTGGTAAACACTTGTCTGAATCACCACCACTGAGACATTATTTTTCTCTGTTTTCAGCTGGAGAGGGAGGAGCTGCCAGAACAGCACATGGAGGTGTTGAGCTCCAGTCAACTGCTGTCACCGTTCCCAGCTTAATTCACCACCAGTGATCTCATGGTTAACGCAGACCTTGTGGCTGTTTATGCCCACAGCTCGGCCTTCCAAGGTGTTACAGAAGTAAGGACTTCCTGGACATCATGTATTTGGGCTTGTCCTTAAATACCTTACCATTCTGTGTGTGAAGTAGCCCATATTAGATACGCTTTGCTGGTGGCTAAAACACTGCTAAGAACAGAGGAAGCTGCTTTTCTGACTGGGTGTGCACTCCTGTCTTTACTCCTCTCTTTTCTTTCCACAAGTAATCCTCGTTGGAGTAGATCTTAGTTATTCCATTAGCACAAGGTCTGTGTGAACAGGGCCTCTTGGAAACAAGAGCTGTAACTCCCCTCTTCTGTGCGTGTAGAGAGATTGTTTTGATTTTCAAAGCAGTGTGAAACAGAAAGCACTTTGTCCCAGTCAGAAATGCTAATTCCTCACACACAGCTTTTTCAGCAACACATTTCAAAATGCCCCCTCTTGTCTCAGGGCAAGGAGGAACTGACTCTGGGAACTAGTTGTCACAGCCCTTGGAACAAGTGTGCTGCTGAAGTACTGACAGGGAGATGGCAAGTTAAAGACTTGAGAGTATTTCTGGTAGAAAAAGGAAGTGATGAGTGAGTTCTGATTGGGTAGTCTATAATGGAATACAGTCATAGAGTTGTGTTTTCTATCAGTTCCGGGAAAACAAGGATATTTGAGAGAGCCTAATCACTGTAAAATAAACATGCTGAGAAGCAGAGATTTGTAGGGACAGGTAGTTCAGCTACCCAAGGAAGGCTGCAGTGACCACAACAGCTTCAGTTCACTGAAAAACTTGATTCTAATTTGCATCGTGTGATTTACTATTAGAGACAGACGGAGTTCCAATGATAATAACTTAAAATGATCCATAGAAAAGCAGCAGTGTACTAAAAAGATGATGACAATAAAGATGAGCCACAGGGCCAAAAATGGAACTTTTTAATAACTGCTGAGCTGAGGCATTACCAGATATAGCAAACGGGTAGGCAGGCCCAGGGAGAAGAGACTCAGGAGCCACGACAAAGCAGCTGGAAAATAGATAGGTGGATGTTCCAGGGCAACCCACTGTGAGTACTTACATCACTGGCAGTGTATTCAACACACGTAGCAGGAACATTATCATCTGTTAGGAACAGTCCTTGGTTCTGTAACCTCTGGGTTTTAAGTGTTCAGCACTACACCTTTTCTAAGCAAACTTCTCATGTCCTCAGTTCACTTTTGACTGAACTAGCTTAGCTTCAATTGTGTATATATTTCTATTATATTTCTATATCTAGGGGGAAACTCATATGTGTATTTATACACATGTATATATAAATGTATGCATATATTTACTAAGCAATTTGCAGCAAAATTCACCATCCAGACATGAAGCTGACACTCAGAGCATCCACATGGGGATACGTGGAACACTGAGGAGCTGCACACAACTCGAAATAGCACAGCTGTCACTTCTGCGTTCTAAGGTACATTTCCCACATGAAGAAAATAATCCTGAAGTCATTTTAATATAAAATGTTTTTATTGTTTTTGAAAACATTTAAAAAACAATTTTTGAGCACTTTCAATAAAAAAAATAACTGAAATGCTACTGCAATATTCAACTACTGTAGTTTCAGCAGTACAACAGACAACGAAACACTGCGGGAGAGGGAAAACTGGATTTCCTGCATTAAATGAAAATGTAGTACAGAGATTTATTTCTTTCCTTACGGTGCAGTTAATAAAGCACGGTATAGTACAGGATTATTATATGAACCTTGGATGCACTGCACAAGAAATGCTTTCCTTCTTTTCAGTTCAGACGTCAGTGCTTATTGCAATTATTTGCAAATTATTTACTTCATGAATTCTTATCATGATAAAATGATGCAAAAATATCTTTCAACACCCGAACAATAAAAAAGAATCCAAAAAAGGAACATATTCAACAATAACTAAGCTGAATTAGTTAACAAAAAGAAGTAACTTGTGAATAACTATGCTCACCTGGTTAACACCGAACCAGCTTCAATACAGCAAAGAATAAAAAAAAGTGGTTACGGGAATATATCTAGTACTGTACAAGATTAAGTCATTAACACTCATGCACATTTTGTGATCATGTATTAACATGGTGAAGCAATCTAAACTTGATTTTTCCTGCTGTAATATTCTCATTTAAGAGAATAAGAAATAGAAATATCTCATTGAGATCAATGCACATTGCTACATAAGACAATCTCACCTGTCACTTTTAATGACATTTTGCCTTTTAATAATGAAACACATTAGATTTTTTTCTGTTTTATTTTTTGTGGGGTTTTTTGTTTATTTGTTTTTATTATTTTAGTTAAATCTGTTGGCTGTATTTGTTGCATTTATCCTAAGGAACGTGCCTGCCACAGGTTCAACAGAATATTAGTGCAATACATGAACCTAGATAGTTTGCTGGACTAACCAACCAATTTTAAAGTGTTTGCTGCAGTACTGTATACAGTGTACAAATTCACTAGTTTGTACATTTTAGCAAAAACTGCTATCAAAATTATTTAGCATCCCAGTTGGAAGGCAGTTATGTAAACAAGGGGTCAGAACCACCTCACCTGCTCTGTTCTGGAAGATCTGATGGACAGGCTAAAGTCATGGAATTCTCCTTTGGGCATTGCATACTTTGGTGTGCAGTAGTGCTCTGTCTCAATGTAAAGAATTAACTAGCACTAAATACAGGGACCTAACAGAACATCAGATATTACACAAACACCACTGAAAGGACACAATGTAAAAAGCTGTGTCTGTGCCTTGGATTTCACTTGAAAGAACCCTTACTGAATAGAGCACTCCTTAAATTAAGCACACATTTGCTTTAAATCCACTGATCACAGAATATTCCTGCTAATTAAATCACCTGTTAGGTTCAAAGTAATGTTTGTACATAAAAACAATTTAAAAGGTACTTTAAAAACCTTTGGTGCCAGCTGCATAATTTAGAGAGCATCAGCTTCAAATCTACTCTTGTTTTACTGAGAAATCTTCTGAAAAAACTAGTGGAGTTAGGTGAGAAGTCGTTAACACTGAGCCCACGTCAGTGTCAGCAACACGGGGGCAGGCCAGCACACTGTGCAGATGTGGAGACTGCCACAGCACGGGTGGAGCTCAAGTTCTCTTCCCTCCTCCCCCCCCACTCTCCGCTGGAAAGCAGGGTTCACATATTCACTGGCACCTCACACAGGGTCAGAAAAAAGAAGCACTGAGTGTGTCTCAGACCCAGCCAAGTCAACAAAGTAAGAGGATGGTGAGCCACACCTCTGGCTAAAGGCCATGGACAGGTATACAACCAGAGCCCTGCCACTTAACTTGTGTCTAAAAGAAAAATGGTTCCAGCCTTACTGCAGACACCTAAAAGAACCTTCCCGTGCAGTTTTTAGACTCCTAACCTCTTCCTTAACTAACTTAAAAGGGTCACTTGGTCTTAAAATAAAGCACACCACTGAATGTCCCTATATTTCAAGGAGCAATCTGAACTCTCCAAGTCTGTTCCCAATGAAGCAGCAAAACCCCGATGCAAGCACAGTGGAATCACACTCCCTGTGAGGTGCTGAGGTTTGTCACAACAGTTTTGTCCCTGAAGAAGCAGCCACAGACTGGTGCTCAATCAGGGCAAGAGAAGCCGTGATAGCCCAGCACCTCAAGTGTCGATGCAACAGCAAAATCCGGATCAGCACTGCGAAAAAAATTAACCAGTACCAAGACCAAGTCCTCAGCAAAAACTGAAGAAACAAATCACCACTAGGTCACTTTAAGAAACAAAAATTAAAATGTATATTAATCTGAGCACCTATTCCTTCATAAATCTAGGGGGGCTTCCTGTGCCTTCCCATTCATTAAATGACCTCTTATCCAAAGAAGGAATGCAAGAGAGGAAAACGTCTTCTGCTCTGCTTTCAGTTTGCCAGTTCACAAGAGAAATAAACAATTTTATACTGAGCTTAAGGAATGGCACTGTAGCATTCTCAGAACAATTATTTCTTAACAGCTTGCCTCTGCAAGTCCTCTTCCTAGCATCAGGGCCATGGCTGGTAAAGCAGCTCTCTTCATCATCAGAGAGACTTGCGCCACACTGATAAAGCAAAAGGTCTTTTTTTGGTTTAAGTGAACTAGTGAGTTAGAAGCTTAAATTCCATTTTCAAAGAGGGGTAGCTAAGGACTTCTAACAAAAATAAGATTCATCAGTCTTCTCAGATCATTCAGTGAAAACTGAATTCAGGCTTCTAAAACCAGTAAGCACTTTTAAAATAAATTTTATCCCAAAGAGATCACCTCTATAAAGTGCCTGGCAGTGTTATGGCTCTATACAAAATATTTTTAGATTCACCACATTTTATAATATTTTAATCATCTTTTATTTAAAAGAGAGCAAGACAGGCTCAACCTACCGAAATAGAGAGGAAAGAACATCTTCCTACACTTTCCACTATGTTAGAAAAGAGCAAACTTAAAAACGAATCTTTAAAAATAGTACTTTAATGAGCTGTAGCAGCTCTTATTTAAAAAAAAGGGGGAAAATACCACATTGCTTCTTTAGCTTCGATAAATAATTAAATAGTACCTATCATTTACAGTAAGGTGTTATGCCTAGATTAAACCTCAGTGCTCAAAATATTTTCTCATGAATTTTACCTGATACAGAAGCACTGAATTGAGAACTACAATATCAAGCACAATGTCAGAAACATTAATGGACAAAATAACTACATAGACCTGTTTCTCTTAAATAAAGAGTTAGTGCATCTTTCTTTTTTCCTTGATCATCCCCGTTTCCTGTTATTTTTTTCCTATCTCTGCCTTGAGATGCAAATGGCAGCAGTTCACCACCGGGCAGTACTCAAGATAGCTACACAGCGACGAGGCACCTGCATGCCCCGGGTTCACTTGCATCATCCACTGCCCATCCCCTACACAGCTGCAGGCACCCTGCATTTCAGACCTGAACGACAGAGGTCAGTATGAATCACGTACTAGAAGCAACAAGCAATACAAGGTATGGAAAGCCTACCTACGAGCTCAACTTTAAACCCTCTCGCTGCCTCAACCAGAGCTGCTGTTACAAGCTATTAACCACTTATTTACTACAACAAGAAATGCTGAATGGGAAATGCTATCGAATTAAAAACGTAACGCTGGCTCTTTGATAGCCCATCACCTTCAGAGGTTTCTTTTGAAATTGGTAAGACTGCCTTTTCTCTGCTGAATAATGAGCAACTGGTACAGCAAACTTTTTTTTTTTTTAAATGCCACAATACGTAGCAAGTGTTTCTGCTGCAGGAGGCACTTCCATTAAGACAAATACAATACGTCTGTCTTTTACATACAGTGTGCTACATACATACTATAAAACATTAACCCAACATTTCAACAGCAGGATGATCCTTGCTCTCCATCCACTCAAAACCTGATGTATTAATTGAGTTCATGGATTCATTGCAGATTTGCTGAAACAAGGGGTCATTTTTTAATTCCTCCAGTGTAGCATCATCGTCTTGTCCCTGCTGACGACCTGGATCAAACAGCAGATTTGTGTCTAAAGTGTTCAGATCGTTAATGCTGCCTGAGAGTTCGGAAGACAACCTGATGTCGCTGGAAAAGACAGATGTAACGTTGAGATCTGATGCCACCTGATTCACCAGCTGCTGGTTTGTTGGCAGACTGTCCTCTCCTAAAAGGTCTTTTACAGTGCTGCTAAAATCTAATTGCTGTTCTCCGATGTCTGATTGTGCTTGGTTATCTCCAGAAGAAAAACTGATCTGATCACTGCTGCTTTTAGTGAGGTAATTTGGTGTTTGGAATTCGTAAATTGAAGTGCTGGAATTGATCATATTTTGTGGGTTGGCACTAGGAAAAGCAGTGGATGTCTCTAAAATCTGAGTGAGATTCATCCTGGCCGTGTAATTGGAGGGCATGTTGTTCATTCCCAAACCTCTCACTGCATCATCGCTATCAGAATCGAGTTTGTTTAACAACACATTGGTTATTTTTTTAGCATTTGTTTGTTTCTGAAGAGATGGGAAGGCCGTCTGCATCATCACAGTCAATGGGACCGACTGGCTTCTCTGCGCTATGTTATTGGCACTAGCGTCTGCGTGGATGTTAGTAAAGACATTGTGAACTTCAGGAGTCACTGGGCTTCCAAAAGGTGCCAGGTTGGAGCGTGGTATATTTGAAACGGGGTAAACGGTGCTCCCGCTGAGATTACGCTGACGATGGACAGCAGGGCTCACGCTCCGGCATCTCAGGCTGTTATTGAGAGAAGAACTGGCTCCTTTGTTGTCCAGAGGAGCAGGAACAGCAAAGCCTTCCTGCTTGGTGGTGTTACTTACAGGGGCTGCCTGGTGCTGCACAGGTGAAACAGGAGTCACGCGACCGAAGTGTGTATCATGGTGGCGTGGTTGAGATTGGTACGACTGGCCAGGAACTGCAAAAGCATGGGGTTTCCTGAAGCGATCTTCCACTAGCTCCTGGTAGCTTGTAAGGATGCCGTGGTTTGCAACCGATGAATTGCTAACACCGCTGTACCCGTTATTCATCCACTCCAGTTTGGTTTTGTCAGGGTGGGTAGCCATAGGCCGCTGCATCGGCTTCACAGGGCTACTTGAAACAATGCTGGCATCGTGGTAAGCCATACTGGAGCTTATGGGAGTAAATGCAAATGGGTTTCGGCATTCCACAGGACTTGGAGGAACGCTGCTGCTGCAGTTTGAATGCGGTGTGCCAATGGGGGTGTGCCTGCTGCTTCCTAGAGCACTGTCCACAGGAGTCGTCTGAGCCAGCCTGGAACAAGGGCTCTCGCGGGACACGTTCTGAGATCCAGAGATCATTTCAGAGGTGGGTGTTGGAGTTGGGGTAGGGGTGGGTGTCGGGGTAGGAGTGGGAGTGGGAGTGTGAATTGGAGTGCTGTTGTTATGGATCGAATGGTAAAAATGCGTGCTGCTTGGGTGAGATGACACAGGAGCTCCTTGAGCTGCCGTCTGACTCTGAAGTGCCATTCCTAGACAGCCACCATAAGGATGAGAATTATTCATTGACATTTGCTCCTCCATGAGCACCAGCTCCTCCACAATGCTGTCCTGGGTTAGGTCATCATCAAACGAAAAGAAGTTTTCATTTGATTGAGGGACTGTATGTTCAAATTCTTTCAGCTCAGACTGTAGAGGTAACTGATTTGAAGACTGTGCTTGTATTTGACCCAAGGAAGAGTCTTGGATCTGGCTCTGTAACTGCTGGCTGTACACGTCCTGCTGTATACCCTCACAGTGCACTGGCTCCCATGCAGACTCCTGTAAGTCATTAGAGCCAGAGTGTCCTGCAATAGTCATAACACTGATATCTTGCTGCTGTTCACAATTCACAGATGCAAAATCCGAAGTTTTGGTGATATGGTGCCATGCATTTGGGTTAAAGCTGCCATCAGATTTTGAATCATTTTCTATGATAAACATGTTTCCTTCCAATTTCACTTTTATATCTGGAGATGATGCTGATGCGAGCTGCTGTCCTAAAGTAGAATCACTGGTATTTAAATCAGCACTCAAAGAACAGTCTGTCACTAAGTCTGCTGGAGCTGCAGAAGGTACAGGTACATTTACAGGTACCTTGCTGGGAACTTGAACGAGTGTGGTATTGTCACTGTTAGCTAACAATACAACCTTTGGAACCTTCGTAACACTGTTTGCTTTTTGACTCTCCTCAGCATTACCAGCTGAAAGCTGCCCCACCAGTGGTTTCTTGACAGGTGGTACCTGGGAATCCTGAAGCGCAGTGGGCTGTCGCTTTCTTGGACTCTTAGTGCATATTTTGTCTTTAATCGAAGACTCACCAGTAGGAGGTGAATCAATGCTGGTGCTGGACAAGTTGTGAGTGGCAACAGAGAGCTTTAGAGTGCTTTGATTATTGCCTGCTGAAGAAACCGGTGTGATCTCACTGGACTGCGTTTTGTATTTGGTCCCTGCTTCTTCAGCTCCCTGATCACAGCCCTTAACTGGTTTTGCCTCCACAACACCGTCAGCTGAAACCTTCACGACTGCAACCTCAAAACTGATCTGTTGTGCAGGAGGCAGGTCAGGGGTCGCCTTTACGGATTTAGATGTGTCAGAGCTCTCCTGGGCCTGTACTGGGCTCTCATCCAGCAATCCTTCTGGTTCCATTTTGATCTCAACTGCAGATGCAGCTACAACACTGCTAGCCTTGGATCCTGGAGACTGAAGTGAAACAACAGATCCATTTTTGATCTGTGGAGTAGTCCTCCCTTCTTCCACTGCTCCTGCACTGCTATTAACTGAAGGCGTCTGTTTGACGGGGACACTGCTGCTGCTTGGGGCAAGAGATATTGCTGTCATTTTTACCACATTTAAGGAATTCACGTGTGGAGCTGGCACAACAGTCTTGATTGGGCTACTGGTAAAAAGCACCGTTGTGGGAGAGCGGATGGTGAGAGCACTGGTATTTGCTGGCTTCGGTAAGATCTGCGGGTAGCGATGTCGGGCAGAGCGGTCACCAACTGGGCTGGCAGGAACATTCTGGGGAGTCTTTGGTGACTGCTTGACTGATTGCATGTGCTGAGTGACCACCTGAACATTGAGTGGCAGGACCTTGCTGTCAGATGATCCCATAGGACTTGGAGATGTCACCAACTGCCTGGTCCTTGGCACCTGTTTAGAGAGAAAAAGAAATGGTGTGGCAATAAAGCAAGGAAGCCCCCAAAGTCCACAGACCACTCCAACCATGCATTTCAAAGATTAAGGACAACACAGCTCAACACACCCAAGTGTGTACACTAGCGATGTCAGTTCAAAACAAAGCAAACTCTTCAACTGCATGCAAGACAACCGATATGTCTGCCTTGGACTGGTAGATAGATATGAGGATTCGAGTTTTAAGGTATGCCTTCAAGGCACTAATATACACATTACTCTGCTCTTCTTCTAACGAAAGGTTATTCTCATGTAGTTCTTCACCAAGTGGAACCAATGACAGAAATACAAAGGATAAAGGGAGGATGTGTTCAAAACTACTAATTTTCAAGATTTCAAAATCAAATGCAAGCTCAGTATCCCTTATCTATTGAAATAAACAATACAGCTAATGTCCTAAGAACAAATAACCTTCCTTCCAATCTTGTTTTCTATGTCTGAAAGACAAGGAAGCCCCATATTACAGATTTCATGCAAAATTAAAATTGTTGTTGTCACTAAATCCACCAGGCCAATGCAAATCAATTTAGACTCTAAATGAGATGGCTCAGTGACCCACATGACCTGTAGACTTTCCCATCTGGTTAAATTCATCTGAAGAGCAATTATTCCCACACACAATCTAAATTATTGCTAGCTGAAATTCCACTGTCATTGACTTCAAAGATGAACTCGGCCTATGCGATGTGATCAGAATTCCGCTGCCTCTGATTTCTAATTCAATCATACTGTCACACCAGCCACTGGGACAGAAAGAACCAAGAGACTCAGGTCTGAACAGAAACCATTCTTCCATCCCACTGACACCACTGCTTAGCTACAGGCCATTTTCAATCCTTTCCTAAGATTTCTCGAGAGACCTGCTGGACAATTACCGGTATCGGGCTGGGGACAGCTGCCACAACAATGCCAATAGGCTGAGGAGACAGAATTGCAGGACTTCCATTAGATATACTAGTTACACCGTTGGTTGCGGTGCCTTCTGTTTTCTTTGCTGGAGACTCTCCTGGCAAAGGAGACTGCAGTTTCTGTTCCTGCTGCTTCTTCTGGATCTTCCGCTGCAGCTGCTGCTTGGCATCAACGGGAGATGACAGAGTTTTCACTTGCGGTTGAAAGGAGTTGCTTTCAGCAGTAGGTATAAAAGCTGAAGGCTGGGGAATCCCTTTTATTCCTGAATATAAAAGAAGAATCAATTATTACAACATATTCCCTGTCTGCTGCAGTGCCACATCTGTATCCAGCTGCACAGATACATGGCAGGCATCTCCACAACCACTCCGTGAACATCTCACCCATGAGAGCATTTCATGCTCAGTTCTCTTTGGTGTTTCAGTTTCTTTCCATGTTTGAGGCACAGTCCCTCCCTGTTAGGCAAGCTGCACACTAGCTGCTAAGTACTGGCATCTCGTTTCTAGTAATCACAAATAACAACTTTTGCTCCAGCACAATCTAAAACCGGTGCATTTCATTTAACTGACAGTAGAGGGCAGTGGATATGTTTCTGATGAGCCTTTAAAACTCATCATCTACCACGTTTTTGTTTTGTTATCTGCACTGAAAGAAGTTTTAAAATGAAAAATCTTTCCAGAAAGCCTTGGATCTGTGTCACAAGGGAGCAGCTCTGAAAAGATGCATCTGCATGTAATGCCAGAATGGATCACAACCAGCGTGTGAACACGGACAACAGTGAAAGAAGGGCAAGAAGAGAAGTGACAAGGGAAAAAAACAATTAGAACCATTCTTAGGGCAATTATTTGTGTTTAGATACCCAGTATGTGGTCAGCAACTGTTTTCTGATAGTCCAGCAGCAGCCAGCATGTACCCTAAGAACTTGAACACCACAACATCTCCACTTTATGCTTTCAATTCCTTCTTCACAGAGCAGTGAAATGCCCCAGTGTATTGCAATTACTGGCAAATAAGTGACCTACGTGGGCTGAATACTGAATTTATCACAAAAAACCCACAGCTTTACATTTGAGATTAAAAGCTTTTTTTTTCCACAGTTAATACACAGTGACACTGCAGTTCCTCACAATAATGAGGAATAGGAATATCTTATTTCCCATTCTAGGCCACAGAACCCCTCCTGAAATGACTGTCTGAGCCACACTCCAAGCCCCCCAGGGATGCACTGGAAATAACTATGCATTTCCTGGAAAGACCACCTTTCTCTTGAAGGGACGGAAAGGAGGGAAGCTACATGAGTCAGAGTGCTATACATATATCCAGATTTCCTCCTAGCAGCCGAAGAAGAAAAGCAACAACAGTCAAAAACTGACACCATCACCTGTTAGTTCCAAGCTGGAAAAAAAAAAAAAATCTGTAAGGAGCAAAAAAATGTTCCAATGTGATCCAAAAAGGAATCACCCTGATCTTCAGCCATGGCCATCAGCCCCTGTTTGAAGTCCAGTCTCAAGCCAATAGCTTTGCCTTGGTTCAAACACATTTTCCGTGACAGGCCTAAGCAGAACTTCTCTGAGGGAAGCTGGAAGGAAATGTTGTACATCTGAACTTCCATCATCTTTCACTGTTGTAAATAACCACACACACACACAAATCTATAAAACATTAGATAACTAATTCTGAGAATGATGTCAATGCAAAGTAGACGTAAAAATCACATAATGCAGAGGCTTTTTCAGAGACTGCACACAACAGGTATTGCTCTGATGTAGCAAAAATACAGATAAACTCCTCTCTTTACCTTGAAGCCAAGTGCTAGAATCTCAGTCGCACAACTGACTCTGCAGAAGGCCCTTCTGTATCAGAGGGGCTCTCAGAGCCACTCAAACCCTTACTTCTAAGATGATCAATTTAAACAAATGCTGATGTGGTGCTACTATCTGACACAGACCAAACGTTTCAGGAAAATTTACATCTGACACACCAGAAATGCTGGTTGGAAAATTTGCTCTAGAGAAAATGGAGACACGTATTTGTTTCCAGATTAAGACAAGCTATCAGAGAAACACAGCCACACCAGCAGTGGTCTACAAACCCCCACTATACTGGCCCCAAAACCCAGATCAACTGAAGTACAACTCAGTACAATGACTCACACACTGAAAACCAGCAATTCTTTTCAGTGTTTTAATAAGACCTGGGTCCTCAACAGAGGAATTGGAGAAGACCACGGAATTAGTTTGGGAAGACAGGTTTTTTCATCCAAGTTCCACATGCTGTCTCCCAAGAACCACCAGCCAGCTAGTAATAGCACTGCACACACACTGCCTTTAATGCAACAGATGCTGTACAGCGTGAGCCAGGATGGACTAGAAAACCCAAATCTGACTGCTTACACTCACAGATTAACTCTTACCTTTCATTACCTCAAGGAATACAAACTAGAAAACCAATCTGAACAAGACCACTCAGATTTAATTAATTATTTACTTGACATAGGTTTTCTTGCTTCAATTTCTCTGTTGCTAAGGTGTTTACTCAACTGTAAGGACTTCTAGAGAAGTAATCAACTTTCCAAAGTCTTCTAAGCGACCAGGCTGCAGATAACCTACGGCTCAGGTTGACCATTATTACATTGTCACTGAAACTCCCCCTCCCTCAGATAGTGAGCAGGTCTCAAGAAACACAGCCCTGTTTTGTTAGACATTCTTACTGCAGTCCTTAAAACAAGACCATTAATATGTATCTAAACCACAGTAAAAGGTTATCAAGCAGATGACAGTGACATAACGCAAACTTCAGAGCATGAAAGGCTAACATCACAAAATAAACCTGAAACCACTACTGATTTTCACATCTCTCTACCCAGACTACCACCAAGAAAACAGTTCACAGCGATATAAATAGAAATAATGTAAATGCATACTCAAGACTCAACTGGTGTCACTGTTAAAAGTCTGCCCTGAAAATAAATGCTTCCTCAGAGATACTACTGACACGGTCAACAAAGGACTAAAGCCACCATGCCTCATTTCAGCTAATGCTCATGGGAGAGGACAAAAAGATCATGACCTGAACCCGGATACGCTCCCACTGAGAACAGGGAAGACAAGATGCATCAATCCCTAATGTTCCAGGCCCACCCAGCTGCCTCACTACTCTTTCTTGCCAGACCAGGTTAAGACTGAAAGGAGTCCCTCTTACTTACACTATGTTACTCTAAGGAAAGAAAGTCCCACTGATTCAGAACTCATTACCTGCTGGTGCCCCTGCCATTACTGTTAAAGCTGCCATTGACTTGGTACCGATGTAGTGACTTTTGACAAGGAAACGAGCCAGTTCCAAGACTGTATCAAAAGGCTGGCTTAGCACTTTCTGGGCCCACTCACAAACAAGCCGGCAGGCTGCAGAGACAACTTCCTCATCAGCACTTTGCAACTGTCCAGATGGCTCTGTCCCATCCAACTAAAACAAACAAACAAAGAAGGTTACTTTAGTAATCGAATGTTATTAAAGAGCAAAACCAAGAATACAGAACAAATGATGATGAGAAACATGCAAGTTGAGTAATTATGTCCACATACTCCCACGAAATTGTGAGAACAAGATCACAACTTCAGTAGCGTTAAAAATGAAGCATTACTACTCGTTTCCAAAGGTGCTATCTGGAGCTGACTTTACTGGAAGAAAAACAGTGCAAATACTAACATTCAGACCACCTGCAGCTGATTCTCCCTACATCCATACATCCATAGTATGATACATCCATAGTATGAGCAGTTCAGCAGCCATTTACACGGGAACTGCTTCTTTCACAGAAGTTTCTCAATGCTGAATTAGTATTTTAAATATACTGTAAAGCCAAAACAGGGTCAGAGTTAAAAACCACAGCACTACAATTCTCCATGAGTTTTACAGACCCACCAAACAGGAACTCAGAAGCTGAGCACTGTAAAGAAAATGTTCAGAACTACACAGCTTTTCAATTTGCTTTAAAAACTTCAGATTGTAAAAATCATAAATGTTAATTTGCACAAATGTACGAATAAGCAAATATATACCATACCCCATCTCCAGTTTTATGAAAGTCAAGGTTGGGCAGTGTTGGCATATGCACAAAAGCCTTCTTCCTCAGTCCACTGTAGCAATACGTGATCAAGAATTAAGGTCTACATAATTTCTGCTTGTTAGCTGGGGGTAGGGAGGTAGAGCAGTAATTCCTCCTTTACTTCTCAAATGCAAACTCACCAAGAGATCTCAAATTTACTGCCATTAACATAACCTCATAGCAGGGCAGAATCAACAGCTCATAATGGCCGCATTCTTGGGCATGTCAGTGTGCTCCTCCATCTACACAGAGGAGAGATGCTGGATGTGATGAACTTTACTTGATAATGACACAGAAGAACCACTAAACTAGGCCAAGTAGTTTCAACTAGATAACCAATATTTACATCATTAACACAGACTTGGACTGAACTCTCTTCCCCAACCAGACTTAGAAAGAGATGATGAATACATTATTTCCAAAAGTTAACTGATACTAAAAAAAAAAACCAACAAAAAAAAACTGTTCCTATAATTAGCTTTTACTCATTATGAGGTTTTGGCTGGTACTTTTTGTTTGTTTGTTTTTTGTGCCTCTTTTTGCTCAATCTCCCAAATAACTATTTGATCTTCTCCTAAGGGACTTCCACAAATTGAAGAAAATTCCCATGATCAAATAAAGAGACTGAAGTTCTCACATGAATATATTTCTTCCTAAGATTTCGTATAGTTGTTTTCTGGCTCTCACACAACACATTATCTCATTTAAAAATATGGCCACAAACACCAAGATGTATTTGTACACTGATCAATGTTGTACACAGAAAAATAATACTTCTACCTTTATTTTCTCACTTGTTTATACACCTAAGAATTAAATCAGCCTTTCTTCCTCCCCACAGCTCTACTCTTGGAGTTCATGCAGTGTCTCTCCTCTACGACAAGCAAATCCATCCCAGAATCACTAATTTTTCACTTATTTTAAGAATGTCTGTATTTTTCTTCCCTAGACCATGGAGTTTACATCTGCTTGCACTAACATGGATGGAGTATAACTACAATAAATTAAATGTAAGAAGGCTATTAAGGAATATGATAAGATCATGTTTTAACCACTCTGAATTAGAAGCTTAAGGAACAACTGCAAGAGACCTCCTTGGTCAAGCTATTACTGCATATGATTTCTTCCTTAAAACTCGTCTAGCTCCATCCAGAACATCACTATTACATTTTAGACTCCACTACTACATAATCCAACATTGTTTTTAATGAAAAAAATTAATTGATGTAATTTCTCCATGTGTGAGGGGTTTTTTTGTCTCTTCTACAAAAAACAAATAACTTTGGGCAGGCCACTAGCACTTAATTGCCTTTATAAGCATGCTTTGAGTGAAACCATGGCATGGCCAGTATTACAGTGAATACCTATCATTACAGCTACTCCTTCTGAGTGCTTCTTAATTAGAACCTGCAAGCACCTTGATGTCTTTTGGCCTTTTTACACCCTTCCTCCTTTGCATACTGCAGTGGCTTAGCCTACCCACAGCATCAAACAATGCACTGATAGAGCAAGAGTTATTCTGAGCAGGCAGCAGGCTACTTCATAATGGTTTCTAAGGATTCTCAGGGGAAGGTGTAATTCTCAACTTGGAAATGCAAATTGTTGCTGATTGAACTACTTCCTATGAAAAAATTACTAGTAGTTTTGAGGTTTTCTTGCTAATAAAGTATTAGTTACTGCATGCATGTGAGGTAAGTTCCTTTACTCCTGTATCCCTCTTTGCAGATAGTGATACAATTTCTGTGGTTCCTTGCTGCTGTGACAATAAACATTGAAACCCAGAAAGACAGTATGATGTATATTTACCTTCCACCTTAACACTATAGCAATTAATGACTTTTTAAGAATGTTGGGAAAGTGTTGCATTTTTTATTTAACACTGCTTCTAAATTTAGCTGATGATTAAGCCATAATGGCACATATACTCCAGACAAGTGCAGAAGTTAGTGAGAAGTGTTCTAGCAAAGGATATTTTGATTTGCCTCTTGTGCCTAGACGACGAGCCTTCATATTTGGAAAGACATTTTTCATTATCTTTCCAAAGTCAGCAGCACTTAATGGGTGGTAGCCAAGATTGTCACAATAGCTCCTGCAGCAAAGAGAAATAAAACGTGAATGGAAGCAAAGTTAATACAAAAGGCCAGTCTACATCTTAGACTCCATCAGAGGTTATCAAAAGAAAACACGCAAATCCATCCATATTTAGATTCACATATAACATTAATGAAGCTATGCACAACGAACTGAATACATTAAAAATGTATACACAGAGCTATTAATATCATAGCTTTTGCCTTGTTCTCTGCTGAGTTCAAAGACAAGTCATGTGAAGATTTAACAAGTAGTGGCATTAACTAGAGCACAGTTAAAACATACTCCATAACTTAAGACTTAAGTTTATGCTTCAATTCACTTATTTTAGGACAAAGTAAAGGCAGTGACATTCGCTATCCAGAAGTATGGCTTGAGTGTGGTAAGGCCTGAAGTCCTGCAGGAATACTTGAAAAGCAGCAGGTCAGCAACTTGACTGTGTCCAGACAAAGATTCTGTGTATACAACTGCAACTTAACAGAGCTCAGTTGAACTGAATTTAATGAAGTCCATCCTCCCATAGAACCAGCTTCATCTTATAAGGGTAACAGAAACACGTACTGAGGAGTTAGTCCTCTTACTACTGGCCAAGCAACTATTTGCCCATGTGGAACTGTAAGATCTGTTTATAGACACCCTCATTTTAATTAATAGATTTCAACTGCCCCTAGACGTGTAGATGTGTTAACCTTCATACAGCTGAGTACACCAACCTGGTAACAGAAAAAAAAATGGCAAAAAAAGACCTCATTTTGCTACATTTACTGTTCTAGTAAAATGGGCACCATTATCTGTCTAATGCTCAAAAACAGCAGGAGTTTTGTTTCAACATCTATTCATCTATTTCAGTGCCCAAGATAGTTAGAAAAATATCTCCTTTAGGCAGAGAACAAGAATCATTCATTTCACTGCAAAATGTGAACATTCTGGAAAATCACAATCATGTGAAAGCAGAGGAAAAAAAATGTAAACTCCTCTGGAAGGTTAATCTACATAGCAAATGCTTAGGGCTGCACAAAGATACAAACACTATTACGTATTGACTTCTGTTCCAAGAGCTTTGTGGTATTTCACAGATGTTAGCTCAGGCCCAAAAACATACAGTACAAACACTCTCATTCAGACTTCCTACGGTCACAGAGTCAGCACCATAGCAATGACCTCTTTTCCTTTAGAAGTCCTAAGAGAGATACACAAGAACAGCCCATCTCTGAAAAAGAGGAGGTGACTGTACACAGTTCTGTGCGAGTATCACAGCAGGAGAGCAGAAAAGCAATCACTTCACACACCACACTGCCCACTACAATCACTGGATGCATAGAAGCAAATACATCTCTGCTCACCAAAGAAGAAACAATGAAAGGAAAAACATTACTTCTGAAATAGAAGTTTCACTCCCAGCATCACCTGGCAAAAACAGTAACAATTAGCAAAGGCACCTGCATCCAAGCAGGCCAGAAGAAAGGTCTTCTCTGAAAACAGCAGCAGTATAGAGAGCAGGATATAACTTTGAGGCACTTCCACTGCATTTCTATCCTCTGTGAAAATACTAGAGCAGCTATCTTCTGTTATCACCTTAGCTGTATACAGGTATTCTCCATTTGCAAAATATCACCACAGATGTCATCACTTTGTTGATGAACAGCAATGTTTATACTATTTGCTTCTAACATTACCCTATAGAGCTTGTTCTCCCCTAACTCTCTCCAGCTCTGTCCAAATCAGATGTTGCCTGCACCCTGGTACAGACAGCTGTCAGCCACGAGACAGAGAAACCCAGACTTTTGTTTCTCCCTCTGAAATGCAAAAGCAAATGCAGTGTAGTTCAGATGGTTAACTCCCCCCAGCCTTCACAATGACAGTGACAGACCTCAGGACAAGCAGCTGTCTGTGGCTGCAGAAGCTCCACCCATGGAGCTACAGCATCACACACAGATCTGAGTGGCAAGAGTGCTTGGTAGGACTTCAAACACCACCTGAGGCAGGCTCAGCTACAACGCTAAAGCAGGCTACTCAAGGCTTTGCCCAGCCAGGTTCAGAAAACAGGCAAAGATGTTTAATGTTCTCCTTCCGCTGCCCTTCTAATACTTGATTTTCCCCATTCACAGATTATCTGCATAAGGCCCCCATGAAGTGTCAGACTCAAACCCTGCTTTCAGTGATGGGCTGGATCAGGTAACTTGAGAGGTTTCCTCCAACCAGTTCAAGTTCCTGTATCAGGTATCAGGAGAATTTTTACTCCAATATTCATTTCAGTGCATTGCAAGTCACAGCATCTGGATTCCAGATTTGACCCTTTGAAGTTAATCCAAAGGAATACTTCTCCAGCTTTCCTGCACCTTCTTAGGAATTAAGACTCTGCCTCATACACAGCACTGCCCTAGACAGGTCTCCGTACTTTTTCTTTTTTTTTTTTTTAAATCTTGCATCTTGCCAAGTTCCGCTGCATTTTAACATTCTCCTGAAAAAACCTAAAAGGCAGGTCTTTGTCACTTACTGATGCTGATTACAGGCCCTGAAGTCTCGATTACCACGTAAAGGAGGGCTCTCCAGATTCCTCTGCTGTAGCCAGCAATATCTTTGACTGAAATTCAACATCAGCAAAACAAAACCTTAATTGTGTTGGTTTGCTACGGATCAATGAACTTTAAAGTTAAAACTATTCCCTCTCCCTATGAAAATAAAAAAATAAAATGTTCATCAAGTGAAGCAGATCTGTTTCAAGACAACTACTCACTAGCAGCAATAAACATACAGTTGTATGGTCCCCTTGTATCTGTATTTGCAGTTCCTGCAAGACTGTGATTTATGAACTAATATTATCATGTAATTCCAGGTTTCAGACAGAAGGTCCCTCCTCCTCCTGCCTTGGCTGAGGATCCTACTTGTCCATCTGTGATCTCTCTGACTTGAGAGCAGAAGCTTCTTCCTTCCCTGAAGCTCTTCTCTCTGCCACTTGCACTCTTGGCACATCACTAAGCCCAGGAGCTGCCGTACTTATTTCAAGGGTGGGTGGTAAAAGAAATGAGGGGCAGTCTACACAGAGACCAGAATGACAACAGACACACTACTGCTTATGTTCCTTCATACAGAGCTTCCCAACACAGTACAATGGGCAAGGTAAGTCCTTTCTTTGGTAGGATTTTCAAATTAAATGTACTCAAGACATAAAATACAGTGGGAGTGCACCTGAATTAATCAACCAAAAAGATCAACTGACTAAAAGCCAATGAAGGTAGTCAGACTATGCAACTCAGCTTAACTAGCATTCTGGGCAAAGAACTGGATAAAATGGCAATAACAGACTGCACTGAGACAGAAGGGTCAGAGCAAGTCTGTATACACAGCCGTCCAAAAACAGTCTTGGAAAAAAAAGTGGTATAATCACTTAAATGTGTAATATTTGGAGGCATCATTAAAACAAAGTCACTGGGGTGTTACAAGGAAAACTAAAATGACTTGATACAAGAACAGTAAAAGATGAAATAGTTCAACATGCAGAATAATGCTCAAGGATTAACAGGTGCTACTGCTGTGAAGTATGTGCTCATCAGCTAGAGGTGGCAGAAGATAAAATAGATCTCTTAGTCATCCTGTTATTATATACAACATATCCATGGCAGCTGATAACAAAGTGGATACAATTTTATAGTAAAACAGCAGCATTATGTGAAGGGAGTTTCAGTCTTGCTGTATGTACAGGCAAAGTCACACACAAAACACTGTACACACTTTACTACCCTGTTAGCACTGAATTCAATATAAGATGGGTGCAGAATCATTCAGAGTAGGAACTAATAGAGAACTTACTGCATGAAACAAAACAAAGATATTTGCTTATCCAATCCACCAAAACAACTAGTTTCCAATAGACGGGTTACAACAAAGAACTTTAGGAAGAGGTAGGTTAAGGAAAACAGACTTCAAGAAAACACTGAAAAGATTTCATGGGAAGCAGTATCTACTCCCTGTAGGGTATACAACATGGCAGGCAGCTCACCATGCGTCCTCGTAATATTTTGCAGATGGTATTCCCCTATCACTCTTAAAGGCAGCTGGCAGAAGTACTGCACACATCCAACAGAAGCACAGCTTCTTATGGCACAGCGTATCACAGAGAGCCAACAAGAGAGGTGAAACAGCTCTCATTTACCTCCTTTCTGAAATTCAGCTGCAAGCTCTCAGCCTTCCCAAGCACTTACATTATGATGCATTTTTCATTTATTTTACCCCTTTCAAAAAGTCAGTGTCCCCATTCACTTTTACTCAGATTTGAAATTCCAATTAAACAGTAAGGAGGAGGAAAGAAGGATCGTTGTATGGAACTACTTTAGAGACCAAAGACTACTAACTATGAAGAACTTGGAAACGCTACTGATACTTGCCAAGGCTGCATCTGTGGAGTGTAAGCTTCCGCTTTTTTATCTTCACAGAAAGAAACTCAACGGTAATGCAGAAGGTCAGTATTTTTCTAACATCTATTTTGGCCAAAATTTACAGCAGGACTTGAGGTACTGCTATGATGCAGCAATCTTTTGAAGCCTTACAACTTTGGTTAATGCATGCAGATGTGAGCTCATACAACACCTATATTTGCACATGGAGGAGAGAAACTGTAACAAGTAAATATGACAAACGTACAGTTTAAGACGACTTAACATCCCCTAGATAAACAAAAAATGATTTATCAAAACTAACTCATCTATTTATGTGCCTTGTTCCCCTCTTCCCACACCAAAGCTCCTCTTCCTTTGGTGTGCACAAGAATAGCTCATAAATACACTCACAGAAATGAAATTTTTAAAAATGGAACAGATGCCTTCAAAGGAGAACGGATTCCAAGCATTTGATATTTTCCTGAATATTTGCTTACCACCCTTATTTTGTCAGAAAAAAAAACCTCTAAATACACAAATACTTGATGCAGCTATATACAAAAGCCATCCAAATTTCACACTCAAAAATCTGTAGATGATAATTTTGCCGGGCATCTGCAGCTTGGCACAGCATGGAAGCCAAGCAGATTTGTCGCTGAAGCAGGCAATAAATTATTAAATAAGAAATATACTTAAGAATAACACTTCCATTTCTCTCCTGCACAGCAGCTGCCGCTGTTGCTGAGTCTGTGTGAGCAGCTCCTGCTCAGGGATTGGCTAACCCTGACACATCTGTGCCATTGGCCACGTTTCCAGGCTGCGTCACTATTCAAGTCAATAGTGAGATTTCAGAAATAGGTGTGCGTGTGTTTATCAACCCCAGGCAAGCTAATGCCATCACGCTTCTGCTCAGTAGGAAGAAAAAACAACCTCTACCAGAGAGAGTTAATTAAAACGAGGTATTCACATAATGCAATGCTGCAATAACAACTAAGGGTTGAATCCTGTAGGCACTTACGAGGTGGAGGGAGTCAGCTCCTTGTGAATTATTATAATCATCTAGATTATGGAAATATTCATACTAGATCATAAATCTGTTATTCATCTTCAGGCATTTGGGATTTTTTTTTTCCCTGTGGGGAATATTCTGTAAATGAATTCAAATCCAACTTCCATCAGGCAGCTCGCTCTCCCTTGCTTCTAATTGCCTTCTCATTACATGGTGGCTTTGAGATTTGACAAAACAGACTCACAGTGGCCTTGGTTACTGTTTTCATGCATATTCAGATACATTGTGCCCCTGTAGAACTCAGGCTTGCTGCAGGAAGGACCAGTACTTGCACGTTATTCTGGACAGAAAGACTGGCTAGATCTTACATCCAAAAACACACCTTTCATGCTGGAACAATTCAGCTCTTTATACTCATTAAGACAGTCACTTACATATACATACATATAATCAGACTAAAATGTACTGTAAAATAGTAACTGATGCTTTTTCCTTATACCACTCTGCCCACAAAACATGGGCAACACTCATACTGAAATTTTCTTGTTAAGAAATACTTGTCTATTTCAGCACAGGTAATAGACAATTTGGTCCTACTTCACCAGAAGAAATACTGATTACAATTCACCCCCAACGCAGCCACTATGCTCTTAGTAACACTGGTACTAAAGTACAGAGGGCCTTGTTCTTCCATATGCACTTGTACGTGTACAGCAATGGAGCACCTGCAGAGCTAGTGTCACAGAACTACTTACAACTTGTTGAGGCCACATGTATGAACTCAGCTTAGGAACACTCACTTGTACTCATCATAAACCTCCTGTTTGGGAAGGGATGTCTCAGGGTGCTCTTCCAAAGTATTCCGTATCCAAGAGAAGGCATGCATCTGCTGCGCGCGGCTGGACGACATGGAGATCTGATCACTAGTGAAAGAAGAAGGAAATCTCTGAGAAAGATTTTACTCTGTGATTCCTCCTCTGTTACAACTGTCAGTTTAGACAGGCAGAAAGTGCCAGAGACAACAAGAGCCACTACCTCACTACTCAGACACCCTTAAAGGCTTTGGAAGGAATACCTCCCTCCTTCCTGTACGATCTAACAAAAAAACTCCAGACTCTCCTTCACGACTGATGTGCAGCAATGCATAGACAGTGGTGAGTTACAGTGCACCTGTCTCCTCTCACAGTGTTTCTTGCTGAACCCTAAAGAGTTTTCCTGTTCTTTGCACATGCTCAACTCAGCAAGTGCTCAGAGTGCTTCCTGTAGGCACCTGTATGTCTATATCTGTCCTACTGGGAACAGATACAAATTTTACGATGTTGTCATCTTCAGGTTGGTTTTCTAGGTCTCCCTTTAATCAAAGGAATGCTACAAGAAATACTGCTAGTTCTTTCTTTTCCTCACCATCACCAACATTACCATTCCTGTATTATCAGTTCCTAGATACAATGTGAAGGAACAATCACACTGCAGAATATATTCTTTGATGGGTCTCCCATTTTAGGATGTTTGTACTTACAATATCTTCAAGAAGTCAAGATTCAAAAGTTTAAAAGTCTTCAGCAAAAAATAAGTTCTTAACATTTAATAAAGACAGCTTCCACTACGAAACACATCACAAATGGCTGCTCAGTAGGTAAGTGGATGGGAAGTTCAGTAAGCTTCCAGTACTAGCTGCTCACCCTCACACACAGCCACACACTTACCTTTTGTCTCCATTGTTGGGACCCGAAGGCAGCTGAAGGTAGAGGTAGAGTTTCTCTAAGTCTGTAAACTTCTCAACTTCTTGCTAGATAACAAAGGTATTTTGGTTAAAAACAAAAGGAGGTGAGGAAAGAAAAAGCAAACTGTAAGAGTTGAGTTTGACAGTTAACAACTGTCATCCAGCATCACATTCCAAAACAATGCATTTTCAAACATAAAGGATAATATTTATCTGAAAAAAATGTTACCGTGAGCAGTACAGGGTTGAAATATTCTATTTGCAAACTGTGGCACACTAGAAAATCATGGTCAACACTGCCAGCTTCACAATACTGTCGCAAAACTCATGCAACAAAAGCAAAATTTGGAGAAACTAGAGTAACAGAACACTTCTGTAACCAGTCGTGCAACCTGACAGCTTTCCTTATACACTCACAACAGGTAGGAAACACTTCTGAGAATACAGCAACAAAAAACAGCTACACTCTAACAATGTAGGACCTCAGGCCTGATCCAGTGATACACAGCACTCCATCAATAGCTGTGTTCCACATTTCAACTAAGTCTGCCTCCAGACGAGGCAGCTGAGGGACAGACACAGGAAGGAATTGGGCATGGTGCTTGGGTCATCAAAGATGTGCCTTACAGACTGTGGAACAGCCACCCTGCTCAGCAGCAGTGGGAGCTAAGCCATGCAGTAAGGACTAAATGAATTCTCCCTCAGGAAGATGCTGTAGAAGCACTGTCAGTACGGAGGTTAAGGCTGGTGCTGTGCTGAACACAGCTCCTGCTGACTGCAGCCCCAGGCATGGACTAGTGGGAAGCCCAGGAGAGTGCACAAGCCCCCTGATGCCAACTGGCTGCAGAACTGGGCCACCAATCATGCTACATTCCTGTAACAGCGTACACAGCAACAGTGCATACCACCAACTAGCCAAAAAGATTATTTCTAAATCAGTAGGTACACTTTGTAAAACTCTCTGCTCTTCCTTCTGGGTATACCTGATAGCATTTAGGCTGGTGGTCCTTCCTTCAATAAATCCATTATTACAGAGACCATTCTTCAATGAAGAATTTACAAAATGACGCTGAGAGGAACCTTGAAGGCCACCTAGCTGCAATCCTCCTGCCGGGGCAGGGACACCTCACACTGCATCAGGTTGCCCAAACATAGTTGTTTTTAGTTTAAAATGGCAAACACCAGAGAAGCACACTGAAGGGCACGGTTCAGGGGTGGTCACTGTGCACAGTGAGAGCTAAATCCATGCAACCATGTAAAATAAACAAAAATCCTGATTATTCTGGAGCAGAGGAAAAAAAAACAACCTCCTTCTTCCAAACTGAATGTGCTACACTGCAACATAAAGGGCAGTTCTGTCCTTTCATCAGAAAATGCAGTAGTCATCACAGTGCCCACTGCAACTGAAACAACTTCTACTGTCCCCCAGTAGAAGGAAGGGGCCACACACAAGCTCTGTGTGAGCTGCAGAGGAACAGCAACACAGGTATCCTCTGACAAGCCCCTGGTTCAAACAAGATCCACTACTGATGGATCTTGTAGGGGAAAGAAATCTGACTGGGATTTTTTAGCAGAGTCCTTTTCAAACAATGCTAGCAAACAGGCACCTCTCATTGACAAAAATCACATCCCAAGAGCTAAGGCAGCTGAGGATTATGGCTTCCCCAGTATCCTCAGCAGAGGAAGGCAGGTAGTAACACTGTCCCATCGTTTTCACTCAAACTGCCTCTTCTCCACAGGCAGCACTTTCTGTACAACTCCTTCAGTTTCCAGCTATGGTAACGTAAATTCCCATAGAGGTGGGACCTTCTATGAAACAGGTGAAAACACGCTGCCAGGATTCAGAAGAAGCTCATGGAGGTAATCCTACCTGGGTGATAATTAGATGAACCTAAGCTTATTAGATGCAACCAAGTCTATTTAGAGAAAACCATCTCAAAGCTGATAGAAGTTATACCAAAGGGATGGAACACAACTGAAATTTCAGTTGAAAATTTCTAAATACTCTGTTTTGTTTAGGCTGTTCTCTTGGAACATTTCTAAAACTCCCAAAACTTCATTTACAACCTTGGAAAGGACAATTTCCTCTTGAACCTCAGCTGAGATCTGCCAGTTCTTAGTGGTAAAGCTCTGGTGAATTCTGTAGTGAATTGGTGAATTCTGACTAACTCCACTACTGCTCCGAGGATCAAAACTTTTTCAGTTCTTAATGCAATCAGAAAGCATTTGAGCAAGCAGCGGAGCATCTCAGCTTGCCTGCTGACTAAGAGACTCTGACCTGGGGGGAAGATTCATTCATCCTGAACTTCTTGTCTCACGTTGAGTTCATATGAAAATGAATAAAAACAAAGCACAATATAGAATATACTAAGAAAATAGGTCAATATCATGTTTGGCAGAAATCTTAGTTGTGTATTATGTGGAATGGAGTGGAAAAGAGTCAGAGTGTTAAAAAGAGGACTGCAATGCTGGCATCATTTGGACAAATTCCCCTTTGTGTAGGCACTTACAGTTTACGCTACAGCAGTTTTATTACACATACAGAAGGTAAAATGTCTGGGGAATCTCTGTTGACTACTTGAAAGGATCTAAGTGAACCTTCTGCTTGAAGTTACCTGACCTTGACTGACTGGTTCTCATCAAAACAGATGAAGAAATCTAATTCTCCAAAAGTTATTTATAAACCATACTTCTTGGAGCTGCGTTAGAAAGATGCATAGGGGTGCTAAACTGGTTGCATGACTGAGGTGTGAAGCCATCACAAAGCACCACTCTGCTATTCTTGGTCTTCACACGTTATATTTATCTCCTTTAATTGGAAAGGCATCAAATGAAGGAAGATTCAGTGAAAATGGGGAACAGGCAGTATTTGTATTTATTTTTATCATTTGGCTTCAGTTTAACCAAAAAAATACACCAAATATTCAAAATATCTTACTGATCACGAACAAAAAAAACTAAGGACAAAGAACCAGAAACCTCAGGTTACAGGCAAAAAGCCTTACAGTAACACACAAAAGAACAGAAGTCTCTGGCATTCATCTTTGTTTTGATAGTCACCAAAGACACACAAGTCCACCAAGCAAATACACAGCAAACAAACCAGAGATCAGCCTACATTTGTGCATCAGCAAACAGATCTAGTCCAAACGATTCTGTTCTTAAGCTGCCTGAGAACAATACAGAATAAGGACTTCTAGGAATGTAAAAGAAAGCTGCTTCTGTTCCTAGCAGACTTTTCACATGAGTAAACAAGCTATAAAGTAACTGGGTTTTAATTTACCCTTTAAAATTTGTTTCACATCCAGTTCCACTGCAACACTAAATAAACACTAAAATGTTTTATTGCCCCTCACAAACCAAAACAAACAAAAAAAACACAATCAGTTTAACATTGAACACAGTTCAGAAATTCATCTGTGACACAGGAAGTGTGAATTAACTGTGTTCCTGCTTGAACTGGAGAACATGATTTCAGCTTGAGTCTCCAGAATCACCAAATACTGCTTAAAGATTGCTGACCTTGACTGACTGGGTCTCTCTATCTAGGTTTCTGCAACTGCTGATCTGCCACATCAGAAATGTTATTGAATGTTCACCCAAAGTCACCAAAACGGATTGCCATAGGAAACTCCAGACAATTTGTTTTTTTTTCAGGATTATTTTTTAAAGAAGAAAAGATCTAGTCAGGCCAAATTTATATTTATATAAAGGAACACTACAGTAAGTAACAACTAGCAAAGTTACAGATTCCTGAATGCTGGAAAACATCATTCAAATTTCCTATTTCTACAGTGAAAGTTATTTCTGTCCTTAGGTTCTAGTGGAGAAGAGTTGAGGGCTGGGGCACTGCTGCAAGTTTTCTAAAGTACTAATGTTTTAGAGAGCACGAACTGATCTCAAAATCCCTCTCACATTTTGTGTATTTATAAGTAACTATATTCTAAGTAAAAAAGGCAATGCAACTTGTACATACTGGCAGTCTGGTTCTAAAACTTGTCATATTTCAAAAGAACAAACATCTATTATTTAACAACCAGACTAAGAATAGCAGATTAGCCAAGCAATCATCTCCCCACTGTGCAAAGAGAGAAACAAGAAGCAAAGGTTAAATAATTTGCTCAAGGTCAGATGGTTTGCCGAAAATATGATCAAGATAGAAAATAGCTAATAGCTGAAACTGAACCTATTATTCTAAAGAGCTGCTAATAAACACATTTGGTATGCTTTCTCTGAACAGAAGCCGAAACATATTTCAGGTGCTAAATATTCCAAACAAGCCCTAAAAATACATGGCAGCCTCATACTGACAGCCGCCAAGTACATCTGCCAAAGCTGCATACAGCTTCTGCCTGTTTCCTGAAGGGCCAAAAAGTGACAAGCTGCCACCTCCTCTGCAGTGGGACTGAAGCAGGTTGCTCCAGCAGCAGCTCGCACACATCGCTGCCACCAGCACTGGAACTGTTCAGGTCACTGTGGCAGCCTTGGCTTTCACAGTCATCAATTCATCAATCTCTCACCACCAGCACTGATCTCTTTTCAGAGGACTGAGGAAAGAAACCTTAACCTACTTGCTAAGGAATTACATGGGGTATACCATTCTTTAAATCGGGTTCAAGAGTTCACTTAGTATGTGGCAACAAATGCAACAAGCAAAGTCATGAGAGACTTCTAGACATGTTTACTACAGTTAAAAAGATGTTACAATGAATTTTTAATGGCTGTTTACACCACAGTTCTTGCTAATTACCTCTTTTTTTGGGATTGCACAGCATATGATGTTCTTATGATCTTCCAGAAGCTGACAGCATGTCACAGAATGTAAACGGTGCAGCATAACAGGAAAAAGGCACATAACTTTGGTCTCTTGTATGAATAAAATTGGCAGTTCTAGTGTGAAAAGTTTTACTACTTTCTGTACTGCTCTGACACTAGCTACCTCCACAACAGAGACAATTACCTTCACCTTTACTTCCTTTTCCTCTCCTTCTTGTGCTAAATTAGGCAGCCTATGTTCTAAGGAGCATTTGTGTGCTGCTTTGGCACACAGTGGCTGTGACTGTTGCTACCAAACAAACGACAACAAGCCCAGTCTGATTCTTTGTATCTACTGATGTCTGTTAAGGTTGCTAGCAAACTGACCACCTTTAAAGGCTTTATGCCACCATCAGTAACTTTCCAATGAAATTGAAAGCTGCTCCCAAATTCCCTTTTTACAGTAATAAATAAATAAATACATAAGAGGCAAGGGATGGGCATTATTGGTTTATATTATGTGAGATTGAATCAGAGGCCCTCACAGGATTTCTGTCCAAACCAAACCTAAGAAAGTGCACTTACAGGAAGTGTTCTGACTGCCCACAACCTGGGGCTCACACTCTGCAAGCAGCCTGGTACTGGCCAGCTCCAAACACTCCACTTCCAGGACCACTTTGACAAACCCATACACACTTCTCGGCAGAGGCAACATGCTCACCTGCCTCACGCAGACAACAGGCCTGCAAGGAAGCCCCAAGCAAGGAATTTTGAGCTATACAGTCACAGCCTTTTAGATTAGCATACTTCCACATTCTGTCTTGCAGCTCACAGCTTTCCGAAAGCATGTAAAATGCACCAACCATTTTGGCAGGACTCAACTTCATTTTTATATACTGAAACGATTCTGATCTTACTTCTCCCAATAACCGGACCAGCATTAGATCTACCTCTGCTACCTTAAGAGTGGCCTTTCCACTGCTGATAGAACTCCCTGAAACTCATCAGCACAGACAAAAAGTATCTGGAACAGAAAATCTGACCCTCGTGAAACTGCTACTCTGTTCCCAGCCAAGCCATGGAGGGCGCTTGCTTGCAAGAGGACTATTCAGAAAAACACTTTGTCCACTCCATGGAGGATCACAGTCAACTTGCACAGATGAGTGGTAACATGGACTCATACAAACTGACAATTCCTATGTCAGTATCCCAATTCCACTAATCTGAAGAGTTTAACACAAGAACAGTCCTCATGTAATTCCATTTTCTTAGAACAGATCTCTAAGAAGCAGCTGGCAGATACTGTTACTTATTCCTTCTGATGCTACTTAAGAACTTATTCACACTTCTTATTTTCTACTGCAGAAAAAGGCAGTGTTAAAGAGTTTTACAAGTGCAATTCGCCCTTTTGCAATTGAATACTCGTGTACAAAAGATTTTATATTCACCTGCTTTGTGTCCACAGATGCCACTGAGGAATAAATAGGACAAAAATGACATTTTACATCACATGTTTACTTGGATGCATCCAAGAATTCTTTTAAACATAGGTAAAACTGGGTCCAATCATTGTACTTGCAATACAATAATGAAGCTTACTTTAAACCTCCTATCATGATAAATTAAGACAACATTTTAAGGGAATAGAATTCAGTGCTATCTGAATCAGCCTTTGACAGCATGACTTTAAGGAATGTTCTTAGTTAGCTCAGCCACACAGCTGAACAGATTCTACATGATAGTATACAGATGGTTGTCTGTGTCATCTTTTTATCTCACCTGCTGGTACTTATGGATGAAATGCCAAAGGTAGACAGTTAGAATAAGCAGTCCTTTCCAGTCCTGAGATTTATGAACTCAGACTCTGATTTAAAGAAAGTTGCAACCTGCTCCCTATTAAATACAAACAAATCATCTGAGTTTGTCCTAGGTATCTGCTTTCCAGAAATAGCCTCTTATCACCACCTAGATCCTGTTATTTAAATTTATAAAGGATAGATATGCTGATGTATTTCAAAGTCTTTCCTTCTCCAAAATATAAAAATAAATAAATAAAAACCTGTACAGCTGAGCAAACAAGATCTGTAGCATGGTTCTTTGCTGGGAAAGTATCAAAGATGGTGTGCAGAGGTTAGCAAGATTTAAACAGATGAACCAAACAACCTGTTATTATTATTTCAGCAAGGTTTTCACAGACTAGGACATTAGTCTGTCATATTTTGAGTTAACACACAAACCAAGAACAGTTAATTCCTTAAAACATAGTACTGGCCATGAATTGACTACTTTATGGAAACTATATGAGCAACAAATGTCAAGAGCCTCAAGTGCAACAGAACACGATGGCACAGTAAACTTCTTGCAGACTGATCTGTGAGATGCAATCTTGCATTTAATAAAATCATATTTACAAAAGGAGTACGGCACCCATCTAAGTCATACCTATACCAACAGCCTCTACAAGGGGAAATCACAGCCACTTGTTGCTGGTACTAAGAGGGCAATACTTGCCCGGGAAAAGAACACCAAACCACACGATGCATTCTTATGAGCACATTTAGTGGTAGTACTTTGAAGTACTGCCAAGGAACAGCTTGATAATAGCTGTCAGTCTCCAGAGTCATCTATTTTGGTCTTACGGTTTTATTAAATATTAAGAAGTATTCAAGAGTTGTACTTACCAAAATGCAGTCCACTTTAGATTGTACAGTTTTGCTAGACGTGAGGGAAGAAAGAGAGAATAGAAATCTTGAATTAATCTAAAAAGTTATTATGAAAATATTACACATTCCAATTACTACCACTATACTAGAGACTTAATATCCTGCTACAAAATCTCACATTAGTCTGTGGAACAATATTTAAGCTGCAATTTTTTAGGTAGAAAGTCACAGCAACCTCAACTTGTTCCAGTTCTTGCTGTTTTGCTCTTCTGCATAAGGCCTACATTTAAAAAGAAATATTACTGCAACTAGGAGTTATTATCTCAAGTTACAAAGCAGCAAAGATGGATCCCACTAGTACTAATGGAAACTCTTCCACAATTCAGACGTACTTGTTTATCTGTAAACACAATTAACACCTCTTTCTCACCACGCTTCATTAAACCCACCACTTCAGTGCACTTATTTCTAGCTTTTCCGAAGGGCTGCCAAAAAGCAAGCACAACTGGTACCCCACCATCATCTTATGTAGGAGTTTTCCACTTCCATCTCACTACCTTTCAGTTGGTTTACTAAAAAGAACTGGACAGGGACTGAATTCAAGTTCATCATGAAAGACCTTGGTAAATGTGCCAAGGGGTGGCATGGAACTTAATGTACTTAAACATAAACAGACCCATAAGCAACTTTTGTACTTCTTAGAATACTCTGTGTCACATGCTTTGTCTGACTCCATATTAGCTGAAGTCATTTAATTACTGCTCTGAGCATGAAAATGAGCTTTCACATCCAAAGATGCATGAGCTTCACTACTGGACACTGACTGAATGAGCTCTAAACAACCAATTTCCAAGTTCAGGAAACATTTAATTGCTAGTAAAATAATATACAGCTTAGCCTCCTGTTAACAGAACAAAATATTTCCAGTTATTTATTTTTGTATACAAGCTACTCACATACAAAAAAAAAAAGACCAAGTAAGATATCTGATGGATATACTAAAATGAGAAGCAAGCAAAACAAATGGCTCTAGTGTCTGGTGGTAATAGGAGGTAGAACCACTGAATCAGCATCTACTGTTACATCACGATGTACAAAGAGGCAGAAGATTGGTTGTCTTGCTTGTTACAGCATCACATTCTGAAACCAGAAGGTCTAAAATATGTCCTGCAGAAGCTGCTATTACTAATGCCTCCCTTCCATACAATAACTGCATATGGCTAGAATGACAGAATACAATAAAAAACACAGACAGGTAAAACCAGATGACAAGTCTGCTGAAGATCACTCATGTTAAGGTGATCAGATGGGTAGACATTTGGGAGCGAAGCTGAGCTACTTGGGATCTGTGCACACAAGGGATGTTAAAGACAGTAAAATGGAAGCTTTTCCTCACCTAGGGGAAGTGGCTCCCATCTACTACAGCAACTGAAGGACACCCAAATGTCACCTCACTCTTCATAAACGACCACTGCACTACAAATTCAAAGGACATTCAAAAGCACAGAACCTGCCTGCTGCCATTAAGAAGCACCACTACCTCTGACTTCAAGCTGACCAAAGCCACCCAGCTGCTCCTGCAACACTGCTCAGCTCACACCCTACACTCCACCCTGCCCCAGTGCCTCCAGCCCCCAGCAGGATTTCACAATGCTGCTGCAGATCCACAGGCTCTCACAAAGCAGCAGTTACAGCAGCAGGTGATGCGGCCCAGGCACATGCATCCACTTTTATATCTAAACTCTTCTACAGTTTCACATGATACCTTAATACCAAAAAGCTGCACAGAGGATAAAGGCATGCAGGGTACAGGCACACCCAACTCCGCTCAAATACAGCCGCTATTCTGCAGAGCCACACACGACATCTTGTGCTAGTCTTTTCAGGAAGGCGTGCTTCACACAGCACAGCTGACAGTCCTGGCAGATCCTGCCAAACTGCACAGAAGCATGCCCATTTGCATTAACACGTTCTTCCTGTAAAAAGAAAGAGTCAAGCTGTCAGGAGGCAGCTGGGCAGGAGCTCCGTGGAGCTGTCCTTTCATCTCCAAACATCAGCCAGCTAAGCGTCAATTCTCAGATCCAGTTCAGGCTCTTCCAGTTGTGACCTCCCCTTGCATAGCACCACAACAGTGTCTAGAAGTAGCAGCTACACAGCGTTATTTGGACCAGTGAATATGATTTCCTGTTTCTTTCTTTTTCTTTTAAGTCAACTGGTTGTGACATTTTAAAAGGCAAAGGTCCCATGGCTCAAGCAGGAATAAATGTGATATCTATTTTAAGGACAACATATTCTCCTCCTGTTCCATGCTCCTTAATACACTAGAAGGATATTGTAGCTACTTGTTACCAGTAAACAGAGGCTTTTTTCATGCTAACCAGAACTCAAGCTAACAGTCTGACTTCACAGCCTGTGCCTAATGACATCAGTGCTTCTCATTTATCTTCCAGTGGAGTGGATCCATGTCAAAGTCAGGCAACAGCAACCCTAAGGAACCAGCTCTTTGACAAGGGACATGCAGGGACATTGACCTTTGCCATGGTCCTTGGTAGTGCACAGAAAAGCTCTGTATGGTGCAATTTTAAGATGTTGCATATCTCCATCTCATCAGGAGATAAAAGGACAAGTGGCAAACATGGGGAACTAACAGCCATCCCAATTACAATATATTTGCCAATTTCATTCACTTCTCCCCACTACTTCCTTTGCTGATTTACAGGACAGATGTGTTTTTGAAAGCTGACAATTTTCAATTTTAAAATAAAGAAGTCTGCTTCTGTCCCTGCCAAATGCATCAATTATCTAATAACTACTTTAATTACAGTAACCACATCCATTGTATTCACTTTCATAGACACCAAGATTTACTTTGGTCAGCAGCCTTAAGAGACTTCTGGCAACAGTCCACTCAGTTAACCCCCCTACAACCAGCAATCACAAAAGCATGGCTGAATCAGATCCCACATGTGAAGCTATTTCTAATGCTTGGTGGCTACCACTCACGCACTTTGCTCCACATCTAGTAACAGAGAACCAAAAGTGGTACATGTTCTCACTAATGAAAATAACCATTTGAATCTACTAGTGACTCAAGCTCTCTGGAAAACTAAAATTAGTAGTACTGGAAGCCAACAGCTAGCACTGCTCCTTCTGGACAACTGCTCCATGCAGCACCTGGGTACCTGCTGCAACTTCCACTTTAGTGACGGCCTCCAGCACACAGCACAGCTCTGCCACCCATCCTTCAGTAGCCCTTTATGCTGAAAGTCTCTCCAACATCAAACTATTTCCCTTATTTGATCTAAAACTTAAAGTGGGCTACTTCAAGCAGTTTCATCTAGGGTACAAAGCACCTTTTCTGATTCTGAGGGAGTCTGTCCTCTGTGAGGGATACTGAAGGTGGCCATTTTGGACAACGTGTACAAGCACAGATCCACCACAAGAACCTGGCAGTATAAAACCATGAACGAAAACTTTGCAAAAAAAAAAGATCCACTGATCCTGACATGAACAACGAGTGGTTTACTCAGTGGACACCACCAGTTTGAAAGTCCCAGGCTACCCCAGAGGGCAGCAGAGGTAAATGAACTGCAGGCAGTTCAGTCCCACTGCTCACAGAAACACATCTCCAGAACTTCAGCTCTAACCCAGAACACCAGCCTGAACCAAACAGCTCCCCTCTGAAGAACTTCCACTAGCCATCAGGTACAGTGCTCAAAAACAAAGGTTCAGCATCTATTAAACAGCACCAAAAAGAAGGATGATTTAGCCTGTGTTTTACAGAAGCATGACAGCAGTCCCCTATAAAACCTCTGTGCTTCGTGGAGACCTGCAGCCCCATTTCCTCCCACAAAACACATTAGCAGTTTTTGTGCTGCAGCTGACAGCCTTCCTGGGAAGCTCCTCATCAGTACTCACAGACTCAGTTTCTGACTCAGTCTTTAGGCCCAAGACCTTGGGCAGATTCTTGAACATTTACTTCCAAATGCTGCAGTAATTTAAGTTCCTGAATGCTACAGCCATAATGAAGCTCTGTAGTTATCTTTGGATAAGCACAGGGAGGTGGTGGTGGGGGGAAAAGTGAAATCAGACTAAAGCATTTCCTCAAATTGCTCTTCTATCTTGTGCCAAAGTATGCACGTCTGCTCTCCTTGACCTGTTTGTGAATTTCTACTCAGAACAGTCCTGTTTTAACAACCCTGACTTGGCAGGAGCAGAAAGAAGTGTGTGTTCTCTGCTCAGGTGCTCAGCTGGGTTTACTTTGCACTGAGGGGGAGGTGGAGAGGAAAGTGTGGGGAGCAGGTAAGGAGATGGAATTTTTTTTCAAAGTGGCATAAAACCAGATGTTGCCAACCTTACTTTCAGGAACACACAGCTGAACTACGTGAGCAATATGGGAATATCCTATTACAAGAGATGGCAGAATTCAGTTGCTCCAGGCACATTTAGTATTTCCTTAATGCCGCAAATAGTAGAGGCCATACAACCACAAGAGATACAAGAACTCTACTGCCTTTGAGACCAAAAAGAGGAAGGTAGTTGGGACAGGTAACCAAAGCCCTTGAATTCATTAGTTGTTGCCCAGTTGACCCTATAAACCTTCTCAAAGCCTACACAATCACTGGAACTAATCCTTACCACTTTTCAAATGCAAATCCCTCATTCAGCACTGGAGATGGCAGCACAGTGAATACTGAAGGACCACGCACAAGCACACAGCTATTACACCTTGCATGCACTCAGCCCCACAGCACAGCTCCTGTCCCAGCAGCAGTGCACAGAGAAGGGCACCAACGGGGCTCATGGCTCTGTGTCCAGCAGAGAAGGACAGCTGCACCTCCGGGAATGGCCCCAGCCCTAAAAGTCGCAAGGGACGCAGCTCCGACCGTTCTGCACTAATGCTGAATTCAATCCTCAAGCAAAGGAAGGTGAGAACAACAGCACAAGTGCAGTTTGCAGAGTCGGGAGAAAAGTTGAGCTACAACTCACAGCAGAAAAATACTGTAGCAGTTTAAGTAAGCTGACTTAGGAAGCCCACAGACACTTTATCATTCTGGCTTTTACACCTTCAGTGAATTGGATACAAATAGTCTGTGTATTCCTTCAGCTCCACACCAGAAACATTTGCATAAACTGCAATATCCTCCTGAAAACACATTCTATAGCCTCAAGTATAGTATACTGCGGACAGCCTAGGATAAACATTATTATTCTCATTAACTCTAATGCAATTTATGAATAGGAACAGCCTTTTGTAACTACTCATGGCTATATGATGCATTGTGAAACCAGGATAAGACTCCTGACCAGACAGGAAGGGTTTCCCACTGCCGGGCTTCCAGGACTGTAGGGTAAATAGCCCCCAAGAATGGTATTCAATGGAAATAGTATGAAAGATGGTATATTCGAGTAAGCTTATATACAGACTTATATACAGAAAGAACAGCAAAAAGAGAGTGGCTCACCTTTCTGATGATAGAGGCTCGCCGTTGACTCCCCGTGGGAGGGATCACCGAGAAGAGATCCTTCCCTGGTGGTGGTCAGCCCTTAAATGGGGTTTGGGAGAGGTGGAGCCAGGCTCCACCCCTTCCAATCACACAGGTATATCACCTCACCTGTGCCCCTGTGGCTGACTCGGTGCTCACCTCAGGTGACCAATCAGTGGTTCAGGCCGTGATTCAACAGTTCCCATACAAGGACACATGCACAAAGTCATGTTATTACCTGATGCACACTATGCAGGAAGAAAAGTTGCAACTAGAAACAAATATCCATAGTAACAGCATAGTTACTGTCATCACTGTTAATTATTTAGTGTCTCACATAAAGCAGTTCCCATCTCAGACAATAAAAAGAGAAAACAGGTTTATAAAGCTCTAAAGTAAGCTTCCTTTGAAGAAGCAAGTCGGGGGAAAGCCACAAGCTTCTTCTCTTGAGAGTTCAGCACAAAACCAGCACATGCTCACAGTGCAGTTTCAACAAGGGCCAGAAACAGAGGCTGCTCAGCAGCCACAAGGAAATCTCCCAGAAGCTCAATTGTAGCCCATCTGCATGGAGATATGGTGCAAAATAAGCACGGAAGGTACGGGAGATAGCAGAGTTGTATGCCATGGAAGAATTGCTTTGGCCATATGAACTTTCACAAGCTAGTTACTCAGCTATGAAAAATCTCCATTTCCTGCTACATTAATCATTCCCCAACACAATTTTCAAGGGTTGTCTGTCAAACTACTTAACACTAAGGGCTAAATGTAGGCTTGAAAGGCTGTTCCTATGGTGGAACAATACGAAGTGAGCAGCACTCCCCAGCCTTCCTGCACAATGAGCGTGCTGTCTCTCAGCCAGAGGAGGTATTCTGGTGCTGACAGCAACCAGAAGTTCAGTGGCTTATTCAGCTTTCTGCCGCCTCTCTGCCTCTTCCAAAAATCCAGTGAGTTCCCAAGGACTCCATTGCTAAACATCAACAGTGCAATTCAGGGAGTCATCTTTCTGAAAAGTGATGTTAAAATAGAAGAGAATTACAAAACTGAACACACTCCTTTTCAAAAGATTTGGATATCTCCTCCAGAACTCTGATGACATCACAGAACATTTATAAAGAGATCCACTTATTTCTGAATGCTGTGAGGAACTATTCCGTAGCAGGATTACCAACCACGCTGCAGTAAGTGGTACTATCAAACACTTCCAGCAGTTCCTGCATGATTCGGCCCTTAATTCTTAGTTTTAGTGAACTAATACCTCTCCTTCTTAGAGTAACAGCTCTAAGTTTATATTTATATAGCCTTCCATTCAGAAACATAAAGAAATGTTAAACTGGAGCTAAGGATCTTTTAAGGAGGAAATTACAAAAACAGCCGCCTATGTCTTCTACTCAATTAACATCTTAACATATGCCATGTTACACTGTCTGGCTTGGATCACATTGATAAAGAAGTAAAATGGCTGTAAAAGCATTCTGATTAAATATTTGGAAAGCAGAGCCGCAACAACATTGCAATGTGTTTCAGTTACTGGAGGGATGAGTGCATTGCTCAGCTAACAGAGTGGCAGCTCTGGCAGGCACAGGCCAGCACAGAACAGCTACAGAGTGAAAGGGAAGCATGCCCAAGCAAGGCATTTCCACAAGTCACAACTACCGAGCCTCCTCCATCCTCACCTCTCCCCGTGAGAGACACGGAGCAGCCAAAACCCAGGGCTGCTGATGCCACCTAGGGGCACTCTTCCTGCCTGCACTCCTCTGTACCCCGTGGATAATTTCACCTGACGCCTTAAGGGCAACTTAACAATGTTACAGGCCACACCGGGAACCTCAGACGTCCGGCAGCCAGCTGTGACTTCAGCGTTGGGGCATTGTGGGGTGGTTGAATCCTTCATAAAAACCGGGCTTTGCAAAGGTATCTACTCAAAAACAGAAATAATTGATGATGATCCCATTTTGGCTTCAAACATATTTATGAATTCAGCGATTTCTACTCTGAAGATAATTAATCTAGATCTGTATCTTCACACAGCAAAATTACACTAATGAAGTACTATTTCAGATTCTCGAAACACTCATTTACCTAGCTACCTTGTACTACCTACCTCCCCCCAGCTAAATGCTTTAAGCAAACAAAGGACCAAGGCCATGGGAAAACCAGGCTGTGGCAGTATAAAGGTGAAATCACAGCCCATGCAGTCACCTGTAGGTGCCACTCCGAGAGCAGCATGATCCACGGAAAGTGCAGGCTCTTACTCAACTCACTTTCTGCATCAGAGTGCCTTTACGTCAGATGCTGCAAACAGCCCAGCCAGAGATGAGCTGGGTTTCGTTGAGTTGGACCTATTTGCAGACCCAACAGAAAACATATCGTTTCATTAATGCAGACCAGCTGCCCGCTGAATCAATTAACTGAACCAGCTCAACCCACAAGCCCATGATCCAATGAGAGACAGAAACACAAAGCCACAGGATCAGTCATCTTTATCACTTTCAGCACAACATTCAAACACCGTCCCAGCAGTGCCACAATAAACTTCTAGAAGAGAGTCAAGAATTTGGTACAAATGAAGACCTATAAACAAGACAGCTACCCATAGTGACAAGCTCACCCCAAACTACTTGTTTTAAAACACCTCCATTAGCTCCAACACAAGCAAAACATTTAATACAAGGCAAACCTGTACTCAAATGCAAGCATACTATCACTCCAGATAAAAGGTAGAGGGACTGTAATGGCATCACAAAAATTTCCAGTGTTCCCTCCACTGAAGATGAATGGAAGTATCCAGCTCAGGCCTCAAAAAAATAAATGCAAAAAGCATACATCAGTTTGTAAATACTGGCTCTGCCCTCCAGCTTGATGCAAGGCAAACCACTTTTCTTCACAAAATAAGGAAGCAAGAGAAACAGCAAACCGATAAAACGGGGGAACAAGGCTGAGCTGCAACCAACTGATCTTTCCTGTAACCTAATCTACACTCTTCCACTTGCTGAAGTGAGTAAGCAAGGTCAGTTTTAAATTAGATGCAAAAAGTAGCAACACTGACTACAGGGCTGAAAAAAGTATACTTCAGCATTTTCAGTTACTTCAGTTTAGTTAAAATTGGACAGAACTCATGACCTCAACACTTGCTACTAAAATAAAGAAGGAAAAAGGTTTCATACAGGACTAAAAAAATTATTTAATCCCTTCAACATTCCCACAACTGTGACGACTATACGAGTAGTAAATAACACCAAGCACACAAACAGCTGAGCAAAGAAGGAAGATAAAACCGCTGATGAAATGCCCGAATCTCAAACACCGCCCATTGTAATGAAACACAAAGAACTGCTGACAAATACAGAGCTGGGACACATCATACCTGGGTCTGACATGTAAATCCACCATCTCTTGTTGCTTTCTGCAAAAACCCAACTGTACACAAATACTAAAAAACCCTTCCACATCTCTTCCAGAACTGGGAAAATCTTGTGACACCAGGTGCCCTATCCCAGTACAGAACCGCTGCTTAGAGTTCCTGATGTCATTCAGGTTTTATTTGTGTGTTATTTGTAATTATTTAGAGACACATTTTCACTACAAGTTACTCGAATGAACAGGAAGAGACAAAGAAAATAGTTTTTCACATCTCTCGTCCCTGTTTTCTTTAGTGCTGGACTGAATTAAAATCAGTGTCTGTCCCTATATTGAGGCAGGACTCTACTCCAAGGATTCAATGCCCTCTGTACATAATAGGGGAAGATAACAAGACTTCAGAAGAGCCGTGTCCTGTGTTTATTACTAACAATCTGTATGAGGCACTGCAGGGTATTCCAAGATCAGTCTGCAAGGACAGATTGTCTAGAGAGGCCACACACAGAAAGCACACCGAGATCTCAAACTACACAAGAAAAAAATCAAATCAGAATTTAATGTGAACTGCGTTCTGCCAAAAGCAGGACAGTTTGTGCCTGAACAGCAAACTGGCTATCATAATGGTTTGCATAGTTCACAAGGAAACTGTTTTAAAACCTGCAAACAGACAAGCTGCTGTTGCTTCCGAATTCAGCCTATAGATAGCTGTAAGATCTGCTACAGCATTTCACCTAACGGCAGCAGAAGCTTAATCCAGTTATGACATTATTACTCGAGGTCATTATTTCTGAGGGTTCTCATCTGGAGATGCTAGAATGCATGAGATTCCTCTCAAGACTTTACCCCACGTGGTACTATGAAGACACCTAATGAAACTAAAGGGGTGACATTCCTCAGCAACGCTAAGAACAGAAAATACAAAATGCCCATAACACATAGGTGCACAAATGCCCTCTGTACCATCAGCTTTACAAAGCCAAAGCCATTTCACTCCCATGCCTGCAGAGGCACCAGGTCACAAGAGCAGAGAGGACATGTGGGATGCACACCTGCTTTTGTGCGTTCTTCTCTACAAAGCATGGCAATGAATGCTGTCCAGCAAAGTGCTGTGCTATATACACTCACGAGAAAAAAGCAGTGGTTTACATTTAAGTCACACCCCAAAACGTACAGATGCATATAGGGCTATGATTAGTGAACACAGTTACACAAAGCTCAGACAACCCAATATAAAAGCCTCCAGTGTTAGCAGTACTCTCAGAACAGCTCCCTGCACTCTCAAGTTGAAAATGCATGTTTTTCTGTGCTGGCACAGGTGCTGGGACAGGTGTTTTTCCTGTTTATTTCTCATGGTTCCTTTTGACATTTCCACAACCTGTAGCTATTCTAGTTGCTTTTTGTTAACAAACAGGTTTGCTGCTGGCTGTGCCTCCTCATTAACTTCTTAATTTGGGACCTGGGAAGGTACCCTTCAGCAGCACTATCCTAAACAAGCCCAGGCCTGGGCACTGCCAGGTCCCACAGACTAGTCAATGCTCTGATGCACCACTCCAAACCCAGCAAGGACAATAACTGCAGGGCTCCCATCGCCTGCTTAGAAGGAGGCCTGCCCCCACCTCAGGGCACAGCCAGCCTTCACACCACCACTGCTGTGTTGCCTCGGGCCTGAAACAAGCCCGAAGGCAGAGCAGCAGTGCCACAGAGCTGGCACCATTCCTCACTCACCTCTAGTTGTAGGTTGGCAAACAGCACAGGCACAGAAACTGCCTGGTAGCCAAATGAAGTCTCAAGTAGTCAGAAGTCTCTTGCCTACCTCTAATGTTAGTTCACACAACACCAAATCAGTACATCCCGTAAGTTTCCCATCCTCTGATTCTTGGGAGACAAAAATCCTATTATTTAACTCCAAAACTAAGATCTTCAAAAGTTACACATGCCACTCCACATCTCAAGGGTTTGGTTTGCAAAGTTTGAATTCTCTTAGCCTGCAGCTCAGGTGAACTTTAGATTACTTGCAGACTCCAGGGCTTGTCTAAACCTGCAAGCTGTGTTTGATTCAAACTATAGCTGCACAAAATTTAATTAAGCCATGTAAGATCATACCTGCATGCATCTATTATAGTTTGTACCTACAAAGCTCAGTTTGAGCAGCTGCACTGGCTCATAGTTGGTAGTTAAACTGTGTCAAATGAGCGCACCAGGCAAGCCTGCAGTGCACAAGCAGCTGTTCCAAGGCAGGCACACATCCACCAGGCCTGAGCAGCTCCGCAGTGCGTAGCAGCCAGCTCCAGTGGCAGAATCACCAGCAGCTCTTGCCCAAGTCACCTGCACTCCACCCACTGCCCTCACCGCTGGCCTTCTGCAACTGTCATCAATGAACAAGCTTCAGACTCTCTCCTTCCACCAGCACCTCTAACTTCAGATTGAATACTAACGACAGTAGGAGTCAGTACTCAACATCCCATGCTGGGGCTCTACACTGCTCCTCAGAATAGATGATGCACACTTGGAGCTCTGCAGGCAAACTGCACAAAACTTGGCTCTGCCACACCGCCCTGCTCCTGTGAGTGACCTCAGATGGACACAAAAACATAGAATTCAGCTCCTTACTTCTCTAACGACTTCCCTGTTTTGCCAGCACAGAGTTGTCCATGAGCACTTCGGTGTCCATTCTAAATATCCCAAAGATAAGCAAACTTATACCATGAATCACCTAAAAGATTTCAGAAAAACTGCACCGATTTTCTGTATGTCTCAAAAATCACACCACCAGAAGATAAAGTGGCTGCAGACAGAAAGCAAGTTACTAAAGCAGTACTACCTGAGATAATGGCACTGTAAAAATTCACCTGCAGGCTGCAGCAAGCTACTGGCTAACACCTGTCAGCATATAATCACGTGCTGAACTGCACTTGTCACATCAGTGTTCTCATGAGCTCGTGCTTGATGGATCTCTCCAGAAAGAGGGACACTGTCATCAGCACTACAGAATTAGCTGCTCTGAATTACCATTCCTGTGAACCACACATAAACACGCGTAAACATGTTTAAACATGCATAAACATGCCAGTAGAAGAACACATGTCTACATTAGAGGAATATAAATGCCCTAACAAGAGGGAAAATACAATTTGATCTCAATTTCCATGGTGAACTATGTAGGTACCTCCAAAAGTAACACATTCTCTTTATTTCCATGGGAACTACAACAGATACAAAGAGCACAATAGCATTATTTGATAGAGCAAATTCCCAGCTACAAAATACTCCTTTTTCAAGGGAATCACCACCGTTAGCTATGCATTTTCACCAACAATGAACAAGAGCCTGCACACCACACCCATCAAAGTCTGTAGCAGCAGAGGTGACCCACTGTCACTACTGCTGAACACATCACCCCCTGCCTCACTGTGTTCGCATTCACTGGTTGGTCTCCACCAACACTCAGCAAACATCAGTGAATCTGAAGTACTTGCTAAGAACTTTTCTGAAGAAAAATCACTGTTAAGCAACAAAAATCTGTAGTAAATCTTGACATCTTGAGCTACTGGCAGGCAACACTCAAGCAAACATGGAGGTCCCTAAGCACTGTCAGAAACAGGGCTTCCACACACTCAAGCAGTTGAACCTTTGTGTTTTTTTTCCCCACTATGTGTTTCACCAGCTCCAAAAAGTAGCATAACCATGATGGCACAGGAACCACGTGTTCCCAATCCCTCCACCAGAAGCAAGCTTCTAGCATGAAACAAATGCAGCCATGGGAACACATGCAATGAAAACTAAATAAGGACAGTTTAAACTCCTTGTAACTAAACAGACAAACAAAACTGTTCGCTTTTTTTTTTCCATTTTTATTCTCAAAGGTGTCAACTTTTTTTTTGTTTGCCTTTATTAACCAGGAAAAATGACTAACATATAGGTTACCAAATCTTCAAGGTCAGAAATTATCATTTCCTCATGCAAAAAATACTAATTTACAAGATATTTTTACCTGACATTTCACAGACATTTTTGCCCAATGTAACATAAAAATCATCATTTCCTAATCAATGTAAAATATTCTTTTCCTTATGCCTTCAGTATATTTGTTGACGAGAATGAATTTTTTTCATTTGACCCAGTAAGTTAACTCTAGTTGTCAAATTCAATTAATGGTTTCTGATCAAAATAGCCCTTTTCACATTTTCAGAATGATACGTGATAATCACACTTCACTCATCCACTGAATGGCTTCCTCTCAGCTGCCTATTCATTTCTCAACTTTTGATAAGTTAATCATTGAACTATACAGGCATGGCAAATGTCATTGTGCAGCAGGTTCCTGGAGCTAAAAGCTGGCTTAGCTCTTCAGCATGCCATGGTTCCAGGTGTGCAACAAGTCACTACGGTTAGCAAGCAGTCTGGCTGTCTTTTAAACGTCAACTTACCTACTCAGTTTAGCTTCCTATTTAAAATGGACATACAAAACCAAAGACCTAAGCAGGACTTAAAATTCTATTCATAAAAATATTAATGTTACAACTTTTCAACTTCTAGATTTTCAAACAGTTACAAATTCAGATATTGAATAACCCTCATTTGAGTTTATGCTTCAGTATACTAACATTTCTGGAGAAGGCATGCAGGATTAAGATCACACAGACTACTCAAAATCTTTTCAGGTGTCTTCTGATCAGGGGCAAGAAGCAGCTGAGGAAAACACAGGAAAAGAAAACTGCCCATCATATGACTGAACACACCTTGGTCTCAAGGTAATTCTTGTTTCTCTTCAAAATGCTCTTGAGGCAGACACTTCCAGACAACCTTGTATTAAGAAAAAGAGTTCCAAGAGTCCGTATTGCTGACAGCCTGAAAAAATTCACTCCTCTATAGGCAACCAAAATAATGAACTATAATTCCTGCCATCTGGTACAATCCAACTTTTCCGATGGCAAGAGTCCCAACAACTTTTTAATGGCATTTAGGAATTTTTGATGAAGAAATATGGACTGTCTCCATAACTGTGAGTCTACCCATCAAAGACAGCCATAAATTTCAGACTTTGACATTTAACCCAAATTTCCTCTAAGGGAAGGTATGAAGATGCCTCAAAAAGTAAACTCTCCCCAGTAACTTGATTTTCTTCCCAGATTTGAAGTACCTGGCAATCAGAAAGTGATAGCATCCACACTGAGCTCCAGGGAAATGCTATGCAGGTTCTGCCATTTTGGAGCAGCACAGGTATGCCTCCAGAAACATGCAACCTTAGGCACAGCTCTCATTTCCACATGTCATGTAGTACATTTATTAGAAAAAGACAGTAATTCCAGCAGCTGCAGCTACACTCCAGGGCAAGATTAAAAATGTGACAAGATGCCACCTTTTCAACCCCCTCACAGCATCCACCATGCCAACCTCCTCCTACACAGAGGGCAGCAGCAGGATGTTGCTCACCACACCAGCAGTGCCCCTGGCTCACACCACAGCAGGACTTCGAGGGCACCCAGCAGCTCAGCAGGGAGAGGCAAGGCAGCCAACGCGCCCAGCAAGCCAGGTGCTGCTCCTGACCATAGCTCCTAGGCAGGGCTAAACTAAAATCAAAATAAAACTCTCTCTACCTTGAGCTATATCAAAATACCAACACATATTAAGTGATTAAACTATTTTGTTTAAAAGGATGGTTAAAGTGGCAGACACACTCCTCAGAAAAGCTCATGGTAATGTACTGACGGTCCATTTTAAGCACTTCTGCTGCATCCAGCCTGTATGCAGTATCCAGCAAAACCAGCTGCCACAAGAGATGCACAGACATACATTAAAAGGCAGAAGGATGAAAAGCAAAATCATATATATTTATATAAAAAGAAGAACTAGCTTACAGTTATCTCTTTTTTTCTAAGCACAAAATTCTTCAGGTAGATTTTTAAATATAATCTTAGCTATTAGGGACTGTTTCATTTCCTAAGCGATTAGGAAATTTATTCATATTTAGGATTGGGAAAGGGGAAAAACAAGATTTAAAACTGTCCAATTCCTGTCCTCACCTGTCCCAACAGTGCTGAAAGCGTGTTATACTCACAGTATGTACTGAAGAACAGACTTAAAATCATCCCTGCTGAAGTGAACACTTCAGGGCAGGGAGCCTCACGAGAAATCTACTTGGGGCCAGGCAGCACTTCCAGTATCATAAACAAGCCTTACTGGAGAGAACAGAATTCAGCAACAGCCCCCTCCACTGGTACATAATAAAGCTCAATCATTGTTCATGATGCAGCAAACAAGATTTCAGTATTCTGAAATTGTTAAATAACCCACACTTCTCATTTTGTTTCTATCTGTGTTCTTCTAAACACTGCAAACATTTTGTGTACCCAAAGTTTAACCCTTTGGCTTCAAAAACCGGGCCATTCCCCAGGTGTGATTCCAACTGCTGACAAAAGGAGAGCTTTGCATGTCTGCCACCCATTAGAGTCCCCAGTGCCTGACTTCTCACAGTCACCACCATGGACCATCCTCATCTACCCTGACCAACAAAACAGTCTCCCTGACCTTGCACTGATACAATGTCACTGCATTGACCAGAACCAATTAAAAACAAGTAACAGGGAAAACAGACAAAGATTTGAATGTTTTTCCACTGTCTAAATGATTAAATATGCAAAAACAGAAAACACTTGGCAGCTTACTGAAAGCCTGTTGATGGCACAGCAGCCGATAACAAGCATCCTACTTGATGACAGATAATCCTTTTTCCATTAAATCAAGAAAGCATTAGAATTGAGATACTGGCTAACTCCACTGAAAACAAAACAAAACCTCAGAATTCCCATCGATCTGAGGGAACACAACAAAACATTCCAACAACTTCAGAACTTTTAGATGTATTTAGGGGATTTTTCTCACAGGCCTGAAAGAACCAATTAGCGCTGGCTTTCTGCTTGGACTCTTTCTGGACGACAGATCATTGCATTTTTATCTGTTTAATTTACCTTCTAAATCACCCAGCAATAACTTTTCAAACATGCAGTTCAGCACTCTATCCAGACTGCTCTAGAGGCAAGTTAAGAGATCTACAGCCATATCCCTGACTTTGCAACTTAAAAATAAGGGGTTTCTTACTCATATATGAAGCTTTGTAATATTAGACATTAGAAAGGTTTGAACCAAAAATCCAAATTTGGATCCCGATCTGAATTTTGCAGCCCTGGTCCTTCTCCAAATACTTCTGTGGAGTTAAGTAACAAGAGAAGGCAAACGGGAGCTGTATAAAAACATTAAGCTCAAGCTTTGCTCTCAACCACATGTGCACACACCCCAACAAAACCATCCCAGGCCCCAATTATTTCAAAGTTTAATCGGTACTTCAGCATAAATTTGAACACCGAAACCTGACCAATACTATCATCTAAAGCAGTTACAATATATTTGATGTTTTGTTTTTTTGTCAAGCATCCAGAAAATTTTAGGAGGTGGTTCTAAGTGTTCTTCTCAGATAGAGATGTGGATTCCTATTTGTCAATGGTATACACACCTATGCAAACCAAACAGAATTACTCCAAATCATACACAACCCAGCTACAGGGGCCAGAGGTGACAGCCCCACCACTCTGTGCCGATTAAGAACTCATCAGAGATGCCAGCCTGAAGCACAATGTCACACTGTCTGACTGGCTTCAACTCCAGTGGAGGAAAGTGGAATGTAGCATTTACAAAACAAGGAATTGTGCATGCATAATGCTCTGAAGTCAACAATTTAATGCACTCCTATGCATTTTAAATGAAAAGCACTAAAACTTAGCCAAGTCTGTTGTTGCTTGAATACTGTTTTTCTCAAAGCATACTTCATTTGATCCTGCTGTTTCAAGAAGCAAAGAAAAACAAAACCCACAAACAAGAGTGAGAAATCCACTCTTCCTAAAAGCAGATTTACAAAGATCTTCTTTCTGCAAAGCTATCCACTCGACTCGGAGCCCGGATATTCAATAAAACTTCAGCTCCATTCTCAAAAGGTTACACAAAGGTCAGCATTCATTTTATTCAGGTTTATTTTCTAACCTTGTAAAAATGCCTGCAGACCAAATTGGCTCCTACACCTGCTGACCCAGAAACTCCACCACCACGATGCCCGGTTGGGAAAGCTGCTCCCACGCTGAGCTGGCACTGCTCCAGTGAGGGGTGCACGTGATCAACTGCTCTTTCAAGGCACTTCAGCAAGAAGCTCTTCCACAGGAGCCCCCCAGTAGGGTGGTTTCCTGCATATGGGAACATGCAGTGAAAGATGAAGGGCGTACCTACATCTTGCTCAAGGGAACAACCCATGGACAGGATGGAGCAGACATGCTCTGGGAAAAGTGGCAAACGTTGGAAGATTTATTTAGTGCGATTCAAGAGATCTGCACCACAGATGGTTACATCCTGGCACTGCTCAAAATTTGCTTACTGACAAAGAGATACAGGCATATAAGACAATCAGACAAATGGTTTTATGGCAATACCTTCCCCCAGAGTTGACTCTTGCCTTAGAAGTGCATTTTATCCTACAACTGCAACAAGCGAGTTACCTTGACCAGTGCACGCAGAACAGATGGAGTCAGATGAAAACAAATCCACTTTCTGTCCCTATGTATTTGAGGAAGCAGAGTGTGAAGGAGAATGACATGCTGCTAAATGCCTTACCCACAGAAAGCCAGCCTCCCCTGAAATCACCAAGAACAGCTCCGAAATATGGTCCACGTGAATTTTTTTTCCTATGCATCTGACTGCTTATATACTATGTTGGGAAATGCACTCAGAACAGCCAAGTGTCACAATCATCTGCAGTCAGCAGAACCACAAAGACAGGGAGTAGTGACAAGCAACATTTACTGTTTTAAGGCACATCTTAGCTGAGAAGCTCAAAGTACTTTTTTAAAGGGGGTAAATACACATCTAACGTTACTTGGACTTACTGAACTAAGTGTAGCCTATACATCTGTCAACAATTTCAAGTTCTCCCTCCCATTAGTTATCTTTTTTATTATTTTTAATTATTTAT
>VXAB01005250.1:8175-24061 GCA_013399175.1 Odontophorus gujanensis
AAAAAAAAAAAAAAAAAAGAAAATAGAAGCTAGTATGATAGTTCATGAGCAGAATAATATTAAACAGATAAATGGAAATTTATAAGACTTTCTTTTTCCATAAAGCGTATTCCTCTGCCCTCAGTTAAATCTCCACATGACAAAGCAGCCTGTGATAAAAGGTTATTGAGTACCACTGTATTATGCCATTAGTACCCATTGCTTTGGATCAATGACAGAGAAATTCCCCACTGTGTTTATAAGCTGCAGCATTCAAAAAGAGACCCAAATAAATCAGATATTTTACACTAATAATAACCTACAGAGAAGCCATTTTAACTTCCTCTCTGACACACTTTACTTTCCGGCTCATAAATATAACACAGTGTGCACACAATGTTCTGTAAACCATGATGTACACACGGCTCTCTGAGCACCTGGAGATCTCAGGAGTACATGGTAGCAAGCAATGTATTCAAGTAATACCTGACTGCATTACTCTGTTGCCTTTTTTTTATTATTATTTGCTACTGCTTTTGTAGTTGAGAAACCCCTAGGTTACCTGCAGATCTCAGGACGGAAACACAAACACTAGTTATCTGAATACTTTTGCAAATAAATTAATGAGGAAAAGGAATAAATAGATTCTGTTCCTCCTCAATGACATTAGCAAAGTTCTAAGAAAACTGTAATTATCCAGAATGTAGTGATTTACCAAGTACATTTACTGATTTGTTTAAAATATATGATTTTTGGTAAAACCTTCATCAACCTCAAAATTTACCAGCTCTATCAGTTTTATATACTATCTACTGTAGCAAAATCTGGAGAAGGGAAACCAATAAAAAGAACTCACTAGAAAGAAAGAGATGAAACAGTTTAGAAAGATCAGAGCTGACAGTTTGTCTATCATGTTGTTATTTTTTTCTACTCAGAGTCTATGTCTAGACCTGTTCTATGAACTCCCCTGTTTCTTTTGCTTGACATTTGGTACAAATATTATTGTCATGTCTGTATCCCATTTCTTCCCAAACTGGCGACTTGGGCATCAATCAGTGCTGAACGGATGCTGAGTTGCGTAACAAGTGACAACGTAGACTCCCAAGGTATCCACAACTCTTGTTTTGTGAATAAGTTTTGACATGTCAGGCACAAACCTGATTCTTACAAATGTGTTAGAGTAGCAAAACAGCCTTACAAATAACAAAGAAGGGCTTTTGTTCTGTTGCAGCATTTGTTTTCCTTTGTAGAAGAAATATTTCTATGTTAATTAGATTTTTCTTTTGTCCTTTTTTTTTTTTTTTTTTTTTTTTTTTTTTTTTTTTTAGCGATTCATCTTTCATAAGTTGTTTTGTTTTTGTTTTAACTGGAACATCTGCCACCAGCCTTGCAGTAAATCCTTGGCACACAGGTATTACTCTTCATTAAGGAAAACAAAACATCACAAAACTCCCAAATATGTGGATACTCTTTTCCCTGGTGGGCTACTCAGACACATTATGTTCTCCCTCTGTCTCCTGTCATCTCTGTTGGCAACTGTCAATTACAGACACAAGTTTTAGGGAATGGAAGGATAAAGCACAATTTACAAATCCTTTCCCCTAGAAGCAGACAGGTGTAATGACTGAGACTGTTTGCTGTAATTGAATTTCATGCTGTCATCTATTCAGTCACAAAAATGTCAGCTTCAAGGATGTTGCTCATGAAAAAAAAAGAATTACCTTAATACATTCTCCCTGCTCCTCTATAGCTAATATCTCTACCACAGTTCACTTGTCCAAAAGGAAATGTTGTATTTGCAGCAGTAAAATACAATAAGTGATTAGAAGTGTAGCTTTGGAGGCCTACAAACAAGTACAATTATGTTAATTTAGCATAAGATGTCCAAGAGGCAGTTGAATAAATTCCAGCCCCATAACAAAGCATTTTGTTTCAGACATAGCCAAAAAAATTCTGGGAAGTGCCATGCCAAAAACTAAAAACAGTTGTTCAAATATTAATGGGAAGGCATATAAATATTCTATAAAGATGTCATCACAAAACAACAGTTTGATAACTGTGGCACAGGTTTGATCAAACTGGTACTTCCAAAGATGTAATTGTTCAGCAGGGAAAAAGCATTACGAACATCTCTAAAATGTGTACAACTTGTGTTTCAGTCCTCTAAATTCACATGAAATGCATTATAAAGGCACTGTTAAGGATGGGCACATTCCTGAGAGCAGCTTGGGTGGTATCCTTTGCAAAAACAGCTTGCAATTTTGTTGAGTTCTGAGCCTGTATTTGTTCTACTGAAAAGTGCTACAACTCTAGTATTTATGGAGACAGATAAATATCCATGTGGGAATCTCTACTACAATGATAAAAAGCAGAAATAACAAGCTTGAATTCAGTGAGTGTGCATGGGAGTGAAACTCATGTCCATGAGAGGAAGATCTGGCAGAGCAGCCAGCCCATGACTCACTTGCTGAGGGCTTGCCAAAGATGCAGTCTCACTGATGAGAGCCTAGGTGAATACCATGGAAAACTGCCACTGAGACAAATACAATATTTAACATTTCCCTCAAAGTATAAATAAATGTATTCAAACAACTGAGAAAATATCCATTTGAAACAATGTTGACTGTACCAAATGAAATCATTTTGGGAGCATGCCTGAGCTGTACAAAAAATAGTGTCATGCAAATGTGAAGAAAAACCCATTATCATAGGGGAAAAACAATCTGTAAAGTGAAGCTAGTTAACTGACTTGAATATACAAAATAAATTAACATCCTCCTATTAAACAGTAACAATTATTTAAACACAATCCACAGGTTTAAATGTGTATATTAAAACTAAAATACACAAAACTTATGCATAAATATCTTCACTTCCTCCAAATTTTCTTTCTTTGTTGCAATAAACTTCTTGTGAAAAGAGAAAAAAAAAAAAAGAAAAAAAATTGATTTGAGAGGAATTTTCTGTTATTTGAAACCATGCTATGGTTCAATGCTTCTCCAGCTTTTGCTCACTGGAAAGAAAAGCCAGCACAAAGACTTGTCAGAGGCAGAAACATATTAAATTGGAAAGACATCAATCATTTAATGAAAGAGTTTACTACATGGTTTTAAAAGCTCTACAGAATCATAATCATCTTTTTACAGACTTTCTAGTGGCTTCACTTCCCTGAATGCTATAAGGCTCTAAGGGGGACTCAAGTTCTTTATCCAAAGGTTAACTTCTTGGAGAGCTAGATTAAGAAAATGTCAACTGCATAAGTTATAAAACCATTCTGTTTTTTGATTAGTTCTACTTTTTGCATATCATTTAGGGCTTGATTCTGATCTCTCATCAATTATATTTCATTTTCGCTACGTCAGATTTATCTAAGTCATCCTTGCTTTATACCAATGGAAATAAGATCAGATTCAGGCCCTAAGGGCGAAGTAATTAAGAATGTCATTATCAAAACTGATAATCCAGCATTGCTACACATTTAATTGTTTTATTTTATTCTTTTTAACAAAACAATATTTATTTGCCAATTTCACAAAGATAGGGTGGCTTTTTTTGTTGTTTTTTTTTTTTTTACTTTGTTATCTCAGAAAATGTTCTGGGTGGGATCCAGACAGTCTAAACTAAGCACCTCAGTGCACCTAGCCTTTAGGCAACTACAGCTCTCCAAAACTAAATGCTTAAATTCCCTAAAAAGCTTTGCTCCCTGTGACAGAGAAGTAAGCATCAGAGAGGAGAGACCCAGAAAAGGATCCTACCTTAAACTGAGACCCATAAATTTGACATTACCATTTTAAGACTTAAGACATTTTTTTCAGTTGACTACATGGTGAATTTAGTCACCAACTTTAGTAGAAATTGATTACCTTGCACAAAAAATAATCTTGACATCTATCACTTACATACTTTTTAGATGACATGGACTCTCTTTTCTTCATGCACTACACAGAATTTGCTCTCGTCCCTTATATTTTCCTTGCAAGTTTAAGGAAATGTATTCCTTGATCCTTAAATCTTCTTAATATAATTAGTCCAGGGTCTACTCTGACATTACTCTCTTGCAAATCTAGTAGTATCCAGATTTCTACATAAAACAACATAAGTCTAACTCTCTATAGGCTTAAAGGTTTTTCAGTAAGCTGCTAGCAAGACACAATACCTACATTTCATAACTGCAAATTCACAATTGTAGGGAACGAGTTTAATGCTGAAAAGATTCCTAAGTATGTAAGTTGCTCAGAAAGTGATGTCTCCTATTTATTTCCATGGAGACTACAACAGATAAGAAAAGCACAAATACTATTTGATAGAGCAAATTCCTGGCTACAAAACACTCTTTTTCAACATAGTCACCATCATTAGCTATACATTTTCACCAGTGATGAACAAAAGCCTGCATTGCCATGCTTGTCAAACCTCTACTGCCATACCACCAACGTCTGCCTATGACCTTGTGGTTCAACATAATGAAACTGGAGTCATTAATTTCAGAGCAGTTCTTGTAGAATTAAAGCATGAATCAACATTAGAGAAGGTGGGAATGACCCCAACCAACACTGGGTTTGATTCTTTTTCAGTTTTTAATGGTTTGAGAGAGTAGTGATTGCTGTGAATCACTGGAACTTTAATCAATATCCAGGATGAAGATGAAAATAGAGATTTGCAGTTACCAGGAAGGCTATGCACACTTTTAGATAGAAAGGTTAATCTAAAAAAAACAAAACAAAACAAAAAACAAACAACAAAAAAAACAACAAAGAATTTGGCTCTATCTTAGTGCAGAACTATTTGGTATATTTGTCAAATAAGTCGAAGTATATACTTGAATAGTTAAGTATGGTTCTATTAATCCTAAATAATACATTTCAGAACTGATTTGATTTTCCCTCACTCACAGTGAAGAAACTAGAAGAGAGTAGAAAAGTCCATCTTTCAAATAGCATTTAGCATGTGCTGTTCTGTTAAACAAAAGTATGGAAAATTGTGCTTACATATGTTATGAGTCTTTCCAGGTTTTAAAGGATACAGCAGAAAGGAAGTAAAACATAGGAGAAATGAAACTACAGCACAATATTGTGTTTTAAAGAAAATTACTATTTCCCTACACAATGTGTGGCCCATTTTTTAATTACTGTTTTGCTATGAAATAGGCCCCAACTATACAGTAGAAATTACTGCTACCTAATTTTAACTATATTGCAAATGCATTCACCAACAACATCAATAGACTAAAATTTAGTTATTCTAAGACAAATCACCAGGAGAGAAACTCTATTTACGTGGAAGAGCACAGTATAAAGTATGGTTCATATTTATACTAGCTAAACACATAAAACTATTTTACATAAATAGTGTATTAAATATCAGAAAGTGAAAAATATGAAATGTAAAGATTACAAAGTATGTAGACAGTATCAGAAATAGGACTATATGTTCTGAATATTAGTCTTTTACTTTATTAATTTGAACATGCTCTAGTGTGATTATTTATTCTCTTCACTGTATTATAATAGATGCATTAGAATACATATACACCAGAATCAGGAACATCTATTGCTTGTTTCCTTAACGTATATGATCTCAGCACTTGACAGTATAAAAAGGAAATAATAAAATATTGGTTCAGGAATTTCACATGATTATATATATATATATTTAGATAGCAAATGCTCATTACTCAGTCATATATGTAAAAATTCTGCCTTAGAAAACAGTTTTGCTTAAACTTAGAAAATTGCTGTCTCAGTCATTAAATGGTAAAAATATTCAGTCTGTTTATTACCCATCCATTTTAATAACATTTCTCTCTTACAGGAATCAATCAGAGCTTCATACAGGCACCATGTGCAGATTAGATACTCTCTAAAAAGAGAGAATCTAAAGAGAACTAGCTGGTGACTTAGATCTTATGGTAAGTGAATATTCGGTGGGCCTTTATGATAAATTTTGTTGCTCCAGTGTGTTTTGAAATGATACCTTCAACAGCTTCAACATTTGATTGGTAGGACTGTTTTCTTTTTTTTTGTTTGTTTGTTTTTGTACATGTGTCTTCTGTAGCTCTGTTGCTGTTGTTTTTAATTCAGTTTTGTTGGCCTAGTATTTGTTGTATGTGACATAAATATTCAAGCTTTCATTTCCGTTATTTGTGTCAATTTATTATCCAAAGATGGAAAATAGCACCCTTAATTTAAATCCATGGGTCTATGCAGTAAATCTCTAAATCATGGAGAGATGCTTCTCTAAAAGGCCTCCAGTGGGACATTCAATCTGGTACTGCTCAGACACCCAGCTACAGAGGCAAGGCTTCCTCCAGGGAGCGTCAGAAACATCTGTCATTCTTCAAGAGGTAAACTAGGCACGTCTCATAAGAGGACTAGTTTACTCAGAGCGTTACATTTGTGACAATAGTCATCAAGACACACAGCAAAGTTTGTCAGGAGTCTGCCACCTACCTACCCTTTTCCAGCAGTCATCATTCACTCTCTAGGATCCCTAAAAACCACTCTTCCCACTTTGATACAAACAGATCTTTGCATTTCTGGAATTAATTCCCACAGTATTGGATTCTATGAAACTCACAGAAATGATACATACACGTACAATATATTATATCTGTGATTCATGACATGCAAGCAGCTAGCCAGCAGACCTTCATCACAACAGGCCTGCGTATGTCTTAGGTAACCAAGAATGTACTGAAAACACAGGATCAGCCTGTACCTAAACCCCATGTTTTCTAGTACAACCAGACTAGTCAGATGACGTAGTGTTAAGTACATACTTCACTGACTCTGCAAGCTGCTGGCAAAAGAATTAAATAAAAAAAGAAGTCATTAATATGGTGTTTTGAAATACTTAATACATATTAGTATGCATATTTTACAGCAAGTTGTCTCAGAAAGAAAGAAAGGAAGAAAAAACAATTCTGCAAACTTTTTCTTTTTGCACAGTATAGATCAGTGTGAAATTGTTTTATTTTCTCCTTTACCTTAGTTTTTACACTAGTCCATATAGCTCAGGGAATAAAGTACAAAAAGGAAGACAGCAAAGGAAAGGGAATGAAAGGAATAGGAAGGAGGAAGGAATGTTGCTTTTTGCAATCAGTGCTTCTGAGAATTCAGGTGCTGGCATTCACCTCATTGACTTTAACAGGAAGAAAGCAGAGTCTGGAAAAAATCCTCCCCAGTCCTGACTGTACAGCAGCACAAAGTGCTGTGACTGGTCTTGAGTACAGCCTCAGTACTTCCAGAAGGTCAGGAATATAAGCAGTTGGCTTGAGTTTAAAGGGGAAAACAAAAACAAAAAACAAAAAAGAAAAACAATCACAAAAAAAACAACCAAACAATAAACACTTCAATGGTTTCTCAATCTCACAGCAGGTTAAGCTGTTCACATAGTTACAGGCAACAGCAATAAATATGTCAGACTGAAGAAATTCTCCTTAACCAATGGAATATCAATGTTTATCAGAGGAACTTTATCTTGTTCTTTGCAAGTTGAATCATGCAAAAACAAGATCAATAAGGAAGGATGTCTTTAAAGCTCTGCTGCTGTATAATGGAAATTACTTTGAAGAGCTGGCTATGTGCTCATGGAGAGTTAGCAAACTGTCCCTGCAGGCGCTAGTGACATTCGGCAGTATAAAACGCAGTATTTCACTTAAAGCATATCTGACTCATTCTATTGGCATAAACATCACATGTTTAGCATTAACTGCTTCTACAACCTGCTTTACATTTTCCTTCCCTTCCTGTCAGCTGTCTTCTCCTTCACTTTGTCCTAAATATTTTTACTTGTTACTTTTGCCTCTGACAGTTTGATGGTTATTACCTTAAGATTTTGTAGGTGTTCTTTATTCTTTACAGAGAATCGTCTAGGTACCTAAAGCATTTGGCATCCTAATAGGTGACCAATTTTAACTGTACACTTAAAAGAATAAAGCTCAGAGACAGAGAATACAAATAAAAAAAACAGCTGCTAACACACTTACTGTTTGTTGTTGTTGTTGCTGTTGCTTGTTTTTGTTCGTTTTTGTTTTTTTAAAATCCAACAGTATTATTTCTAAGCAGGAAAGAATAGTCTAATCACTGGCACTTTATAACACGGCATTGTAATACTGAGGTTATAACACCTTCTTAATTAGGCTACAAATCAGCAGAATGAAAGGTAGATCAACAGTATTACCATTTGCTTCAAAAGTATATTGCCAGCTTGCCACTGGTTATCCAGACAGCATCAAGTTTTTGCTTAAACAGCAACTTTTGCCCTTCTCATTCCAGGTCCAAGTGTACATTTCCCTTGTTTCCCTTGCTTTGTTTCTACAGCAAGAGCTTTTTTCCAGCAACCATGACTGGAAGAGAGTTGTTTCACTTGAGAACCAAATTCATGAGTTTGAGCTTCAGAATTATCTACTGATCTGCACCAGCTTTTTCTGGATAGAGTTACAGTCTTTTCCAAAAGGAGGGTGATATGCCCAACCCTCTTTCCAAAATATGAAAACAAACACTTTATGTCTCTACTGCAGAAGAGCCAAAAAGAATATTGAAGATGAACTTAAATACAGCAAATTAAAGGTACTAAAGGTACTACTACTAAGAGAGGCTATTTTAAGGTATTTAAAAGATGAATATGAGGTGACACAAAGATGCATAATAGTTTAGAATGACCTTGGGAAATTATACTTCTAGATCTCCTTTAATGTTACTACAGAAAACTTTTACTTAACTGTATCTTAATTTGATCAACTTTAACTTACAAGATTTACACCATTTACATCACTACTTGGTGACAACACCAAGCTGAACATTGCAGTTGACACACCAGAGGGAAGGGATGCTATACAGAGGACCTGGACAGGCTTGAGAAATGGGCCCATGTCAACCTCACAATGCTTAACAAAACAAAGAACAAAATCCTGCACTGGGTCAAGACAATCCCAAGCATAAATGCAGGTTGGGTAGAGAATGGTTTGAGAGCAGCTCTGAGGAGAAGGATTAGGGGGTGTCAGTTTATGAATGACTTAACATGAGCTGGCAATGTTCACTTGCAGCTCAGAAGGCTAATTATATCCTGGGTTGCATCAAGAGAAACGTAGTCAGTAGTTCAAGGGAGATGATTCTGCCCCTCTGCCCTTGAGAGACTCTACCTGGAGGACTGCATCCAGATCAGGCCCTCAACAGAAGCTGATATCGAGTTGTTGAAGCAGATCCAGAGGAGGTCCATAGAGATATGAGTGCTGGAAAACCTCCACTACAAGAACGGGCTGAGAGCTGGGAGGTCTTCAGACTGGAGAAGGCTCCAGCCTTCCAGTATCCGCAGGGGGCCTATAGGAAAGCTGGGGAGGGACTTTTTATAAGGGAGTGAAATCACAGGATGAGGGGAATTGGTTTCAAACTGAAAGAGGGTAGAATTAGTCTAGATATTAGGAAGAAATTCTTCACTGTGAAGGTGGTGAGACATAGGAACAGGTTGCCCAGTGAGGTTGCAGATGCCCTCACTCTGGAGGTGTTCAAGGCCAGGCTGGAAGGAGCTATGAGAAACCTGGTATAGTGGGAGGTGTCCCTGCCTATAGCAGGGGGTTGGAACTACATGATCTTAAAGGTTCCTTCCAACTGAAATCATCCTGTGATTCCATGATTCTACAGAAGACTGTGATCTTTGCTGCCCATAGTGTTGAAGAAGAGGATGAAAAGTAATAATGTAAGTAAAACAAGGGGCAGTGCCTTGATAAGGAGATGACTACAAATGAATAGACATTGTTCAAATTAGGCTACTTTTGGCATCCTATCGTTCTCTTTCATCTCTTTAATTTTAAATGGTAATTTCATTTTGAAATAATAGAACACAATACTGCTCTATGTCGCTCTCAGTTTAAGCATAATACCCTAAACCTAGGCAGTATAAAGGATCTACACTACTTCTTGTATTCTCCAAAGACTGCAAGGGAGGTAGCATGCACCACCATTAATGAAGGCACCAGAGCAGAGTGCTTCAAAGGGTGGGAAAAACAAATTGTGGCTTTAAAACACTCGAATCACACAGCTTCGTGCTAAATCACAGACCAAAGGGGAAAAACAAACAAACAAACAAAAATTATACAAATAGAATAAATGAGATATCTTAATGAAATGAACTTTCAAATGCAGGCTATTTTTTTTTCTATATAATACTTAAATAACTTTCTTTACTTTTTTTTCAAATTCTCAAAAGATTTGTTTTTATATTCTCAAAAAAAAATTGTTTTTCAAGTTAGTTATTTGGACATTGCCAGATTTAATAATGATTTATTTAATATAATCTGTGAAACTATTTTTCTCTTAGACATATACTTGGTGGTTCCATCTTTAATTTTCTAAGTTCATTTTACTATTTGCATTCCTTCTAAGCACTGAAATAAACAAAATCTTGCCTGTGTACCTTTCAGGACATGGCTTTTTAACTGAAACTCTTTCCACAAGAATACTGTGCTATCGGCTTTCATTCAATATATATCATTTGACAGTTTTTTATTAGGTCAGTTTATTTGTTTTCTGCCCTGATTCATTGGAACATTAGCCATGAATACAAGCTAATACACCTGCTTTGTTTTTACTGCTCGCCAGGGCAAAAAGAAAAATCAATATTAAAAATTACTTGTGCATTAATGAAAAAAAGGAAAAAGAAAGTTTTAAAATTGATGACTCCTCTAATTATCACACCTTTACTGAGGCAATGACAGCATATTTATAAATGTTGATGGAGCTTTATTTCATCAGAATATTGATTTTTGACAATTAATGAACCTTTGTACCTTGAGAGAATACTATTCTTTCATGGTTAGAAAGAGATATCTGATTACATGTACAAAAGTTCTTGGGAAAAAACTTTAGTATTTCATTCTTATGTTTTTGTATTTGAGGAAAATTTTGAACTAAACTTTCTAGAATAAACATCAACCCTAAACCCATCAAAAATGAACATACAAAAGTAACAAACATAAAAAAGCCACCAAAGTGGTGCTGAGAATAAAATAAATCACTATATTTTGTTTCTGTGACAACAAAAACAGTTGTATGCTTTTATGAAGGCAAGCCTGAACTTTTCAATACAGTTCTTACAGAAATCAGCATCTCCTATAAGAAGTTTTAATATATCTTGAACTGGTTCTCTGATTTAATGATCTACATTTTCCTAGTCATAATTCTACTTAAAAGATATACCATCTACTGACTTTTATTACAATGCTCCTTGAAACACCATTTTTTGAAGAATGTTAGTTATAAAAGTAGAGGAAGCAAAAAAAACCTCTGTACTTGCAGAAATACAATCTTGTTAGGTATTGAAGAGTTCCATCTAAAATTGAGCTGAGCAACTGAAGTACCTCAAGCACCAGCAGCTGCATCACTGTCAGCCAGGCTGCCCTGTTCTTTGGAGATGACTCCAGACCAGAAAACCTAGGTTCACCATCATGCAATTTTAGGCACGTACTAGGTGACACACAAAATCTAAAAGCAAAGTCTCCAAGACTCCTTAGAGTGAATACGTCCCATTGTCTTCCTGCTGGATTTAGGAAAGAATCTTTATCACCAGCATGTAGATTTCTGGTTAGGTGCTTGGTGTAAAAGGATTAAAGTCCTGAGTCCTTGTTTAGGGAGTTTATGTGACCCAGCTTACCCAGAAATATTGTCCCAGGGACCTCCTCCAAGAACAAAAGCAGTCTTCTAATCAAAATATGTGTTACTACACAGTTCCAAATTCAGTTTGAACAAACATGCCACAAACTGCAGCAGTCAGTGTATATGATAAAATAAAGCAAAACAAAAAACTCAGCAGAAGCCTAACAAAGATATGTCAGATTGGAATTAACAGTATTTGTTCATATTTTTAATTTCCTTATTCCTCCATTTTTAATGGCATGAATAGTGCACCCCTTTTTAAAACAGGATAAGAGGAGAATTCATGGCGTATCCCAGGGTTGTTCATTAGAATATTTCCTTGGGAATTATTTTGATTGTCTTAATATTAAAATCTTTTATAATATTAGAATTGTTTATTTAAAAAGCATAACAAAGAAAAATGACTCATTCAGAAAATACAAATATATTTATGTGATTTTTCACTTTAAGGTTGAAATCTGAAGTTTGGGTAAATATGTACATTATCAGACTTCAGCAAAATGATACCTTGACTACTCTAGTCCACAAAGACACAGTGAGATAAACTTTTTCAAGTATATGTAATTTCACAGTTACTTGTATCAAATATAATTTACATAAACCTGAGATACGCAAGCAACTTCTGACTGCTTTCCTTAATCTGAATTTCAAAAGTTGTGTAGTGCTTTCCCAGACACTCCTAAGAAGAAATATATATATATATATGGCATAGTTTTAGGAAAGAAAACAAGGGAAATGTGTGTTGAACCAGCAGATAAAGATTTTCATCCAAAATGGTGGAAAGAAACTTGAAGAACCTGTGTTGTGTTCAAGACTTAACTGTTGTAAACTCGCATAATAAAGGAGTATGTCTTAATTACTCAGAAAGTTTCAGAAATTAGAGTCATAAAATTGTCTTTCAGATGAAGGATATTTTTCTACTCACCAGGCAGTACCTGAAATGAGTGGTACTCCTTGTCCTTGGCAAAGTGTGCCAGTTATTTAGGGTAAAAACATTTGGGGTTTGAAAATGCATTTTTATATACCTATCACTATAGTCAGAAAGAAGTCTGATGGAAGCTTTTCAACATTTCTCCTTCAAAAAAAAAAAAAAAGAAAAAGAAAAAAGGAACACCAGTATACAAAGTATTGATAATAATTATGTCTTTCAGCTAGTTTGGTAGCAAGCACTTACACAGCCTTGCAGATGAGAAACATGCTTTCAAAAATAAGGTGAAAAATCCACAGAGTGTAATATAATTCCATGGATTTAATTACAATAGAAAAATAACAGAATTATGTCTACCTTCCCTTGCTTTATTCATGACTCCTTGCCATTCTCTTCCTTTATCAGAAATTGCTATGTGAAATAAGACAGGCTACTTCTACTTCCATCTTAGTTACCAGGACTCAGACCTGCATAAAAGCCATAAAGTTGATTACTGAAATCACATATAATGTTCAGTGTTATAGGTCTTATCACAGATTTTGGAGCAAAGATTCCTTGCAAAATAAGTCAGGAGAAGAAGAATCGTGATCACAAAAGGCAATAAAACATCTGGAAAAACATGAAAATCGATCAGTAAATGGGATAAAAAATAATTAAGAACTATTGCCACTAAAGGTATTTGTTTCAAAACTACCACAAGTACGTCACCAGAATTCATACTTCTTTTCTTTGAATATTTATAACATACTGGCATAGTTCACTTTCTTATTCTACCATCAATAATCAATAATGTCAGTAGTATATTCAGACAGCGATATTTTTACCAAGGAAGCAGGAATACAATGACAATGAAATTAATATTTCTGTATTACAAAAATAATTGTTTCCAAAATGTGTTTAAAATTGTCTAAACAATAGAGAATATAGTAACACACATGGAATATTTAAATGTTTCCATTTTTCTGTTTGACAGAATTCATCAACATGTATGTTTGTTGTTGACTCCGTTCTTGGAGATTGGACCGCTGGGGGCTAGCAATTTTCCATGCTAGGGTCACTTCCACATAGACACCAATATGGAGAAGTAGAAAATGGTGTTTAATAAGGCACGACAGCTCCTTATATGCATATATCTATCATCTTCTACGCCCTTAAGCATGCGTCATTAACCAATCTCAGAGTCAGGGAGGTCCTGTCGTGTAACATCCCGATGTCCCAGCCACGCCTACTACAACAGTTTGTTAACATCTTCATGATGCTGAATAGCACATACCTTGACAAAAGGTTCATGAATTATGTACACTGTCAAGAGACTTGTGATTATAACACATCAAAATTGAATTTCATCAGAATACTAAAAAGAATAACAATAATCAATAATCACTATTTCCTTGCTAAAGTATCTGCTCACAGTCTTGCTGCAAGCTTGGTTTAAATAAATAACCATATGTATGTAAGTCATGAAAAAAATACATATCTACCCTTTTCCTTTTCACATAGTATTAAAGACTTTATTTCAAAACTCCAACATTCTTCTTTCAAAACCTACTAAGCAAAGAGACAGAAATCCCACGAGTTTGAAAAAAATTTAGATGAAAAGCTAAGAGTTGGAATGGAAATGCTTAAGCGACTGTAAGTACCACTACTGACCTTGCTCTATCTTGGGTGTATCTGTACCCATAACTTGGCTAGGATTATCATGAAACTAAATGTGTTTAAAGTGGGTCTAGCTTCATAAATCCAATTCTACTTTGAGATGCTTGGCATTGATCCTGCAGAAACAAGTGATTTAAGCCTTTGTCATTAGAAGAGTGTATACAAGCATTGTTAGAATTAATTGTAAATACAGCTAGTAGGAAAAGTAAGTAGAACTTTGTCCATAGTACCTCAAGAAAAAGAAAAGAATTATCATTTTTTCATTATTTAATATTAGTATTCAAAATAAACCCCAATTTTCATTTACTGGATCCAGTCATACTTCACAATGAGTCAAGTGTATGTAAATTGACATAAAGCAATGTAAATCAAAAGTAGAAATGATAGTGGTTGTTAGCTAATGAGCTTTACTTGCTAATCTTCAGGGCTGCTGAAAGGAGAGGTATTTTACATCAAACAAAAGTCCACCATATGGTACAAGGAGAGACACATAATGATTAACCCTTAACAAGGGAAGCACTGCGCGCTACCAGCTTCTGATTCTCTTCACTTTTTAGCTAGAATCCAAATGCTGCATAATTTTAAACAAAGAAAAATCTGGAAATGCTCCTGCATTATGTTTAAGGAGCATTGTGCCTCTGACATTACTCTGTGGATTCATGTCTCCTTCTCTCCTTCCAAGTATTGAGGCTGGGGTAAAAGATATGGGGAATGTTCTTAGATCAGAAAGCAGGCGATGCATAGGAACCTAGAGGAGTTTAATTGATTGTTCCCACTCTTTACCTCTGGATGAAATCTAGGGTAGAGCTACCATTTGGAAAACAAAAACAACGAGTTTTTTACAATACGTACTCCTGCAGTAACATTAAATGTCTAAAATTTATTACAATTGGCATATCACATCTCCACTTCCAGATGACTAGGCATGCCAATTACAACAAACGTTGTACACTTTACCACTCTGCAAAGACACATTGTTTCTCCCTAGGTTTCTGATGTCTACCATCAGCAATATGCCTTCTGGAAAGCAAATTTATGCACTTTGACAGATGAGAACATTTTTTTCTGTAAGAGTAAAGATCCTTTGTATTCATACGGAAATGTTGAAAACTTTCTCTTCACTCTTTAAATTTCATCATTCTTCCTTATGAAAATGGAAGAGGCTTTATTTTTTTTTTTCTTGGAGAAGGGTGTAGTATTTCATTTCAGAGAGTATAAATGGAAAAACAAGGGAGTGAAGCTTTTTAACGATATTTTGTAAAGGAGAGACAAGAAAACAGGATTGAAGTCACAAAGAAAGCTGAAGGGGTGCCTCTATACAATATATTCTTTATCTTCCATGAAATAGTCACTGTTTTGGAACCTTTGAGGCTTAATCACTAATGAGTGATGTGCCATATGATAACTAAAAGTTCCATCTCAGGGTCTACCCACTCCAAACCTTCACTGCTTCTGAAAACTACAAAACTGAAACCTATTTCTCAGAGGCTCACTGAACTGAGCTTACATACCCCCTTCATCACCTGATCAAACAAGTGTAAGAACTTTGAGTAAACCCAAAGAAAGACCCATCCAAGAACTGCCCTTCAGTAGTCGACAGATGTAGAAGAAAAAATGTGACTCTCTTTACCCCTCCAAACTAAATCAAAATTAATCCTTTTTTTTTTTTTTT
>VXAB01005250.1:24089-101997 GCA_013399175.1 Odontophorus gujanensis
TTTTTTTTCTTTTTTAACCTGAAGAAAAGTAATGGAGAAGGGGGGAAGAGGAAGTGTGGAGGGGATGGAGGACTGGAAGGTGGGAAGAGAAAACAGAAAGCAGCAAAGCTTGTAGATGGGATATTCAGGTCGGCAGATTAATTTAGCCCAAACTTCAATGAAGTCAGGATATGATCTGCTCCAGTCTCAACAATGGAATTAGTTTGAATGCTACATTTTAAATCATTCAGTCATTCTTTAACAAGATGAATGTCTGGCAAGATTCTTTCCCTCCCTGCCTCCTGGAAGAGATTACATTTTGAAAGGCTTTAATTTCTGAGAGCCTTCAATATGCTAAAATGTGGGCTACTTCAAAAAGCAGCTTTAGCTCCATATTTCAACAAATCAAGTGAGAGTGAGTACACAAAGGAAAAGATGATTTACACTGACTGTCTCTCACCGGTTATTGTGGGCAAAAAATAAAGGAGCAAATAAAAAATAAATTCCAAACCACCCTCTTATCTCGTTACTTTGCTGAAATGCTAATTTTAATTGTTGGTTAAATAAATGCTTTGCTACTCACGGTTCCTGGAATAAACAATACTTTGTAGCTAAATTCACCCTGTTACAATTCTGGGTTATACCAGATTTGAGTCCACACTACTGTGAAGCAATTATTTACCTGAAATGAGACACAGAGAAAGGGTTTTCGGTTTTCTGCCTTTGACTTTTTTTTTCTTTGCTTCCACTTTCTTCCTGAAGGATAGCACTGGTAGAAAATAATTCCTATATTTAGCATTTATCCATTTCTTAAAGAAATAGTTTCATTTTCTGATTCTGAAATTGCTTAATCTGATGTAAGAAATGGGTAGGAGAGGTAAACAGATTTTTAACCAACCCATTTATCAGTGAATACTTTGAAAAGCTTCAGTTCTACAAATTATGAAAGCATGAGCTTACCTTTAAACACATAGCCAACTAAAGTAAATGAGATTTAAGAATGTGCTGACTTTCGCTTACCTACTTTGTTAAATGGGGTATTTTGTACAATCAAGTCCAAACTAAATATAATACCCATAGCCAACTGCAATCCCATACTTTCAATGGATATTTCAAAGAATGAACAAAAATTAACATATTTGTCCTTTATATCAGAGCCTTCTGCAGAAAATATTTAACTGTGTGTCATAAATGTTAGACAAACTGTGTTGAGACAAATTCTCATTGAAGTTACTTTGGTTATACATATATAGGTATTAGAAAGCTTGAAGGAAAAACAGACTCAGTTGTCTGCTGGCATTACTGGGCTCTGCTGCATTCTTCCTTTCAGAGTCCATTTCTTGTATGTTGCTTCATGTCTAATTAGTCCCCTACATTCTGCAAAAGGCACAGTATGGCAGGAATCCATCTAGAAACAAAAACACCTGTTGCCACATTAACTTCAAGGTGAATTTTCATGAGGTTTGTCCTTAGCTCTCTCTTTCAAGTCATGGAAGGAAGAAGAATGGAGTCTTCAGAAGAAATACTACGATCAAAATAGAAATCCTACCAAAATTACTACTAATTTTTCGTAAAATAATTTTGCATTTATGAATCCTGCCTAAGGAATGAGATGCTGTGATATTGTCTACATTGCTTGGACATATTACTGCCATTCTGGCAAGCTCTATTTTATAGACAGACACAGACAGTTCAGGAAGAACGTCATACAATATCAGATATTCACAGAGAACATACACATCTGTATTTATCTACTTAAGTATATTAGTTTGTCAGTATGAGGTCTAAGAGTTTTCTGATTAGAATTATCAAATTAGTGGGCTGTTTCTGCTCTGTCAGCTATTTAATTACTTTGAAAACTTCACCTATACATGTTCCAAAGAAAGTATGAAAGGAAATAAAGGAAAGTACAAGGACAAGGAAGGGGGAAGGGAAGGGAAAATTTAAAACAATTGATTCTTACAAAGAATTACCTTGGTTTAAAGCAGACCTATTTAATTCAGTTAAAGTTATACCGAGTTTCTTTTACAATGGTTGCAGTAACTAAAAAGGTCTGTACACAGATATATAAATGCTCCCCTACATAATAGTTACAGAAACAGATCCTTGCTGTGAAAATCTCACAGGTTAGTCTTGTATCTTATGCATAGTGTTGGGATTACAGGGTTTGCACTCCACAAGTGTGCGATCAATTTAATTTTCTTCCCAATTTCTACAGATTTGCTGGGTATCAATGGCATCAAACATGACACTTCAAACATGGTTTGAAAATACACTTCAAGAAAATGTGGCATATGTTGTCCAAATTCTAATGACTGACTCCCAGAGAATGATTAGTAATATTGTAGGTTTTTGTGTTAAAGATGTCTTTCACATTGAGAAAAGAAAATGATCTGTATCAGTATCCACTGTTCCAGAGACATAATTATCCACTGTGAAATCTGTCTGTTGGATTTTAGTGCAACATTCTGATCCAGTTTTCAAACTGCTATATATTGGGGAAAAAATACAAATTTTATAAAGAACTTTTTCAAACTCTGGCCCCAACTCTAGTCAAACCCACAGGGGCTGACATCTGTGCCATAGTATAGCCAATTGATTCCAGCAGCATGACATGCTCTGTCCCCGCCAAGAAATGTGAAGAAGTCCAGATACTATAATAAGGTTCCACGATTGTTACTGTCAATAATGTTTTAGTTTAATTCAACAGTTAAAATATTGTACCTGGTTAGTTTTTAGTGAATCAGCACTAAAAAATTTTAAAATGTGAAATTACCCTTTCACAGTTATGGTCATATGAGTTTTTATTCTGAGTAACCTTACGAAACCAGAAGTCATTACTGAAATTCATACACAGAAGGGAATAAGGACAGACACGAGAGCATTCCTGAAGAAGCCAAGTTGTAGCTTCATTAATTCAGTATACATGGCATGTTAGAAGACACTGTCTAGAGATAACAAAACTCCTACCCCTGAGAACTGCTCGACTGAGTTGATTTAAAGATTCAGAACAATCTTTAAATTCTCTTATCCTTCTTCTTGAGTGGAACAGAAGATACTCAAGGAGGAATTCAGTTGTCAAAATCCTTTGTTCTCTGCATCTCACAGGAAAAAGCTCAACTAATAAAATACCAGTTCTCCCCTTGCAAGATAAGTCTTTGGTTGTTTGCACACAGCAGACATGAGTCAGCAGCTGAACCAACTAAACACATAGATCTGCTTATTCATTGTTGATTAGCAGTCTTCTACCCCTACTCTTCAATGTTCCCAGAATGTTATGAGGAGCAAAATAGAAATACACTCATTTTAATCTGATTATCACTGAAAAATTCCCCTCAGGAAATGGGTACTGTTCATACCTACACTGTATTACAAGTGATGTGAATGGGATAAGTGAAGAGCCACAGAGAAATTTTTTAAATACAAAGTTCAGGTTACTGAAGAGAGAAGGTAACCTCACAGAATCATAGAATGGCTTGGGTTGGAAGGGACCTTAAAGATTATCTAATTCCAACCCGTGGACACGGTTGACATCCACTAAATCAGGAACTAAAAAAGACTAGCCCCATCAAACCTGGTCAGAGATGGGGCATCCACAGTTCCACTGGGCAACCTGTTCCAGTGCCTCACCACCCTCTGAGTAAAGAACTTCTGCCTAACATCTATCCTAAATCTACCCTCTTATAGTTTGAAACCACTCCTCCTTGTCCTTTCACTATTAGACTGTGTAAAAAGTCAAGTCTTCCTCCTGCTAATAAGTTCCCTTCTAGTACTGGAAGGCCACAATGAGGTCTCCTTGGAACCTTCTGTTCTCTAAACTAAACAACCCTCACAACCTTTCTTCATAGCAGAGGTGCTCCAGCCCCCCGATCATCTTCGTGGTCCCCCTCTGGACCCACTTCAACAGTTCCTCATCTTTCTTGTGCTGGGGGTCCCAGGCCTGGATGCAGTATTCTAAATGGAAACCTAGAAGGCCAGAGCAGAGGGAGATAATCCCCTTCCTCTCCCTACTTTCCACCCCTCTTTTGATGCAGCCCAGGATACTGTTGGCCTTCCTGGCTGTAAGCGCACACTGCTGGCTCATGTCCAGTTTTTCATTCACGAGGACCCTGAAGTCCTTCTTCACAGGGCTGTTCTCAGTGAATTCTTCCCATCTGTACAGATAGCTGGGATTGCCGAATCCATGTGCAACATCCCGCACTTGGCCTTGCTGGCTCTCATTAAGTTCCCGTGGTCCCACTTTTCAAGTCTGAAAACATTTGCAGGTCAGTCCTCCACAGTCCTCTATGAACTGCAGAAATTGCTTGCAGCATTCATGTACTGTTTGCTCCTCACCTTCCCCTACAAAGCTTCTCTACAGATGAAGACTACTCAGACTCCTACCTCACAATGTAGGTTCAGATACTGTACCAAAACTGTTAACCTTTTCTGCACTATTAGTTAAAAATGCAGTACATAATGCAAACATTACAATAAGCAGTCACGTTGTTGTATCCCTTAAATTGCTACATTTGTGCAGGAAGGATGAATGGCTGTACACGAGAAAAAATATACCCTCATTGTGGCTGGAACCCTCTGATATTTGAGAATAACAAGCTGAAGATATAGTTGGGAATAAAGTTACCTTGCTATGATGGCTAGTAAAACTACTTCTGGAGTAAAGAGTTTAAATGAAGAAAAGAACTAGGGAGCATAGAAAATACTTGGAGTTAAAAAAAAGAAAAAAAAAAACCAGAAAGCAAGCTTTAAGGTCCTTCTTAAAAGAGTATGTATGCATCCAGTACTGACAGAAGGAAATAATTCGCCCTTCTTACTATTATGTTCACATAGCCTGACTAACATGTTTATCAATCTTTGTTTACCTCTTCATCACAAATTATTACCTAGGAAATACCGAGCATCCAAACTAAAAATATATTACACATCCTTTTTATTCCTTTATTTTCCCCTCTTTTTTCCCCAATGTCCTCTAAAATCCAGTCAATGTTGATATTTTTGATCACAACCTATAAACATTTTCAGAAATGCCACTTCCAATGACAGTCAGAGCTTGACTTACAGATTCAGATTTGGGACATTCTACATCTCAAAGCTAAGATGATCTGGAGAAGTGTCTATTTTCCATACAAACTTCCCAGATCTCTGTCCTTCCTCTCTCTGGTAATATTTTATTCAATTTTTGAAATTTCTAGGAGTCAGTAAATACATTTTATCTGATAAAACATAACACTTCTGTGACTTGAAAGAGATCACTGGGTCGCCAAGCTTTATAACTTTGCTAAAAATATTGGGGTTAATATTATGTGATCAGCACAAGTAGATGCAAAAATGAGATGGTTTGCTGCTTTTTTGGATGGAAAGATTGCTCTAGAACATCTTGTGTGCACTGTTACAGAATCACAGAATCAGACTCACAGAATCACAGCATAGCCCGGGTTGGAAGGAACCTCAAGGATCATGAATCTCCAACACCTCTTGACACAGGCAGGGCCACCAACATCCCCATTTAATACTAGACCAGGCTGCCCAAGACCCCATCCAATCTGGTCTTGAATAACTCCAGGGACAGGCATTCACAACTTCTCTGGGCAGCCCATTCCAGCACCTCACCACTCTCATCATAAAGAATTTCCCCAACATCCAACCTAAATCTTCCCTCTCTCAACTTAAAACCATTTCCCCTTGTCCTGCTGTTATCTACCCTTTCAAAGAGTTGACTCCCCTCCTCTTTATTGGCTCCCTTTAGGTACTGAAAGGCTGCAATTAGGTCACCCCACAGCCTTCTTTTCTTCAGGCTGAACAAGCCCAGCTCCCTCAGCCTGTCTTCACAGGGGAGATGCACTGATCATCTTTGTGGCCCTCCTCTGGACCCTCTCCAACAGCTGTCTTTCTTGTACTGGAAGTTCCAGACCTGGACACAGTACTCCAGATGGGGCCTCACAAGAGCAGAGTAGAGATGGAAAATCACCTCCCTGTCCCTGCTGGTCACCCCTCTTCTGATGGTCCACCCATCAAATCCACATACCTCTATATACCTTATGCATATTTTGTGATTGACTTTTTCTCTTGTTAAGCTAAGTATTTTAATTTCTCTTGAAATGAAATTGATCCACTATCTGAAGGAAGATAGGTAGGAAACAGATGCAAAAAGATAAAGACAAAAATTAAGAAAGAAAAATAAGAACAGAGATGAAGGGATTTTTACTGAAAGAAAATGAATGGAATTTCCAGGTGACTACTTAAAACAGGAACCATTTACCCACTATACTGCTTTTCTCTTATTAAATCTAAGACAAATGGAATCTCTCTGTGCAGTTCAACAACATAATGTCATAAGAAAAATTAATTATGATATAAATTAGCCACAAAGATCGGAGTCAAGGTGTTTTGATTTCACCCTACATTCTGTCAACTATTTCATTTAAAATCTTAGGTAACATTTAACTTCACCAGAAACTTCTACTACACTATTAGATAATAATACTGTTATTTATCATGCATATGAAGATTAGAAAATATACTATGTCATACTTTCCCAGGGAATTTCCTGTACTTATGTCATGAACCCTACAAGGCATATCTCTGTGAAAAGGTAATGTAATTATTGCATTAGACAAGAAGGTCATTCAATGACCCCACTCTGTCTGTTTAATAAAAACTTTTTTTTGTGAAGACTATTACTGCTGCATGTATTTAGCAACAGTGTGTGAGGCTGAGATTATCCTTGCCTCCCTACACCCACCAGCAATTCTTCTCCTAGAGATGACAACCATCAAAAAGATTTGCTTTGTAATAAAATATATCCTTATGATTTATTTATTATTATTATTTAGTTTTTGAAAAAACTGTATTAACTCTAGTAACCATCAAGACAAGAGGATAATAAATACGTACAACTGAAAGCATGAGATTTATTTAACTCCTTATATTTTAACTGACTGATTTTCTAATTGCAGCAAGAACAGATAGGAGCAGTTGATTCCAGAATCTACAAATGAATGAATCTATCATGCTGCAATTGGTAGGTCATGATGAATCTGCTTTCTGTTATAAAAATCTTTGTGCATTGAAACAAAGCAAACTATGTTAAGAAGAGTGCAGAAGAAGCTTCCTTCAGTTTTCTCCCAGTTTATCCAAACAGTCATTAACTTTTGATTTTATGTAGCTGGATATATTCTATGTTATAACTGACCTTACAGAACAAGAGCAAGTGATACTGTGTTTTAAATTTAGTCCAGTAAAAATAGTACGATAAATTCAATGTTCATTACTCTACAGTGATTGGATCAGTAGTGACACTAAACATAGGAACATCACTCTAAAATATGTTTAAAATAACCCTTAATAACCCTTAAAATAAACACAACAAAGTATTTCTATTTTTATGTTTAACAACGACCATTTCCTATCCCCAACATATAAAAGCAGATAAACAAGTAGTCTTAATGTGGCAAATGGAGAGAAGTGATCATTAATGAACAAAAGCTATAACAAACAAACAAACATAATGGTAAAACAAAAGACTGAATTTACTAAAATTAACTTTATGACTTGGGCTTCCTACAATACAAGCACACTACAGTCCAACAACAGTCCAGCATTTATAATCTAGTGACAATATGAAGACAGTGATACACAATAAATCTAATCTGCAGTTGCCTGTAATTTGCATTTATGAGAAGTACATTCAAGCCTTTGTGTTGCCCTGAAGAAAGCAGAGGCTACAGAGATGACAGGGACTCAAAGTTCATGCAACAGAAGAAAATGTGCAGGTTTTGTTTCATTGACCAGATATTCAGATATTCATTAGGATTTCTTATTAGTAGACTACTTTATCTACTTTCATTATATTTTCTAGATCCAGTCAATTTTTGATTCATTAATGTTTTTTCATAGCAATGGTAACTCAAGTATATATATCAGTATACATCTGTAAAAGTAAAATAAATTGTTATGCCTTTGTCAGGACCACAATATCTTTTACAATAATATTTTAAAGTAAAACATTTTCTTTTTCAAAACATGTTCATATTCATGTCTTTATGCATTGCTGTATTAAATTTTAATCTTCAGTTCCTAATCATAAAAAACAGATTATGCAAGGGCATTTATTGTTTCCCTGTTTACAACAGCTAAACAGTGCACCACTCCAGTCAATTTTTCTCACTAGCAATCCAATATCTTCACCTATTTAAAGAACTCACGTGCAATACAACTACTTTCCTATCTTAGATCATTCTCATTGTCTTACTCTATACTATACTTTACTTTGGAATAAACTTTTAATTTTGTTAACTTACTGAAAATACTAAATCCTCCTACTATACAGTATACATAAACATCCATGAAGAGAACTACAGTCCTAAAATGCATATATACATTTACTAGTCTGTTTATATTTTAATATTCATCACCATTTGTTAGTGAAAGCTACATCTGGATTTAGAGCAAAGTCCATCTGCTAAATTTCAGTTTGCTGCATGCCTTGGTCTGCCATGAAAATAAAATAAGGAGATGCAGCTGAAACTACCCTTGAAAAAATACTAGTTTATTCAAAGCTGGGTTTCACTAGAAAAGAAGAGCAGGTATGTTTTTAATATCACAAAATTTTAGTAAAAATAAATTTTTATTTCAGTGAAAACATATCATTTTTCTCACTGAAAGAGATGTTCCAAAATATGAACTGTGTATTTCTATAGAATGGGGATGAAGGCCAGTTATATTAACTTTTTTAATGAGTGCAATTGCTAGAATAGAAAGCATTTTTGTTCAATTTAATTACACACGAAAAGAACATATCTTTTACATTTTCAGTATATTTAGATGTCATTTACCAAGTGTTATGACAGGTATATTTTCTTGAAAAAATCAACATAAAGCTTGAATTGAAAAATAATAAAAAGCAAAGAGAAAAAGGATATCCTTTCCAGTTATCATGTTTACCTATAATATACGTATAAATGGCAGTCTAAACAAATTTTTTGAACAAAGTTTGCATACTTGTAGTAACAACATGGAACTAGTATAGTCCAACACAACTAGTAAAGCTCTGAAACAGCATTAAAAATTTAAGAGATAAGAAAAAGCTTACTGGCTCATACAGCCACAAAAGAGCCTGGTAATAACTAGGGCATAATCTCTTTTATAATGTGTCTGACAAGTCTTTGCACAGTATAACAGGGCAAGTGTATTTCTCATCCTGTGGCATTAGCAAGAGTCAAATAAGTGTGACAAACCTTCTAAAACATCATAGCTGTTTATCTCATAAAGTATTATTGTTTCACCATCATTAAACTCACATAATTATAACTTCATTTTATGCTCCTACCCTGCCACTGGGTGAGTGCACTGGAGTGTGAGTACATATGAGTTTTAAAATAAGTGCCTATGTGCTTTAAAAGGTACATCACCTATTTGAATGTTTAACTAATTATTTTTTTCAAGAACAGTCATGACTGAAACATCTTTGAAGGCAGACACATAATTAGTTTATGAAGCAACTTTCCAACAAGGGAGAAACACAGCACATTGACTCCAAATGTGCTTATATTTTTTAAGAAGTCAGTTCAGTGAAATACAGGATTAGGATGCCTTTTTGGCACTCTTTTTTATGTTCCCCAGACTGGAGTATGATGGAAATTGGAAAGGGCCCCAAGTGATGACAGCTGAGAGGGGTTTTCTGAATTAGAGCAGGTTCCAAGGATGCCTCAAGGTAAGCAAAACTGCTAGAGTTTGCACAATACTTCATGCTGTTATTTTGTTGTTGGAGGCACTGTTACATTTTAGTACACTGTGCATTCACAACCCACTGGCAAAAAGGCGACAGGCATCACTGGTCATCCAGTAAAGTAGTCTGGTTCCTTCACATTGTCATTTGTATTGCAGCCATTTTACATGCCCAGAGAGATACTTCTCTTTGCTACCTGTGCAACGTCAACAAAGCAAGGAGTCTGCTTTAGAACCTCACATCAAATGTTAAAAATGAGGCAGAAGTCTCACTGTCTACATGATAGAAATATAAACGAATGAACTGTGAATGAACCTCAGTTCCTAAACACTACCCCAGCTGTCAGCTATTGGATGTTGACTATTACGGGTATGAGAGAAACACTCTCAATTTTTCTTCAGAATCAAAGATGAATCTTAGGTATTTAAGAAAAAGTTGCACAGAAAGAACAAGTGTAATGGGAAGAATAATCATTCTGGGAAGGAAAAAATAATTACTAACCTGTTCATTCTTTAAAGAATGCAATTCCAGAACTACTGCTGAAACCAGAGGTCCAGCCCTGATATAAATGTATGAGATGTTACTGTTCTGAGTAACATGCTATGTTGTCATAAGATTGCTATATAGCCTAGGCCACACAGTTCTGTCACTTGCATATATGAAAACTGCTCTGAGCAGATTTGAGTTGAAATAATTGAAAATAAATTTTCAGTGTTTAAATCTGTCATTTTCCTTCAGACTTCCTGGTACAGGGACTCCCCCCCCACACACACTGTTTGTGCAGTGTCTAGCACAATGGGACATCAAACCTCATTGTGTGCATTAGGCACAACTGTAAAATCATTACTGTCTACACAGAACCATTCCAGTCCTTTGGTTCATCACAATTATTTGTTTGCCCGCTCCTCTATCAAACTTCCAGCTGAATGTTCACTGTGTGAAACAAGAGACTACATTGGTAAATATGAACTATACAGATTCTGACTTCTGACAGCAAAGCTTGTAAGATAATTAAACATCAGCAGATGCGTGTTATTTGCTAACTAGTCCTTAAACAGCAATACAGTCTGAGTTCTGTTCTGCATTCCTCAGGCTATTTATTAAAACATAGTAATAGCAAATGTTTACCTATTTTGACATATTTCTTTTTAATTCGGTTTTAAATGTTTAACTTCTCCCTGGGTAAGAATGATTCCTATGAGGCCAAAGAACCAAAAATTAAAGAAATTTGCTCCAAACTGATCTAATGAAGTATCATCTCAACTTCCAGTCACTGCTGCTTTTTAACATCTTTGAGCCTGACATCAGTTTTGGATGCAGCTAAATGCCAACTATCCTGATAAACACGTACACTACCAGCTGTGGCTCCATCTGCTCAACTAAACATTTTCACACCAAATCTGCCGGGGAAAAAAAACATTGTTTTTGGAGTTCGTTTGTAACAAATGAAATATTAAAATCTTAACTCCAGGTGTCCCTTCACTTTTCTGTTCCTCTGATGAATATATTTAGAAGGAAAAAAACAACTAAAACAGCTATTTATAGCCTGCCTCAAACCCACAAAATCCAATGGAAAGAATTTGATGTGAGAAGAGCAGATAAATAAAACAGAAATCCAAAGCTGATAAACCTCTGTGCACCTTGTAGAACCCCAGCAGATGCTTATGTGACTGCATATCAGGAGCAGTAAGTGGGAACATTAAGCATCCCCCACCCCCGTCTCACCCTGGCCATAAGCTCAAGCAGCCAAGGCTGCTGCATTTCTCGGCCTTTTCCCAAAGCACTGCAGTTTCCAACCTGACATTGAAATCAGTACTGAAGTAAACTTGTGTGGTTAGTGCAGTGTTTCAGTGCTTTTTTTGAAAGCTAAAGACACTGCTGTTTTGCAAGTAGGGGTATCTATAGGATATCCCACCAAAGTCCTCAAAGGTTTATTACATACAGGTCTAATGAACAACTGTTAGTGTCCACTTTTTTTTTAACTTTCAAAATCACATCATATAGCTTGGCATGGTTACGGCAGGATGCTGGAAGCAGTACCTGCTCCCCAACATACCAAGTCTGAACAAAGAACAAAGTTCAAACTGCACTAAGCTAGTGTTTTCCTTGCTGGGAAATCTGACGAAATGTGTGGGGCTGCTCCAACTGTCACCATGAAAGCCTGAGCGGCTGCTGTGAAGTACTGACAGGATGAAGGCTAAGCAGAAGGAGAAGATTAATCTTAGCCAGAAGAAGCCCAAGTGTTTATATATTTTTTTCCTGCTATACTTGCTAGAGTCTGTAAATTGCTCCTTGTTGGGATTTTTGACTGCACATGCCAGAATCCAGAATTGCTAATCTTACATCTTCATGAACAAGTTTGAAAATAATGGCTAGAAGTCTACTTAACTTGAAAGACCAGATGATTCAGTTCGGCATTTGTTTTGTACAGTGTCTTCTTAAAAGCAAAAACAGAACAACTCCCCACCCAGCCAGGGCTTTAAATGCTTTGAGTAACATAAGAAGTAAGAAAGCAGCAAAATAGCAGATGAATAGACTACATTGTGGTTTAAAATTCAAAGGCATCCTAGTGGAAATTCAATAGGGATGAAAAGATGTGTTGCTTCTGTAACTTATGTTAATGAAAGCTAAGAGTAGTTTTATTGAAGTGAATGGAGTTACGCCAAAATTTTCACGCTAAAGAGACATCAGAACCATTTAGCACTGAAGTACCTCTTGACAACTGGGTACATTTCTGTTTTAATATGTTAAATTAAAATTTGAACATTACACATTTTTCTATACTGTTATATATGTTCCTTGTGAAAATGAAATAAAAAAAAGTCATTCTACATCTAATAATTTCTTCTAATTAAAAAAATGTCATCCAGGAATGTGCTTTAAGTAGAATTGGCAAGCAATCAACAATTCAGAGTCTACATCAGAGATTCCTGAGCCCTTTTTGATACAGTACTCCTATGATTCCCTTCTGAGTTCATTCTCGCTACCAAATTCTAGTAGAAAGGAAACCCAGAATGTTCTTAAAAATGCTAAAATTAAATAACACAAATGGAAACAGTCATGAGAAACATAACCAAATTCTGCTCAAAGATTTGAGTCCTTATATTTTATCCTTTCTAGTTCAACAGTGTCTTATATATCTTCACTAATACAAATGTATCAGTAGAGAAGGAGTTTTGGCTAGAAAACAGGATAATTTTATCACCTAGTAGTTTTTTTTGTATTGAATGCAACACGATTTAATACTTAGTGCTGTGGAATCTAACAAATTCACACAACTAAAGTGTGACAACTAAATGTGTCTTTTTTTAATCTCCAGTCTTTGAAGAAACACTACAAATAATCTCAATAATAAAGCAAATAGTGAGAAACAGGAGTCTCAAAAATAACCTAAGTATTATGTAGGTGTGTGCTGATGCAGAACAAGTACTTCCTCCACTTTACTATCTTCTGTATTTTGAGATTTTCAAAAGAAATACAGGGAAGAAATATCAGACTGTCATTTTTCTTTTATGGACAAAATTATAAAGAATATAAAATAATAAAGTCAATATCCAGAATTATATATAAATAAAATTGGTTTTCAATTGTTCAATAGCAACATATCTGGTCCCTGGCTAACAAAAAAGAATAATATTTAAAAAATAATTATATGGCATAGTATTTATTGTAGCATCTTGTCAGATGCTTTAGTGTCTTGGTAGTTTCAGTGTAGATATTGTATTGTCTTCTACATTGAAATCTGCTGTGATTAACAACAGAACAAAAAGTGGTCTAGCAACTTTGAGTGGAAAAGTTTATAAGCCACACAATTCAGCAAGATATCTGGTACAAAAAAGACAGGGATCTCCTCAAAAGAGTCCAGCTGGGGGGGGCACAGAGATGATAAAGGGTGTGGGACATCTCCCTTATGAGGAAAGGCTGAAAGACCTGGGTCTGTTCAGCCTTGAGAAAAGAAGTCTCAGAAGGGATCCAATCCACATCTATAAATACCTAAGGTGTGGAAGGCAAAGGGATCAGTGGTGCGTGGTGACTGGATGATGGCAAATGGCCACAAACTGAAGCACAGGAAGTTCTGCAGAATTATGAGTAAAAACTTCTTCACAGTAAGGGTGATGGAGCACTGGCACAGGCTGCCCAGGGAGGTTGTGGGATTTCCTTCTCTGGAGACGTTCAAGACCCGCCTGGGTGCCTTCCTGTGCAACCTGGTCTAAGGAGTTGCTTTGGCAGGGGGGTTGGACTAGATGATCTCTAGAGATTCCTTCCGACCCCTACGATTCTGTGATATTGCAATAATAATTTTCCACTTGTGTATCCATATATTGTAATTTAGCATATTTTCACTGTAAGACTTCATAAAGTTTATAAAGTTAGGGATCTTTACAAACACAGATGTATATCAATATAAATATGATGCATATTTCTCATCCTTTCTAAAGGAGGGAAGGAAAGATTAATAGAACGTCCAACTGCATGCTGCTTTTTTTAACTATACATATTTATGTGTAATTGTATTAAGACAGAGACAAGTTGAAGAAAATTTCTGCAGTATTTTGATAGTCATCAGATCCTTAAGGAATTAGTTTCAGACTTTGATGCAAACTCTGCTGATGTACGCTCCCTCCTACAGATAAGCTTTATATTTACTGTGAAGAAATCTACTGAAGAACTTCCAGCAGTGAAGCTATCAAGCACTGTGTTTGAGATAGCCTTTTAGATATTTGAGCCCAGGCCAGAGAGTCTTGAAGATAAGAACGGAGACTGAAGTTAAGCCTAATTCTCTAAAAAATCCAATGTTTGATGTGCTCCTGGTAGACTGAGTTGTTACAACCTTCTGTATTAGATAACTTTCCCTGAGCAACATGAACTTATTTTCTGGTATAGCATGTAGCTCTTATACAAGGGAGAAGCAATAAATGCATTAATAACTGCAGCCAGTTCAACATCCACTGGGATAAGGTGCACTCTTCTATTCAAATAGAAATCTGGACAGCTTTATTTACAAGATCTTGCTATGAGGCAGCTTTAGTGTCACCTCTGAATATAGAATTACTCCTGAACTATGGACTTCAGTGATCAAATAAGGTATATGCCTTTCATTAGGAGCTTACTGAGCCTAAAAATTCACTGACATTTTCGTCTTCCATCTCATTTGGGTTTAGTTTCAAACAACTATTCATCATTTCTGAGCTTTTTTTCTTGCAAACATTTGTCATTGCAGCAAAACAGGAATGGCCACAGGTCACAAAGTATGAAAGGAAATGTATATACGAGCTGCATATTTTTCAAGCATACTATCCAACACATTCACACAGTAGCTGTGTATAGATGCCAGAAAGAGCTATCAATAAAACTGATTCTTGAAGGACACCAGAATGAAGAACAGAAAGGCAGACCGCCCCAACTGCTTGGTGGATGTATTTGCCTGGGAAAAACGCCAACCATTTTAGTATATTACTTTGGATACTGCTACCTCTCTCAAGCAAGAAAGTACTATGTTGTGAGCAGTTGTGTTAAATGACTCAGATATATCTGAGCGGATGAGAACAGACGTCAGTCCTCTCCTCTCTGACAAGAGTAGATTACCTGTTGCATATGCCACTAAAGCCATTTCGTGCCCTGGTTTAAATTCAGATTGTGCTGGATTTAGAATTTTATCTTAATTTAGTTAATGCAATTGGCCTTTGGCTAGCTTCTCTATGAGTCTGCAAAGAGTTTCACAATCACTCTGTGTCTGTGAGTAGGGACAGACAAAAAAAGATGATTATAGTTAGCTCTAGGGTGAAATGTGGAAACTGCTATAGAGCACACAGAAATGCTACACAAAGGTTTTGGACAGGAAATGAATAGCTAATACAACTGAAGCTACAGGGAGAATGAGAGAGATGTGAGATATAATTACTCAGACTGGAATTTGTTCAGGACACTGAGGTTAACACCTCTCGTCTTGCAAATTGTGCCAACGCCCATAGCTGAAGGACTTCAGATTTTTATTTAATTTGAAAAGGAACATATCTAACCACAAAACTTTTTTTCACACAAGGGACAATGGCTTCAGTATATAATACAGTGAGAAGTAACTACCTTTTGGCTGATCCTTAGCACTTCTTTCAGTATTTGGATCTCAACGCAAGTATCCCATTCATGTAGTTACTCAGGATAACCTTATCCAGTTTGATAGGTGAAGAGAAACACCTTGAAGAAGTACAGCTGTAACAAGTATGAGTCAAATACCCATATAATTTAATCCGGCCAACTATCTAACTAAATAAAAACACAGAGTGAACTAAACAATGGAGAATACATCCTGGAAGATTTCTGCGCTGTTTCTTAGTTCAAACAGGAATGGTAAGGAGATGAATGAAGGTTAATAAAACCCATATAAATATACAATCACATACATATAAAAGAATCAATTTTATGATGTTCAAAAGCTGTGCAAAAAATACTACTGCTAGATTTTCCCTATCATTTAAGAATGAAAGATCAATCTGTTTAAGGAATAAAAATGTACTGAAAACCCACAGTATTTGAAAAGGTAATTCCTTCCAGAGATCTACTTTTTGACAAGTTATGATCAACAATAGAGAAATCCATTTGCTGTTAAACTTCCACAGTGGTTTATAATTTTTAAAATTGTACATAATCAATTTGTATCAATGTCCACATCTTTCAGAAGTAGCTTTACTTTTCAATTCCTCTGTTTTTGTACCTAAAATCACGGTTTTCAGAGATGCTAATTGCCTACAAGTTCAGGTGGAACTACTCTTGCTAAGGAATATGGCTGGTGCCTGCACTGTTCTGTCCCTGAAGCCTGACTGATTCACTCAGAGCAAGGTGAACTTATGTCTATTGCCAGAGTTTCCTGCCCAGCCTTTGAAAGGAATAGTTCCCCACAGAACACAAGAAAATCAAGCTACGGGCACTAGTCAGTGGGCAGCCAGCACCTGAAGCATTCAGTAAAAACCACATTTTAAAACCTTGGTTGTATTTCTACATCATCAGGCAATTATGTAATGACTTACTATCTGTAACCTTACAGACACTCCTCCAGGGATTTCATGCCATAGAACAAGTTAATGACCCACTGCAAAATACCACCTTATTATGGCATTCAAAACTTCATTTTAGCACCTTGATTATGAATGATATACTTCATGTTTGATTGCCAGTAAAGTGCTGAGTAATTAACTGCACAAAATATAAAGGCAGAAGCTTTTCAGATGTTAGGTACATAACATTTAAAAAGCTAAAATAAACACAAACTTCCAATTTAACAATACTACATAAGACATTATTATTATCTGTAGCTGAAAAGCATCTAGGTCCTATGTAATAAAAAGTAAGGCAATAGTTGTTTCAAATAAATTGTAAACATTGGTTACTATTAAGGATCATAAATTTTTCTTACGGTTTTAAATTGTTTATTAAACACAACACACACAAACATAAAAAATACACCCAGATTTTAACCACTCTAAATAGAATCAAAGGAGTACTTTATATTACTACTTTTACTGACTAAAACATAATCAAGTGATTCATCCTCTCCCATGCTATAAAATATCTGAAGTTAGAATACAGTCAATTATTTTTTTTAGTATCAGTGATGCAGTATTTACAAGACATTAAAAGGTTAACAAATAAAACAATAATTTAAAACAAACTGGTGATAAGTCTTTGCTCATCTTGTAAATTTATTCTATCCAATAAAATAACACAAAAACTCTGTGCTTTATCAGTGGTGACATCAATATTGAAACAGCTACACAAACTGTCATAATTGCTTACACATCCTTTCCAGTCATTTCATTGAAAACAGTGTCCTCTTTGTTTCTTTACCCTATGTGTAACTATTTCATCATCTTCAGTTCACATATCATTTACTGCAATCTCAACACAAAGATCTTATTTTTCTACATCCAGCCTCTCCTAAGCAATAAAAAAAAGTACCACCACTAAATTACAGGTGAAACATTTCTGAGAAAACAGAGAACATAACAAAATAGAAAGTGTTTCCCTAATTAAGTAGTAGCAGTGGAAGGGTAATTTGGGATCACTATGTCCATTCATCCGCCATCTCAAGCAACCACCTGGTGTAATTCCTTCCAAAAGAATGACCAAGCTCCATCTCAAAAATCAGATTATGTCTCCCACTACTCCCATCAAAAGATTGCTCCAGAATTTCACTGCTCTGATGGTTAGAAGACTTACAATTTCCAGCCTAAATATTTCACGTTACTAAATTTGATTTTACTAGTCATTTAATTTAGCTAGTTTTTCATTTGTGATTTTTTCTCCACATTCCCTCTTGGCAGATTTCCGAATAGTAATCCATGGCAGTACAGAGTCTCCCTCGGCTATTCCTGTTGAATCTATCACTTGAAATAAGTATAAGAACAAAAAGGGAAAAAAATTAGGCACAGCACACGAACTGTGATTCTGTGGCTTAAAAATCACGATATGGTTAGAGAAATGGACAAAGCACAGTTAAACTCGCCAGTTAAAGAAGGGAATTGAATCTGACTCCTATATCACAGGCCACAAAATAATCAGTAGCAGCATTTCTGATCTTTAACACCTCATTTTAACAAAAGGCTGAGCCTAATATTTTCTCTCAAAAAGCATGGATACTTGCACAGCCACCTCTGAACAGGTTTTCTGGCTCTCGGTATATGTCAGTGCCAAATTAAAGGCAGAAAGAGCTATGCCGTCAGTGAACTAACTCCAGCAGCTTTTATTCCAGCATGTTTCTTCTGAATGCTTCTCCTGAGGCATCTGAGTTTCTACAACCACCAATAACAGGAAGCTGAGGGTGGAATTTAATGTTATTACTGATCCCTCCTAAACATGGGCTACTGATTAAACATTCCCGTTCTCCTCACTGCTTAAAACCATACTATCCAATCATTTCCCTTACATGAGATCTAGGAATGGTGGATCCATAGCTAAGAGTAGGACAAAACTATTCCCTTTTTTTCTGAAGAGCAGTGCCTGTGTTGTGAATGCAGGTCTCTGTACTCAGATCCTTTCAAGAACTTCACATCTTTTCTTTTTTACCTGTATAATGGAGCTAATTAGCACTTTTTTATGAAGAATTAAACTACTCATTTGAGGTTTCTCTGGTCTTCCATGGACTCACAGCTCTGAAGAAATACAGGTCATCTCTGGTGGAGTCCGAAGGCCAGGTTTTGTTTTCCAGGTGGCTAACCTTGGACTTTTCAGAAGCAAAGAATTCTGCTAAACTTTAAAATATAAATGATTTCTTGCTTCTTAAAATCTAAGCAAATTATTTTGTGACAATCAATCTGAAGTCCATTTAAAAAAACTGATTTGTATTCCATTGCCATTAATCACAGACCCATTACCAAGCTTCTAGTTTCAAGCTCCTCTTTATTTTTTAAAGAGAAGTTGAAGACAACAAAGCAATAACAACAGTACAGCAGCTAATGCCACAGAAGTGAAGAATTTACTTTCAACTCTTATGAGTCTGAGATTCAACACTTATTTTTTTTTTCAGATACTCTCTACAGACATTACACTATATTAAATCTGCACCACAGAAATATTTATCTTGAGCTATTCTGTTTTATGTATGTTCATGAGAAGAAAAACAAAAAACACAACATACCAAAATTTCCCAAGATACTCCATGCAGGACATAAGAGTGGATTAGTTTAATTTGCAACTTCATACCAAAGTCTAACTATTCATATTTTGATTTAAGACATACATATAACCTCTAACAAAAATTTCTTTTATCCAATGTAACATGTGTAATTACATTCCTTTGTTCTTTTTTTTTTTTTTTTTCCATGAAGGGATTTAATAATATAATTAGTGCTGGTCACCTAACATGATCATTTCCTGAGTGGTCAAAACATACTTCAGAAGGATAATTTTAGGTGTTCTTACTGTGAAATTGCTTTTAGGACAACTCAGTGCAGTAATCTATAAATCAGTATAATTGATCTGTGGCCAAATTTTCCAACACCACTCTGCATTTCAGTACAACCTGTGGGCAAAAGAAACTGCGAGAAGTTATATATCCAGAATTTATAGAGTCCAATAAAATAATTAACATTCCAAATGGAAATAGACACAAATTATGAGCACAGAATTAACTGTTATATATCAATGAAGTCATGAATAATATTTTCAAAAGAAAATAATATTTGTACTTGAGCAGTTTGTTAAAAAGCTTAGAAACAGTATCACCTACTCACTTCAAGGTTAAAAAAGTAATGCAGATCCATATAGGTCCCTCATGATCGAGGTTGGATTAACACATTTTCATCTCCTCTAATAGAACTGCTCCGGTACAAAATATATTGTTCAGCACTGTCATGATGTATGGCTCATATTTAGAAATCTGACATTTTAGGAGTGCATTATGGCGCTACATTAAACTGAATACATTTTTGTGCTGCACAGGAAAAGATAAAGAAGCCACTATTTCTTTCTTCTTTTTAAAAAATAATGAGTTTGCTCTATTTTCTCAGTGTAGCAGTAAAAATTCAGAAACCACAGTATTTACTGAACTAGTAAGTTCTTTTCTCCCTGTTTCAAAAACTATTTCGGAGAAACCCTAACTCTGCTTTACAAGAACATTAACTATATTAATTGATAGAAGTGTCCACTCTGGGTCATTATCACAGAACCTAAAAATCCTATGTCCCTATATGTAAATGACCCCTTCAACTTTAATAGTATAGTAATGAGGCAGAAATTTGACACCTAAGTTTTAAAACACTTCCAACACAAAACACCTGAAGATCCTTCCACACAAAAGTACTGTGGAGTACTGTGTCCAGGCCTTGGGCCACCAGTACAAAAAGGATCCAGAGCTGCTGGAGTGGATCCAGAGGAGAGCCACAGAAATCATCAGAGGGCTGGAGGACCTATCCTATGAGGACAGGTTGAGAAAGTTGAGCTTGCTCTATCTGGAGAGAGAAGGCTCCAGGGAGACCTCATTGTGGCCTGCCAGTACTTGAAAGGAGTTTATAAGAGAGAAGAAGACAGATATTTTATATGGTCTAAAAGTGACAGGACAAGGGGGAATGGTTTCAAACTGTAAGAGGGGAAGATTTAGATTAGATGCTAGGCAGAAATTATTTACTCAGAGAGTGGTGAGGCACTGGAACAGGTTGCCCAGAGTTGTGGATCAAGTCTGACCTAGTGCTTGATTTACAGATGGCACCCCTGCCCACAGTAGGTGATGGAAACTATATCATCTTTAAGGTTCCTTCCAACCCAAGCCATTCTATGATTTTAAGATTCAAAAAGAGCAATGGTGTTGGTCTCCATAAAACTATTTGTTTCATTTGGAGTCGAGGGGTGAGAAAAAACACAAGTCATGAAAGAGAACTTTAATGTGATTAATCTTGTAATTTTAGAGTACTGGGTGAGCAGCTTATTAATAGCAATAAGAACCAGATATTTTCAGGTGCAACCAGGGAATGGGGGAATGCATCAACGTGACTGTTTAAAAGCAGCTATATTAGAGACCTGCTTTTGTCCCATGGAAACTTACCTAGAAGACTGTATAAAAATTCGGAGTGGCTACCTTGACAAAAAAATGCCACAATGGTTAGTAATTAAAAACAAATTGCCAGCAAGAACAAACTATTTCAGAGAGGTCACAAGGTCAGGATTTTTTAAGAAGCCAAAGTATTGTTAAAACAATCTTAAAGGCTAGTGCTGCTATCAGCTCTCTGTCTGAGAATTTGGAGGCTCCTCATGAGATATATTTCTCATTCATGTGCAATGCCAGTAGTTACTCAGTGCATTCTCCGTAAGAACTACCCTATATCCAAGTTTCTTATGAAGCTGATAAACTGGACTAGTTATGTTTACATTTCCTCTTCCTTTAGATTTTCTGGGGAAAACTCTGTGGGACAAAAAAGTCTGATAAGGGTAGGTTGCAGGTATTCAGGTCGAAAAGGATTTGACCATTTCTGAAGAAAGCAGACCAGTAGCTCTAGATTAATGAAAACAGGGCTTATTTCTGTTACACATTTTAACAAGAAAAGTAAAAAAAATGCAGGAAGATTGATAATTTTAAACTACCTTAGAACTCCTATAGTCATTAGAAAATAGTATCTACACATCTCACAGTCACTAATGGATTGCTCTAAACAACGCTGCTCTGATGCAAGGAAGTCCCATTATCCTTGTTCTTCTCTTGAAGAACTGCAGCATGAAGAGATTAAGTAATTTATCCAAAGTAACACAAGATGCCTATGGGACAGACTGTGCAATTTATCACGCATCTACAGAGCCCCAGTATGCTGCCTTAGCCAGTAGACCATCCTTTCCTCAACTGATACAACCTCTCTACAGTACCTTAAACAACCTTTCAAAATGCTTTTTGTTCTATCACCATTCTAAAAATCTGTTAAAGCAACAGAATATTCAGATAGCTTAATTAAGCATCCTATGTCTTGTCTCAACATCAGCTGTGACTCTTCAAAACACATACTCCTTAGACGAAATATTACATTTCTCTTGACAGTTAGCAACAATGCTAAAGCTCAGCAGGTTGGCAAATATTCTTCATGCTCTGCTAATGACCATACTTTATTAAATTCCACTCTATTATTATTTTTTTCAAGGCTTTCTGTATTTTTGCGACTGAAAGCAGTTATTATACTAGCAGTGTAGAAGTCTAAACATACAGCAGGAGCTATTCTTTGAGTCCTAAAATATGTTATTTCCTGGCAAACTGCAATCAAAGCTGAAGAGACCAGTTTATCATTTGGTAAAGCTGCTTAAAAAACAAACAACAAAAAAATACCAATAAACACATAAGTTATTTTTTCTTCTTTCTGTATTCTGTGAACAGTAGTTTGGTTTGAATGTAATTTAAGCTGCAAGACAATCTGTAAGACAGGAAATCACTGTTCTAGCACACTGAGTCAGTATCTGCCTCTAAGGATTCAAATTAATTAAAATATGATATTTAAAGAATAAACTACTAAAGTTCTCTCTTTATCCAGAGAATAAGTACAACTCACATTGGCAACATAAAATTCTCCAGCTACTATTTTCACCTGAAGGGATCATGATCAGGAGTGAAAAGTTTACTAGGTCACGCTCCTTTATTCTTACCTTCTCTTCTGGGTGACTGCCAAAAGCACTGCTTACGATGATGTTTAGGAAAAAGAAATTGAACTGAGATCATCATCTAAATTCCACACAATTCACAAACAACTTTCATACAATAACAAGTTTTGTTCACTGCTTGGATTGTCTGAATTTAAATTGGTGACACGGAGGTGAAAGTTTCTGTGTTCCAGGATCAATCTCAATACTGTTCATTCTTTTCATTTTCTGAAGTTCAAAGTAACAGAAGTGAGAATCATATGGCAAGCACAGTTTTCTCTGCTTTTCACTCAGCAGAATATTTTCAGATTTTTTGTCTTAAAATATTTCTAAGCATAAGACATGATCCTACTAAATTTTGTCATTTTTTTTGCCTAAAATTTCTGATTAAAAAAAGAAAAAAAAATCTCTTGATTAAATAGGAAAATAATTTCCCATCAGATAATCAAGTTTTCATACTAAAATAGTTCTGGAAACAACAAAGACAAAGCAGTTCGACAAATTCAACTGTGCCCTAGAAAAGCTGTTTTGTTATTTCAAAGGGTTTTATTAAAGGCATCAAACAGCTCGTTTTGGCTAATTCAAATTGATGACACGAAAGAAAGATCCTACAGTCTTAAGATTTATTAATTTTCCTCACAAATTTTAGCATTTTTAATTGCATTAGGAAATTAATTTGGTAATTCTGTTCCAAATCCAACAAACAGAATTTAACTAGCACATGCATTTCTATCAGCTTCAGAGATGAGGTGTGCATATTTACTTTTTTAATCTAGGAAATTGGCTTGAGAAATATTGCATGGAATTCTCAACTGTGTTTGAGGGAACTGGGATTGTTCAGTCTGGTGAAAAGGAGGTTCAGGGAGTGACCTTATCATGCTCTACAACTACCTGAAGGGAGATTGTGGTGAGGTGGGAGTCAGCCTCTCCTCACATGTAACTCAAAATAGGACTAGTGGAAGTGGCCTCAAGTTGCAACAGGGGAGATTTGGGTTGGATATTAGGAAAAAATTTAATCTCCAAAAGAGTGATCAGGTACTGAAACAGGCAGCCCAGGGAAGTAGTACAGTCACCATCCCTGGAGATGTACAGGGAACATTTACATGTTTTACTAAGGGACACGGGGAAAGTCGTTTAGTGGTGGTAGGTGGACGGTTGGACTGGATTATCTTGGAGGTCTTTTCCAACCATGGTAATTCTATGATTCTATAATTCTATGTAAACAGTACATTTTTAAAAGTCCATCTTTCAATCACATAGCAACAAAACAGAACACTGAATGCATTTCTAAATTCCTAACCTGATTTTGGGAGAAATGCATCAGTTCTACAAAGTAAAAGTAACTTTGGCAAACAGAGTCCATACTGTAAAATCTATACATTATTCAAGAATGAAAAATCATTATTTTCATTACCTAGTTTCACATAACGTTAACTATTTCTGATGGACTGACTTCTATGAAGTGTGCTACTTTACCAGTGTATCAGCCACTATTTTCTACCAATGCTCTTTCCCACTCTACATTGTGCAAGTCTCAGCTGTGTCAACCAAAGCAATCAGACCACAACATGAAAAAAAAAAAAAAGAAAAAAAGACAGTGACCCAAAATTTGCTTCATGGCCTGTTTGGTTTAACAACAGACCCAATGCCCATTCAAGCACATATAATTCAGAAGGCCTGCCTGCCAGCAATAAAGACTGAAATTGGATACTTGGTGAGATTAATTACTGAGATAGGGCATGATAATGCTAGTCAAATGGGAAGATAATTAAAGTGCACCTTCCATGAAAATTATTCATTGCTGATGGATCAGGTGACAGATAAATCAAAAGAAACTTAGATAAAATCTACAGATTAGCTTGTGGAAGGCCTTTTCTCCTCGCAATTTGCAGCAATCGTAGCTGCTGAGTATGGCTTCACAGCATTGCTTCCACCCCTAAAACAAAAGGTAAGACCAAAAGACAGCCTCTGAGCAAGAGAAACCATTAGAGGAGTTAGAAGCATAGTGACTGCAGACAAAGGGTCAGCTAGAGTGGAAACAGTCAGTTGGCAGTTTTTGGATTGCTAGACCTCTCTGTATCCCATAAAGGGGCACTGCAACTATAAAAGGCAGCAAGTGATGAATTAATAAGTTGAATAGTCCTCTGGGTGCAATACTTACAGATGGAGGACATGCTGCGGTAATCAAACAGGGTTATAAATTGCATACACTGATGGTACAAAATGCGTCTCACTTCATCACCATTAAGACAAGACTTCCTGAATTTGTCATTAACTCTTTAACTTCAATATATTTATTTAAACAGTAAAAGTAACAGAAAGAGCTTACAATAACAAAAGGGCAAGTGATACTACCCAGCGGGATATACAGTCTAATGGAGATCAGTGACTTTTACTTTCTACAGCTACAGAGGTCAAGCTGCACTCCTTTTACACCAAAGGTCCCCTTGAGATGTACTGATTAAGTTGAAAACATTCAACTAATTGCATTTCTGAATACAGAAAAAACACAGAAAGAAGTCAGGGTTGTTTTTATTTTATTGTTATTATTATTATTATTTTTGATTGCTTGTGAAAATTCCTAAGTATTTATTCCATGCTTAAAAAAAATAAGAGCTATTTCCATAGGTAAACATTTCCCAGACTTCATAGAATACATCAAAACTATCTTACTTTGGATGTAAAATCTGTGGAAATTGATATCTGAATAATTACTCTCTCAGTGGGTTTTCATATACAAGTTATCTCCCTAGGTTGTGATACTGACTTTTCATTGGAAGCTAAATGAGAAGAAAAGTTGTTCTGTCCTTTTTATTTTTAATAATAGTAAATAGGCATTGTAGAGGACTTAGAAGCCTGTCAGGTTTAAAGAAAAAACTACCACTTCCTTTGAGTCAGAGCATAAATAGAGAAGATGGTTTTTGAAATCTTTTCATTTCAGCTCCTCAAAATATACTTAATTTTTTCCCACATTTTGAAACAACAGTTCTGGGTGTTTCATACATCAGTTCTAGCCTATTTTCTGTGTCCTTTGAATATTATTCCCTACCCTAGGCTTTATAGCAAGTTATGGAAATGAAAATGTATATGAGAACTTCATATTGATGTAACCTTCAAAAATTAAGTCCAAACTGAAACTATTTTTCAGAGCCCAGTGGAAACCATATACATATTTCAAAATAGAATTTATGAAACTGGCTATTATTATTCCCAGTCTTGGGAAGTATACTGTATTTGCAGGAGTTTATATGATAGTGCAGTCAAGAGAGGCATGGTATCCATTCACCATCTTCACTGCAGTTGGCAACTATCTTATTTCCTCTAGCAAAGGAGTTTTTGCTGATTGTTTGCATAGTTTTGTCATTTACAGAACAGCCTATTACAATAATTCCCAAGAAATTAAATTTTGTAGACCTCTTAATCTATAAATACATCCCAGAAAACTTAGTGAGTTTAATCAATTAAACGGAACTGTGGTTGAGTTGAGAATGGGGAATGTGCACAAGCTTTACTGCACTATTTGTACAGTTGCATAGTTAACCAATTGGGCACAGCAGTGGCTCTGGTACCCCTTGCCAGGCACTGCACAGGCATTACTCAGCACTTAGAATATGCCAAGACTTTTCCCCAGAGGGCAGCCTCGGAGTGGACACAGTATCTTGGGAGATAAATATAACTTTGTGAGAATCAGCTCTCATGATGTTTGCAATGAACCAACTTGTGTAGGCAAAGATTTTGTCAACAGGGAATGCACACTAGCTTTCTTCAGGGTCTGCTAGTATCCAAGGAGCATATGAGCTCTGTGTTTTGATCTATAAGCTGCTAAGTGAGATGAGGCTTTTCTGCCTGAGAGATCATCTCCATCCTTTATTTCTGCTGTAGTCAGCAAAATGTGAAGAGGTAGTTTCTTCTTTGGCATCTAGAAATTACACTCCAAAGCATTACGACTGTGATAATATTCTGTGAGCCTGGGGTACCTGCTAAAGCAAAGGTTGAGAAACTGCACTCAGGAGGATGGTGAAGGAGTTCACTTACTCTAATTTACTGTCCATAGAAGGTTATCTGTTTGTAATTATACTGTGCCACTGCGTGGCTGAGTTAATTTATTGCCTACACAAATATGTATAATGCTGATGGGTGGTCATTGCTGCATTACTGTAGGATAAAACGTAAGGCACCTGCAGCCCACCTAATGGGGGCTCTTAACTGGCATTAAAGTGTAGAATAAATACTTAAGTGGCATTAAGTATAGAATAAATATTTTACATTTCAGAAACATTTTAGCATTATTGTTGTAAACTAATCAAATGAAATATTCCTGTATATGCATATCCTCACTAAATGTCTCACTTAATTCTGTCAGTGGTAAAAGGTTTCAGTCTTAATAATGTGAATTGCCAGAAGAACTAACAAAATTATTTTTTAAAGAATTTTAGAATCCTGAAGGCAAGAAATTATAATGAAATTTGCTTGCTTATTAAGTATTCCTTGAAATTAAAGAAAAGCATGGAAATATTTACTTTTAATACTATGGCAGAAATTAACACCTGCATTTTTGAGGAGTGGGAGAAAGAGGACATTCATGTAATCTGACTTTTGGCAGTTAATTTAGGTGACTAAATAGGAAAGATACTGTAAAGCTTCCACTATAATGGATGAGTCAATGCACAATTCCTAAATTTCGCTGCTGTTTCAAATCACTCCCTAAACAAAACTATCAATCTCTGCTGACTACAACAATGTAAATTTCCACCAAAGATTTAAATGCTAATGTTTAATACCAACATCAAAGAGTAGAATGTTTAGCCCTAAAATATTTCATGTGATTAACCCTATACTACATAAGGAACAATGGAACTTTTATATGGTATAATTCCACAGGGGGTCCAGAGAGACAGATCATTAGAGCATTGGCTCTGAAATATCACCACTGAATTCCTCATTTCACAGGTTTGATTAGAAGGTCTATGAACTCATATAGACTCTTTAGTGAAGTAAATGGTAATTCTCTATATAAATATCAGGGTTTACTAGCTCTAACTCTGGCCTGCTGATTCAGCTGCTATTGTCTGAAAGGAGTTTGGGTTCTATGTAGAAAAATGAGCACTCCATGACACACTAGGAAATGGGGTATTAAAAAAATACGCACACTCAGATGACAGACAGAAACTGTCAGAAGAGATGTTAGACACATCCATCAGCAGGTCTAAGAAAGGAGATACAGAAACTGAAAGGTCTGCTGCTGTAAACACAGTGGAAACCCTGGATTCAGTGGACAAACCTGTACAAGAAGTTCTTTTAGAATATGTAAAAATTTAGGAGGACAATCCTTAAAAAGAAAAGCTAAGAGTTATAGGGGCAGAACCTGGTCTTAGAGTTCAGCTCAAACGGAGTGAGATCTGACTTAAAAAATCTGGAAAGTGCAATAACAGGCTAGGGGAAATAATTAAAAAAAAAGACTAAGCTTCATGTCTGTATCTACATGTGTACATAAATGTGTGCATGTGTACCTGTGTGATCATTTCTTCCCCTTTTCCTTTCACTCATTCTGCCTACATACAGCAGGAAGAAGATGAAAGAAAGATAAGAAACATCCCATTCTTTACTTCAAATACATCTTTCATTACCATTAAAAAATACCAGTAGTTCTGTGAATAGTTTTCTTACAGTTTTCTGTGTTTCATGCAGATTCTCTTATGTCTGGCACAGAATTTAGCTCATTCAGTAAGGTACAGGTCTTCACTGCACTGGTCATTTCATGTAGAATTTTAAGATTTCTACTGTTCTCTTACATAGTTAAAATTGGTCAAAAATTGCTGAAAGGAGATGAAATAAAAGGATCCAAAGAGATGCACAGATAGTACACTCACACAGCCTCATCTCTTTAGGAAGGTGAGACAAAAGAAACCTTTTCTAAAACAGTATTAATAGTAAAATGGCCTAAATCATATGAAATATTCTGCCTTCCATGTAAATTATCCTGAAAAATAATAAAAAAAAAGTATACTGATTAAAAAGCAGCAAGTTTGGGAATTAAAACTAAAGCTATCATTGAAACCCACTTTATTTTGTATGTTGCTACCACAGTCCTAACAAGCTGCCTTCTGGAATCATAAAACACAGTTTCTTATAAGCTTAAATTTAGGGCATTGATGTTGGTTGCACAATAAGATTTCTGTGTCATTATTACAACTGTGATTTAGTTGACTCATTTTCATATATTGACATAGTTATGTAACTCTTAGCTCAGACAAATGGCTCTGTTCTTGATATTCTCTATCCTACTGTAGTTAATGACCAAATATTGTTAAAAATTGGGACACTAATTATCTGATGTCGACATGTTATGGATAATTAAGAATTGCTCACTCTGAAGCCATGTTAATTGTTTTTCACAGGTCTCCTTCCCTTGTCCTTGTGTCCTCAACAAGGCAAGCAGCTACAGGTTTGTGCGTACATCTCTGTCATGTATATTGTCACAGAACATACATCATCCTTTCTGGCTCATCCCCAATTAATTTTGCTGGCTTGCAGCAATTATCTCTCCCTTTGTGACTGACCTCCTGGTAAATGGAGTGCATTATAACTGGTATTTTTCTCCTGTGCAGTTTACCACTTAATTGATCTTTGTTGGCAGCCCACAATAGCATATACTAAACTTAAGTCATAAAATGATCGAAACTGAGAGAAAGTGGTTACCATGTTTAAGCAATTGTAGTTGACAGCTCTAAAAATTAGATCTTGATAATGTTCTCTCATTTACCCTATTACTTGGATCAGTTGGTTAAAGCTGTTAATGATCCTCTTGGATCAATGTCTTTTGCTTGTAGCTATAATTTACTGCATTGGTGGATTAGTACAGATGTTTTCATAGATAGCTCTGCATCATTCCACTAGACTGCTGTCTGCACCAAATTTGCTTCCATTCATCACTAACAAAGCAAAGAAAAAGATAATCAGCATCTCCCATCTTAACTATTGAACTCAGGATAACTCTTACATTGTTTTAGATTTGCAGCCTTCAGCCATGGCTTCCTCAATAAACTGCCCTGAGGATTTCCTCTAAATATAGACACAATTATATATTCTGACTGCACACTAAAGAGTAGTAGATATACCTATTAAATTAGGACTATACCCTATGGAGTTAGGGCTGGTTCTATCACAAGCAAAGCCAAAGAAACACATGGCAGCACATCATCGGAGATGGCAAAAATTGTTCAGACTTACTGATTGCTTGAACTATTCCTGAACCTGGAGAATCTACTGCTACTCAAGGTGTCATTGCTGGTATGTCTACAATGGCTATTATGCTATAATGTCTCCTTTTATTATTTACCCCACTAGCAACAGAAGGACCAAGTCCAGCATTTATTTTGTACTAGCTCTCCAGACCAGCTCAGCTCCTCACTTTTGCCTGCCAAGAAGTGAAGCATTCATTCCTGGGACTCCCTGAACTGCTACAAAGCCATGAGCCAGAAAGGAAAGATTTATATTTTTCACCTAAGGGCCTGTTTGGACAAAACTGCGTTTTTCTTCCTAAATAAAAACAGGATTGCTGCCACATGCAACAAATAACAAATAAGAAGCTGAATAAAATATGATCTGTCATGAAAGAATAGCAGCAGAATCTCAGACTCTATTTCTAACGAGTACATATGTAAAGAGGACTGGAAATGCACTGTCTTAAAACGCTGGACAAATTCACTTGGCATCTTTTGCTAAACAGTTAATTATGAGATTGAACTTCAACACTAAGTGGTAGACTGAACCTTGCTTTAAGAAATCTCTTAATTCAAGGACTTCACTGTCCCTTCCTCCAATGCATTTGTGGCATACTAACTATGCTAGCTGTGATAGAGTCACTGCAAAGATCTTTCAGTTATTAAATAGGTACAATTTAATAACTAACTATGAGCAATCTTGTCCATCTAGAAGCTGTGTGCTTAGCTATTCTACTATTTAAGCTGAATGAAGAAACTTCTTTAGCTTTCTCTGTACAAGTCATCTCTCTCTTAAGATTTCCACAGGAATCATTACAGTGGGCTGGCTCATTGCCACGCTGTCATCAAATCTTTCACACTATAGAGTTGTTACAGGATTTCTTAATTTACTACATATAAGCTCAATTAGGATTTCAGTTATGATAGCACTTACATATTTGTAATAGTGTCTTTCCATAATGTTCATTTCTCATTGAAAAGCATCTGTGCACTTAGCGAACTTGTATGGGGACTCTAATTCTTTAACAGGTCTGAAAGAAGCCATCAAATATTAGAAAATGGAGGATCAAAACTTCTTGTGTCTTACTTTGTTACAACTATGATCTGTGTATTTTTTGTTCTTTCTAGGCAGAGTAACAGATAAAACATCTTAATAGTAAATTAAGATTTACTATACTGAAGATGTTAGAACTTATGAGCACAGTGTTTTTTTTGTTTGTTTTTTATCAGATTAATTTAAACAGTGAAAAATATTCTGACATACCGATACCACAATTTTGTTCATTGAAGGAGTTCAAATCTATTTTGTAAATACTGAAAAGCAAATCCTCCCTATGCTTTTATGAAACAAACTGTGTGTGTTTGAGAAAATTTATGACAGGATTAGAATTGGCTTTTCTTTTTGCCAGTTTCTCCACTGTCATTCTCTTTTTACTCCTAGATCTAAATATAATAATCCCAGTATTCTGACTAACACAAATTCCAAAGGAAATGCCTATGGAATTACATTCAGTTTTAGAACAGAAATTTACGTACTTTCCATAATCATCAACAAAATTATTTTTGATAAGAGCTGGATAAAAACCAAGCAAATTACATTGAGTTCATTAAATACTACTGTTAGAGGTCAGTGCTTAGCAAGATCCTCCATCCAGACATCATAATACAGATCACAGGAAATGGAAAAGGAAGACCTGGAGATACAGTTCTGCTGCTAAAACCTAAGGTCCATAGAAATTTTTCTTCTTTGCTCAAGAGATAACTAGCTACACTAACTATGTACCACCACGTGTAAGTTTATCATACAATTTCTTGTTTTTACACTGCATATATCTTGAAAGTCCTCAAGTACTTTAGGTCTTTACAAAACTATGAGTCCTCAAATTGTGTAATAAAGCTAAGAGTATTTAGTTTCTGCACAATGTAAAAGGACCTATGACTGTGAGATGAAATATAACTGGATAAAGTGAAAGATATGAAGGGTTAAAAACCCATCTAGCAGAAGTTAGAAGCAGAGCTCTTGTATTTCACAAAGCTTTCTGAAAAATATCGTAGAAATTGTAATGCTATCACACTTATTTTTCTTTTCAGAGTCAGGCTTAGATTTTCATTACTATTTTTTAGAAAATAATTAGCATAACTCAGAAGCATCTAAGTAGATATGCAGACTACGCTTGCAATGTTAGAACAAAAACCACCTCCAAATTTTCTATCTTACATTGGAAAAGAAATTTCTACTTTCTTTGGTTAGATTGTACTTCATATCACTCATTTTCCTCCTCATGTACATAGCTATTTATTTTGTAACTAATGCAAGTCTGCTTTAGTAGTGCGTGTTTGACTGTGGTGCCATAGTCTGGTATTTCAATATTTCAGAGCACTGAACTGAATGCCCTGTGGCTGTCATGCTTCTCTCAGCAGGTTGCAACCAAATATTTAACATACCTACCAGCTCAATCTGAGTATATCTAATGCAGAGCTTGGGCTGTGTGAAGCTGAAGCTTTATGTTGCATAGCTGAAAACTCCAATGTAGCTCCCTACTTTGTTTATTTCTAGATGCAAAATTCACATTGTTTCTATTAGAAAAACTTCCTTATTTTCATGGGAAAAAAAAAAAAAACAAACAATTATAACTCTTCTAGAAAACTTTTACGGTAAAGCAGGAGAGGGGAGTTATTAGACACATTTGAAAAACAAGTAACATTTCCATTATACTCGAATAGAAAATTCAAATGACATTCAGTCACAGACTGATTTGCTACTGATACAGTAAAAATGTGGTATGAAGTTAAAGTTTCTTTTCAGGATGACACACTGTTCACTGCTTTGGTTCCCATGTGTTCTGACAGAGCATGAGGTTCAAATCCTGCTCCTACTGAAGTCAATGACAAAACTTCCATTGACTTCAGCGGTGCAGGATCAGACCCTAAGCAACACAGCTAATATCTGCTTTCTTGCTTTCTTTCCTATCTTTCATTGAAAGGTATTAGAAAATGTTAGACCTAAATATATCAGCAAAAAGTAAATACTATCAGTGGACTATTCAGGAGTATCCAAAAACAAACAAACAAACAAATCAAAACAAAGAAAGAAAAACAAACATAAAAATCATCTTGCTTGCTTTATATAAGTATAATATTGCCATATTACGTTATACTCTGTATAACTAATTCCTTCTTTGTGAAAATCATAAAAAAAATAATTTATATTTCGCACTAGTCTTACAATAATACTCAATCCAGTAGTTCCACAATATCTCTATAACCTTGTGGATTGCACTGCATTAAATATCACCTGATACAATCAGTGAATGAAAAATTTGCTCTCCCTCGTCTGATAGTATTTGCTACACAGAGACTGGAACTCTTATCAAGTTTTTATCCATCACCTTAATTCTGTTATAAATTCAGTTACTACCTCCTGTCAAAACATCTGCAATATTAGTCTGGGGTAAGGTGATTTGAGGCCAACAGGCAGTCTTAGTTCTACAGAAATAATCAATACATTTTTAAAATGCATTGACAGGATATATAAAAACTAAAGGAACAGTAACAGTAACATTCATTTTGTTCTGGTTTTACCCTTTTAAGTTGGTGGCCACAGTGTGGAGATCATTTAGAAGAGGAGCATGCTGACTGCCTACTGGAACAGAAGTTAAAACAGACTAGAATATATATTAAATAATCTTAATAATAAGCACCAATATCTTTATAGATCTCTTTAAATAAACCAAGCAAAACAGTGATCCAAAGAACAGAACCAAAATTTAACGCAAGAGGTTAGGAAAAATTAGTTTTTAAAACCACCTTTTTAAAGGAAATAGTTCTCCCAGCTCAACAGGTGGAATACATTTAATTAAAAAAAAATTTTTTATAACTGTAATTGTTTTTAAATAACGCCTTGTCTTGAAGTATATAATGTACTCATACCAATGTGGGAAAGCTGATCTGCAGCTGAAGGCTAGATAATGAAGTAGTGCTCAGAAAGCAAAGTCAGCAGGAAACCATAAGAAACCTGAAGCCAAAGGAAGGTCACTGAAATGGGAAAATATACCAGAAGTGATCCGTTTAACACTGAAGCTACTTACAATAAGCAGCCACATATCACTAGACGTGAATATTGGATGGAAGATATAGATGAAAGTAGATTAAAACAACTTGCAGGCAGAATGAGAAGACATTATAATGGTCTGGGGGATGGAGAGAAAACTAGTTCTCAAAGGTGAAGTCAGAGAGACTAGTAAAGCCACAAGCACAAATCTTCTTGATTGTTGGACATAGCTCATTGCTAAATACAAGTCAGGTTTAAGACTGACAGGGAACAGGAAGGAAACAGATGGTCAATAGTGTGGAGACTATGAAAGAAGAAACTTTCAAAAATGAATGAGTAACTGAGAGCTGAAAAAAATCTATACATAAGCAAAGAAGAGGAAAACAATGAGCAGCAATAAACAAATGAGAATGCAGAGTAACAGAGAATTCAGAAGTATCTGAGTGACTAAGAAAGGCAGAACCTATCACATAGCTAACACTATCACATAGCTAACACATGGGATGGCTGGGTATTCATTCATTTCTTCTTGCCATGTAAATCAATGGTTCTGCTGCTAATAGTTCTGATTTACAGCATGTAATGTTTTTCCTTTCAAGTTGCTTGGATAGTGCAACTTGGAAAGACTTTTATTTATTTATTCATTCATTCATTCATTCAGCTGTGTGAAGTGTAAGATCTACTTCCTGTTAAAAAAAGCCAGAAAATATGAACTCTAGGAGGTCTAAGAAAGAGAAAACAAATCAGCATGTAAAAAAAAAACAAACAAACAAACAAAAAAAACATGTTCCTAACAAAAATATATATTTTTAAGACTATGTCTTAGTTACAGAACTGAATCCCTTTTTTTAACTACTTAAACTTGTCATCATCAAATGCGTCTGAAGGGGCAACATAAGCTAACACTGCTGTAGGGAATTTAAGTCCTGCTGTGAAGGAGTGAGCATCAGGAGCCTTTATAAGGACAGAGAGCATGTTTAGGAGCAGACATGAGCACTACATTTTAACTTTCATTTGTCATGTTTGCTTACAGTAATAAGACATACTTTGTGTTCCCTTGGACATGCGTTTTTCCTTCCAGTGATTATAAGGACAACAATCTGGATCGGGACAGATGCTTAAATTTTCTCAAACACTGGTGAATGGTGGCAATCATCCAGTATATCTTTAAGTTTTACAGAATCAAGGTAATTTGAATGAATCCCATTCATTACCAGAGATCTGTCCATTGTCCAACTAGATTTCAGAGGAAAGGATGTAGAAAGATAGTTTTAAAAATACAGTATCTTTGCAAAAGATACAATTACTGATGAAACTCATATTTTTTTTCGTAGTTTGAAGGTGTGTAAGTGCCAAAATCTGACAAATATTCAAATGCCATAGAGCCTACCCAGCTCTGCTAGCCTTTTGACAGTTGTATGGAAAAAGTATAAAATTTGAAAAGGAATTTGAATGATCAAGAGGAACTTCCAGAACCACCTGAAAACAAATATCCTATTAGGGAAGTAGAAAATTTTATCTTCAGTAAACAACCATTCAGTAAGCCTGCAAAGGCTGTGGTTGTCAGCTGTTTGCCAGCTGCAGCTCTTCAGTACATTCCCCTATTGTAACTGGGGCTTAGTCACATTTAAATCTGAATTCTACTAGGACACATGGGTTCACATAGACCAGCTTGTAATATAGGGATGACATCTTGTAGATGTTATATGACGCTAGATAGGCAAGATATGAAACAAGATGATTTACTCCAGGGAGAATAAGTGTATTTAATCTTTTACTCATGATTCTGTCTCAGTTCTTTCAGGTTTTTGTCAAAAGAATGTAAACAAAAACAAACAAACAAACAGAAACCAGTGTGAAGTAGAAAGCCTCATGGTTCTTACTTGCAACATAAAAAATACATCATATGACAACTGATAGCCTGGTCACAAAGGTATTAACACTGAACAGCACTGGGTCACATGTAGATACGTGAGCAATGTGAAATGCTACTTTCCTGCTTGTACTCAATTTATTGTGTTATTTTCACAAATAGAAATAGCTTATGTTTTTGAATCAACCACCTAGATCTTTTCAGACATATTCCCTTTGCCACATCAGAAGCTTGTTATATGTAGGTGAAAAAAACCACTGAATATATCTCCAAATCTCATTATTTTAGCAAGTTTCCCATTATCATTACAAAATTATCTGAATTTTGTGAATATGACCAGAAAGGTTCAATTCAATTAAAACAAAACTGCTAAAGGAAAATCTCACTGCAAGCCTCCGTGCAATTGGTGAACTCGGTAATTATATATAGCTACCTATTGTGCTAGCACAATAACATGTGAGCAAGGTTTAGTTAGACACATTTACACACATAATAAAGCAATATGGGCATAGAAAAAGTCCTTTTTTGCCAAAAGTAGAGAACAGTAACATAGTAACAAATGAAAGCTGCATGAATCCTAGTTTACTCGGCTATAAATAAATCCAACATTTTCCTTCTCTCCATGGTAAAATAAAATAGCACAGAAGCAGAACAGTCTCCTTTGAGCAACCAGTCTCTTTCTGTTCAATAATAGTCATCAATCTGTTCCACCTAAAATATTTTCCTCCTTGAGAAATCAAAGAAATCAGAATGAGGATCCACAACATGTGGTTGTGAAAAAAGAGGTCTTTCCTTTTTGTGAATCTATTTTTTTTTTTCTGAAAGACTATTTTCTTTAACGTGATTTTTTTTTTTTTTAATTCTGGTGAAATAGGCTTCATTTTCATGGTATTTTTAATTGGAAGACCTTGAAGTGCTTGATGAAGAAAGACAATAGTTACCTTCATTTTACAGATGGAGAAGACCGAATTAAAGAGGGCCTTTTTGTATTTTGAAAATTTGTTTTTTATATCTATTCTTTTTATATGCCCAATTGCAAGCATTTAAATTATGATACTTAAAAGTGCTAAAGAGACAAAGCTTCAGTTTTACAAGGACCCTTTCTCTCAGTGGTGACAGTGTTCAAATTCTGCCACACTGTAAAATGCATGCCTAAACATAATCCCACAGCAAACTGGAGAGGGTTGGGGGAACAGGGTCAGACATCCTGCTGCATGATCTTATAAAACTTATTTTGGTGCATGAAGGCTTTTTCATTACTTGAAATCACCAGGCCACATGTAATTGACTTTCGTAATATCTATGCAAGTTACAGTTTTGCTAACATCTCTGGGCAAGGTTTAAGGATCATTTTGTAAAATCATACAGCTCATTCATAAGGTACCACAGGATAATCACCTTATGTCTCCTGGTTCAAAAAAACCCTATACATCTGTGACTACTAGAACACTAGGGAATTAATAAAATAAATTATCTAGGGAGTAATACAACACATTTCTGATTAAGAGTTTTTCATCTTCCTGACACCAGACACTGAAATATGCTGTGTGTCACTAAGCTATCAAGGAACATGAGGTAAAGTCTATTTGATTCAGCAAAACAAAAACAAAAGCCCAAATCCTCTTTTTTTATGTGGTAGTTCTCTATGGACATCTGCAAAGAGCAGTCCACTGTCCACCTTTGTACATCTGAAGAATTACAAATGATTATTTTAAAGATGAAAAGTCAAGATGCCAAAATAATATAATCTGTGAAACAAAAATAGTTTCAGAGTAAGTTCTCGGTGCTCAAAAACTCATCAGAAACCCCAAGAACTAAATGAACACAGAGCAAATCTTTCAGTCATCGAGTTGGTTACAAAATCAAATAAAATGTGGATTTGGTATGCAGGGAAGCAGTATGGGGAATTTAAATATCCCATAAATATTCCAGACTCACTTTAATAACTACATAAACTATCCTAGGTTTGTGGGTGAGGAGAGGGGAGGGGAAGTGAAATAAAACTTCTTGTCTTCTTTTTTAATTACCATCTTTAAAGTGCGGAGTAACTAAATAACTGCAGTTTTCCCTGCATGTTCATGTGGCAATGAACAAACAGGGAAAATGTATGGTAATTTTGTCTTCAGTCTCAAGTATCAATATAAGGGAACAATTATACCTGAAATTATATATGATAAAAAAAAGGAGAACTTGATCATAATAAAATTTTCCTCAAAGATGTAAGTCTGAAATATTCTTTAAAACACTGGTTAGCTGTTCTTATAGCAAACAACAGTCATTCATACAATTTTTAAGGCATTTCTTTGAGAGATAGATCTTGCAATTATTGTTTGGTTTAAGACAGAAAGGTATACGTTTATTTTTATTGTGATATACTGTAGATTCAGAGGCCTACGTATTTTTATCAAGAAATAACTTATCATTTCAGAGTCCCAAATCAGAGAATTCTGCTTTTTCACTGAGCATGCAGGCAACTAAAGCCCTGCTCCCCCTGGGGTGATACGCCGGTTTGATTTTATTTTCCCTGACATTTCAGCTGTCAGATTATGATAAGTAGAAGAAACAAAGAATAACCATCACATTCGCACTGAATCTCATAATCAGATATCTAGAAATACAAGACAAATTAGAAATGTAATCCCACGGGAAAACATGAACATCAAAAACACTATGAGATATCCAAATCATCTTCTAATGACCTGAGACTCCTATAGAGTTTTAAAATATCCAAAAAGAAAGAACGTGTAAGACTGTTACATCTACTTTTTCTTCAAATACTAGGGAATAACTTATCATGATGCAGGAAAAAAAAATTCAGAATTCGAAAAATCTATTTAATAATAAAGCCATTACGTTTTCTTTAAGTTTTTCATGTAGTTTTATGAAAGCAATCCTGAAGCCAATAAACAGGAGAGATCACCAAGAAATAGTATGAACTCAACTTAACTAGTTGGCAAAGCAAAAAGATTAACGAGCCAGAATGCACCAAACATGCTCCTGATTTACTGCATCTGTGGTTTGCATGTTCCCCATTTCTCTTAGTCTCAAACTGTTGAGATTCATACGAACGATGAAATCTTACCTGCTTGACCAGTGGTAATACTGACAGCTGCAAAAAGCCTCTGGGAACGACTCAAGTCAGACACTCCATTCACAGCTTCAACTTCAAACGTGTAGTTAGCATGAGCTAGCAGGTCCATGACAGTGACATAGTTATCTACTAATCCAGTTTGCTGGGGCATATATCCAATGTTACTCCCACAAGGAACACATTCACCCTGCTCCCAACTGCACCTCTTGCACAAAATGCGGTAGGTCACATCATTTCTTCCCCCATTGTCAGCAGGAGGACTCCACTCTAAACTCACAGTAGTCTGGTTGATGTTGAAAATGAGGTTCTGTGGTGCAGACGGAGGTCCTGTTTAACACAAAAAAGGTCCAACATAAAGGCACAGAACCACTGTGGGACATGCAGCTAGCATTCTAATTACTAAGACAGAAAATAGCTGAAGCATTTTTCTTCACATAAACATTTCATTATTTTTTACAACAAGCTCCATAAAAGCTTCCTTGAACTCACTTGGCAAGAGCTTTATTTATTTTCCATTAAGGCATCAGGCTAACAATTGTCTGTGTATTTACTGCAACTGACTTGAGCCGTTTCTCTTCTGTGCAATTAAAAGGATTGGTTAATGTACCTTAAAGGTTGCCTTTTATAGTTTTCCTAGTATGGAAATTGTTTCTTTCTTCTAAACATATAACACCAGCATGGTAGTTCTTTGTTATGAGTTCTGGTACGATTTACAGAGATATTTGGTGCTGTTTTGGATTTAGCAGACAGATTTCCACTATTTGATCCACATATCTGCGCAGGCTAGTCTATCTGAAGATGCAAGTTTAAGCCAGATCCAAACACTTTTCAATTAAAACTCAAATCTACACAGGCTACTTTGTATTTTTCATGTTAGTCATTTTTATATTATATCATGTAAAGTACATCAACTACATCAGTTTTAACGCCATAGGAAAGCTATGCCTGTATTCCATTAGGAGTTACACACTTACCCAACATGCAGAATTTTCCAATATTATATCAAGTAAATGTGAAAATTACATTTTTGCTGATCCCATATTCACTGTCAATTTTTTTCCCCCTCTGCCTTTCAATTTTGTTTGCTATAGCAAATGTACTTTTCAAATACAAGAAACTGCTAGCTACAAATGACAGCACCTGGTTGGTTAAGCAATGTCCTTTACTATTAAATTCACAACTGACTCACTTGTGCATGCAACATATGGTGGATCAGAAGGTGCTCTATAATAGCTATCTTCACAGTCGCATCTTGAAGATCCCTCCTTGTCAGAAAAGCTGTGAGTAGGGCAGCGGGAGCACTGCAGATCTTGTGAAGATGATTTGTAGAACCCACGGCCACAAGCTAAAGAACAACACAAATTAAGACTTAGATTTGCATAGACTAGTATTGTGATCTTTATTCTGTCTCCATTGTATTTAGCACACATTGCTGTGAACATCAAAACTACCCATTCTATTAGGGTGGTGAAATCAAGATACGCTCACAATTTCTCTTTCTCTAGTTGGCACTATTAATGTTTTTGCGGTATTTTTTATGAATGCAGGCATATGCTACAAATATGCCAGCAGTTTGCAGCACAATGTTTTAACACAGGGACACAGAAATAAACATCATTTTTCACCAAAGAAGAGTAGAAAAATGGTTTGAAACAACTGGAGTAGTTCCTGCAGAACTTCAAATAAGTGAAAAAAGACTGGAGAAGCTCTTCACTAAGTCCACTGAAGAATTTCTGAATCAGCTGAATTGGAATTAAGGTAGCAAAAGTTACTGATTTGAGAAACCCAAAGAAGCCATAAACCACAAGAAAAGTCTGATCCCCAGGAAAAAAATGAGGTGTGAACACTTGCTGGACAGGTGGTGCTGGTACAGGACAAGCAGAAATAGGAGAAGGGCAGACAGCATGAGTAGCACAAATATTTTTTCCAGTTTCACAGAGAGAGACAACTAGGCTGAAACAAATCTAACAAAACTTCTACGGAAGGGTTAGAAGATGGATAATTCAAAATATGCACACAAGATCATTTCATATTTTGTTTTGTGTTCTGTGAGACTGTGAAAGTAAAAACGTGTGGTGTTCAAGAACTTACAATTTGGAATATTTGTATCAGCTACTGTCACAGTTCCCAAAGCAGAAACACCCATAAAACATACCTCTGGCAACACTTTGAAGCAAAGGACTACAACTTAGAAAGCCAGGTTAAGAATTGCCCAACTATTCGAGCTTTAGGGGATGGGAAAGACAGAGATCACACAATGCCCAAATTGGAAACAGATTAAGACTCCATTTCAGCACTGAGGTTACGGGCAAACTTACAAGCACTGCCAACATAAAAAAAAACAGTAAACAGAAGTTCTCCAGAACTTTCTAATAAAACAGAAGACTTTATAACCACATGATTTTATTCAAGTTCTTTTTCCCTATTCCTCACAAACAGTCTAACCATCTTTTAAGCCGCCACCTGTATGTAAAGAACTGAGGGGGAAACTTAGTATTACGTATCAAAATATTAAAGCTAGTTAAATAGTCATTCTGAATTCAGAGAGAGAGAATTTACTTTGGTTATATTCATATTTGCTTGGATGTTTTCTCAGAATAGAAGTGCAAAGTATCAGAAGTTGCTGATATTTAGAGCAGTTATTTCTGTTATCTGGTACTGCAGTCATGGAAAGAGTAAGAAAACAATGAGCTTTATCTAAATCTCACTGAAGTCAATGAAGAGTGTCTTCGATTTTAGTAGCATTTGGACTGGAATCAGTGTAGCTGTGGCCATGTGACTCTTGTTAATCTGATGAATTTTATGCAATTGAAAGAAAAACTTAGAGGCAAGATAACAATAAAGTTGATTAATTAGTTAAAACCACACTGGATCACACCAGTATAAGATAATCGGAAGCTCTGGCCCTGTACTACTATCAGTATATTAACTTTCGGAAGAAGAATATGCCTGAAGGACAGGAAGCACCATAACATTTAGTTTGTTATACTGAAAAAAAAAATCAACAGGCAGGGAATTACCTGGCAGAGAAAATTAGCATGCAAAGCATGTATCCTTTGACTTTGACAAAGAGGCACGATTTTTCATTAAAAAAAAACAACAAGCTCTGCTTGTAAAACATGCTACAGTTTGAATCTACCACAGTAGCTGCAAACATACGCCATTAAGAAAAGGAGAAAAATAATTTTAGAGAAGCACTTTGGGTAAACACAAGCAGTGAAATTATAGTTGTGCTAAATTTAACTCAGAATTAGCTCTTTACACCTTCATTCAAGATTCAGAATTTCCTGATGAAAGACAAAGAGTACAAAAGCTGAACTGATTTGTATTCATGTACCTTAAGACATGTATTTAAACTTCTGTCTGCTCTTTCAGTACTTGCAATAGTACTGACCAAATAATAGTTTCCTGCCTTTCTTAAATAGTCATGTTCCCCTCACGCCGAGCAAAACACTGGACAAATACACTGGGCCTTCCAGCACACAGCCCTCTGCAAAAGCAAAGAGCAACTTAAAAGGCAAAGATCCCTACTGTGATTCCAGTCTGTCCTTCTCAGCAGGGGACATATCTGAAGCAAAGACACAGAGCAAAATAGAGATTTCAGACAGAAATAGCAAAATGTAAATAGAAAACTCCTTTTATTATTTTTTCTGATGCCTTGATCAAGACATTTATGTGCTTAGTTGCTTATTTTAAGTAAGTGCGCGTTTTTTACTAGACTTCAAAGGATTTGAATATCTGACACTAGTTTACATGACTGAAAACCGTTTATTCCCCCTCATAGCATACCGGGGGCAGCAGGTTCAGAAACTTGAACCATGCTACAATTCCATTCTCCTTTTTCCAAGAAGAGGTTTATGTGATGACATGTAATAACCACCCCTTCAACTAATGAACCCTGTAAATTTAAGGGGCAGTGTATTCCAGATATGACATTTTTAGCAGTAGGAAAATAGTTTTAAAAAAATTTAAGAAACTTAGTAACTCCTTAGATAGGAAAGTATGCTGGGGTACACATCACAATTAAAAGCACTTGTTAGAGGAAAACAACATTATTATTTTCCCCCTTTTCTTCACAAATCAAATAAAAAAAAATATAAGTATAGCAGAAGAATATAAAATAGAATACATATATTGCTCTTAAAATGCTATAGATACTTCCCTGTGTTTAACATTGTCCAGGTCAAGAAACTTGCAACTCAGAATTCTATCAAAACAGAGTGTTGTGCAGACAACTTATCAAAATGTGATCACAGTTTGGAAAGAATTGCTTTAAAATACTTTTTTGACTCTTTTGGTTTTTTTTCTTTTTGTTTTATAGTGACAAATTATGGTGGTGAATTTAGGTATTATAAGCAATTAAAATACATTATTTTGTTCTAATCTATTTTAAATCCCTCTAATTTGACCCAATTCTATACTTTATATATCATAGGATCACAGGGACAAACAGCATAAAATTCTCTCTCCCACCACCTCCATGAGAAATATTACAAAAATATTAATCGTTAAAAGAAGAAGAAATAGCCAAACATTACATGGAGCTCTGCAAATGCAAATCTAAAAGCGATAAATTTAAAAATAAAATCTAAAAATTAAAAAAAAGGAAATGTGTACAGTTCTTCGAAAGTATTTCATGGACAAACTCGAGGTAGTTCAAACTGCATTTTATCACATTCATTATAATATCTCAATTCACTGGTGCAAGAGAGCACTCAGCAGTAACACATTTTGCCAACAAAGGAGTCTATCTTGTAAATCAGAGTACAGTGCTGAAGCAGTGATGGGAGACATGCAGTCATGTCTACCTAGTGAGGCAGCACTATGAAGGCGTAGCCATAATCCATGCCAGCCTTGGTTTCAGCAAATTGGAACTCTTTGGCTCTCACTCAAGCAAGGTAAGGTAAGTGATTCTGTTACTGAAGGGCTTCTAGGACATTGACCACGGTGAGGGTGACAAAGAGATGAAAGCCAGCACAAAACCAATTTAATTATATTCATTGTGATTTGTCATTTTAAGCCAGTTATTAGGAAGAACAGCCATCCCCAACTGATGCTCCTGTTTTGTTCAAACGTGCTACAAAGTTTCACCCATTCCAGGAAAAGGTTTCAAACCAAGAGCAGTAACACTCTTCTGACAGTGCAGAGGCAGAATTGCACTTACCAACCTAACGTAAAATATTCTTTAAAAGTTAGCTAGTAGTTATTTCCCCACATATCAGAAAACTCACAACAAATATAGATGAGAACTGTACTTCAGCCAAGTTAGAATTCTTTGCTTGCTTCCTGATCCTCAAAACTGGTAGAGATTGACTGCCCAGCACCTTGGACGTGTTTATTTGCCTGTGATAGCCATGGTTGCTCCTCAAAGCACACCTCCCCACCTCCTCTGCATAGCAAAGAGATTTTTTCTGTTCAGAAGCTGGCAGAGTTCCACCATGAAATACAAAGCCGATGTGAACTGCCCCCGAATGAGTGAGCCTCCTTCACCACAGAGCTGAATTTTGAAACTGAGCAGGGTATGTCATTTCATATTTAAACTTCCTTGTCTGAGAGCCTTAGATAAAGACCTCTACTATTCTGTCTGCATATGATGAAAGGCCCCTGTGAAGATGACACTAGCAATATTTCTTGGCTTGTACCAAGGTGCTTTCTTCCTCTACACTCAGTTGCACTCAGTTGCACTCAGTCATAACAATGATGTATCGTGACAGCAGGATCTGGCTGGGCAGGATTGTAGTGGCAGTGCAGGATACCCTTTCAAAGATGTGTTTAACATATGCCACTGCAGCCAGTGCAATCACATTTCGAGCCCATGTGGTTGAGTGCTTAAGAACTTATACAAATACTGTAAATAATGGAAAATTGGAAAACAATAAAAAAATACTGAAACATGAACACAATCTACTAAGAGCTATAATGCCACCTATACAGCATACTAAGGCACTTGCCACTCTAACTAGAAATGCTGACTCCAGTTTATGTAGCAAAACAGCAGCTTCTCTGCTGAGAGCACATCACATGCCTTGGTAGACTCGTAGAGACCAAATAATATTTTTCTTTTCATATTTTAAAAAAAAAGAAATTCTCGAAGAGGGAATGAAGACAGATGTGACCGATGTGGAAAGCAGCAAACAGCATTCTGAAGTCCCACTTCTGGGACACGAAAAAGGAACATGTTAAATACTTTTCATTTCTATGTAATCTTTTCACTACAAACACCACAGAGATTCACTTTGCTTCTAGATTAGCTACGGGACTGAAATTAGGAAGGATGATGGAAATACAGTAAGGGTTAAGAATGCCATGTGTAACTACTGATGTTTATACAGCCAAAGTAGAAAGAATAAACAGTCATAGGGTGGTGACACATTAATCAAGAAACTTGTTTGCAATCAAATTTAAAAAAAAAGAAATCTCAATTTTCAGATGTGCAAGGATTGCAGGTGGCATACCTGCTTAACACTTAAAGGGCACACAATTGGTTCGTGGCTTTTGATTATAATTTTTCAGTTTCTATGGAAGTAAGTAAACATAATGAGAACCACAGACAAATGACTGCCCACCTCAGGTACTCTTACTGTTGACTTGAATAAAGTAAACTGACCACCTGTAAAAGTGATCCTATGCATTGCACTTTTTTTTCTTTAGGCAATGGCTAGAATTTGTTTTTCATCTGCGTGGACATAAGCCTTCATTCTTGTGATTTGTTTTGGGTTATCAATGAACTCCCTACATTTCTACCCTCCCCAGACCTGTTAACATTGAAGACAATTCAGCTAACCCCCTTTTCACAAAAAATTATGTATACACAAGGAGTTTGTGCAGATGTTTCCTGGATGAAGTTATGCAGCTGCAAAGACTTTATTAATTATAAAATGCAAAATGGATTGTTCTGTAATTGAAACTCTCTGGGGCTCTGATACATTTGAAAATTAATATACATACACGTATGGTCAGGACATAGATGGATGCTGTTAGATTATTTATTACAGGTGGATATTTTAACTAATGCAGAAAAAAGGGCTGGTCTTTCTCCACTGGAGCTTTCAAATATTTTCTTCATATTAATATCTGTGGTTCCATAACTCAGGGCTGAAAGCACAGCTTGCAGAAACAGTACTCCCACTGCTAGTGTTGCTGACCTCATCTACGATGGACAGGTCCAGAATCTTTATTTTAATCCTATTGACAGTGCCTCAGTGGGAGTAATTATAACAGTCGGCCTCAAATCCAGACCTCCTGTCACTGATATATTAGGGTTTTTCACAACGAAAATGAGCAGCAGACAAGGAGGATGAAAACAACATGGGGTAGTGATTATAGTAAGATTTGTCAACCCCCCTTCTGTATGAACCTGCTACAAACATATGACAGTTTGGCATGGGAGACACCAGAAATGCGAAATGCTTAATCTTCTACAGTATCAAAAATACTATTTAGAAAAAAATTTGGTGTTTGGTGGGCGTTGTTCGATTATGACACACTTGGCTAGCAGATCACAACATCCGCCACAGGCACTTTTTAGCCAACATAGCTGAAAAGTTTAGATAAACTGAAAGCAAACCGTTATAAAATAATTCCCAAATGTGGACTTCAGTGTGAAATAGTAGACATAAGAAACCCAGTTACTAAAGGAGACTTTATAACCTCTGATCCTCTTTTTCAATAATTTGTGTACATTCAAGTCATTACTGTGTTTGAAACTGTAAATTACTTTCATAGTGAGAGATGGCATCTGTTATGCCTTCTCTGGCACCTAATATATATTCTTTTATAAGGATCTCAGACTGTAGTATTTTATTTGTCTAACTACTATGTAATGATTAATGTCTAGCTGAAAAAGATGTTTATTTTAGCTTGATTTTTAAACTGCAATAGCATCTGAAGATTATTCATGTTTCAACCAAGGAATTATGTTGTATGGTTTAGTCAGAGTAAACTGAAGACTCTTAATGGTGTCTTAGCTATAGTGTGAATGACATATCTAAATAGGGCTGTCCCATGGCTGCATACCATCATCCACCAAATGTTTGCTGTTGCCTGTCAGGAATCTCTCAGACTCGTATTCACTTCCCAAGCCTAATATGCCCTTATTGTCCAAAGTCCCGCTAATGCCTTTTGAGAGATGTTCACATACCACTGTTCACACAAACGAAGATCCAAAAATAGAATGCTTGCTAAGTAATAGTAACTTGGTCACATTTTTTCCATCAAATGAAATGAAACCTCTACTTCCCTACAAATTTGCTTTAGAAAATTACTAAGCACGTCATCGTGTGTGCCTATTCAACGTAAAAACTTGCAAAGAAGTGTTATAGGAACAAAGAACTATTCTACAGTGTTTTGCTGGTTAATTTATACACAAGGTCATAGCAATCAGGATAAAGAATGTAGCTCACAAATCAAAGAATAACCAATATTGCTATACTGTAACAGCAAAATTACTGAGAAAGTAAAGATTCTGAATAAGTACATAAAAATCAACACTTAAATGTCAATTAAAGAAATTCCAGTTTAGTCTTGGTCACAATTAATTGAGTAAATCCAAAGTTGTGCATTGAGGTTATGAAATAATGTTTCTCTACATTTTCAGAGTTTGCAAGGATTTGGGCATGTGCCTCTCATTAACTATCCTGGGAAGCAAAAATAAAAAGCCACTATATATTTTAGGAAAATTCACATGTGAGAGATACACTAAAAAATACAGACAGATTTGAACTCCATTACAGAACAGAGAATACAAAATGAAAGGTGGGCTACAGAACTGAAAGGAAGAAAGATACAGTGGTTTTCCTCTTCCCTCTTTCCCTTTCCTCTTCTTCTTTCCCTTTTTTCCCCTTTTGTTTGACTGCTGTGCCCATCCCTGAGATAAAGTTTTCAAGGTGCCTGAGTAGCTTCTGCACAGAGCTGATGAGCCAGATTAGGAGTAAAGACTCCACACTTAGCAGGACATAATGTAAATTCATCACAAATATGAAACAATGCCTAAAGCGTGGATTTTGTCAGCAGTATAAATTTTATCTGTCTTTCTCTGTAGGTTCGCAATCAGCCAAAAAACTAATGGAAGAATGCAATTGGTTGACTCCTGCATATTTGTTTTTGCTTGTTTGTTTATTTGGGAAGGAGTGTTGTGAGTTTTTTTATTTTGCTATTTGGTTGTATTTTAAAACTGTGACTGACTAGGTAATATTTAGTTAAGATCTTATCTATTAATGTTTTTATTAGTCATTATTGATGGTTTAAATTATGGTAACTAAGAATCCAGCAGATCTAAGAACAGTAACTACCACAGCAACTTGTATTACAGAAGTAATAGTGTTCTGATAGGAAAGTTAGAGGATTATCTAACTCAGATAGCACATCTTTTACATGCATCACCCAGAAACAGACATTGCTTCAACAAGAAGCAAGTGCAAATTTCACTGCAGTTAGTGCTTTATTTCTAAACAAATGCATGAAAACTTTATACTAAAAATGTCCCAAACATGTAACAATGTATTTTTTAGCTTTCACAAAGTTCAATTCTAACAGTCCTAAAAATGGAACAAAAAAAAAAAAAAAAAAGAATAGTAAGGACATCAATACAGTAGATTATTTCATAAGCTTTTTCTTTTTAATTTCTCCTTCCTATTCTTTGGATGTAGTTCAAACAGCAAAGCACCAAAAGATTCCTCATAGTCTTCAAGGCAGCTTACTTTATACACAATTCTCTTCTTGCAGTGCAGTTATGTCCCCCAACTTCTCTAGCATCAGAGAGGTTCTGTACAGCCATGCCTTACCAGTTCATAAAAAATTAATCCTTCAAGGTGTTCAGTGCACATTTGGTCTTTTCCATTGCAAACATGCCTTGGGAAAGGTTCCCTGTTATTTTCTTCACAGAACAAAATCACATAAAGTTACAAGTAGTAATGAAGACATTCTGGGGTTTTATTTTGGTTTTGCTCGTTTTCTAAACAAAAATACAGTAAAACCTATTAACTGATAAATCATTTGGAAAAAAATATTTGAATTTGACATCAACAGGACTCCCATGGTCATCTTATCTGACTTTCCAACAAAGCAAGAACCTTTGTACCATGAAAAAAACATCTTAAGCATAGTAGACATAGAAATATACCTCCAAATGAAACTGAAAGTACTAGTTACTAGGTAGGACCTCCTCATCTTTCCCTCTTTTTCTGTTTTTCTAAACAATTCAGTTGTTTTAGAATCTTTTAGAATCACTGCCTCCACTCAAATCAAAAAATGACTGACCCACTCTGAACAGCTACAGCACCATGCAGCACAGCTGCAACTACAAGACAATGACCTTTCCTAAGAAGCAGAGGACTTGTCCCCTGACATGACCATCTCTAATGCTTATATCCCCATCTCTAATGCTTATATCCCCAGCTAACTGAACAGTCCTGGTCCTGACAGTTTGACTGCCAAGCTCCTCTGGTCAAGAAGTCACAGTGTTTTTCACCAAACCCCACAAGAACTGTTTCCAAATACCTACCAAGGCTTTCCTGCTTCCTGGCTGCCCATTTTTTTCTTTTGGGAGGAAAACACTTTGAAACTTCCACAAGAAACATTCACTGGTGAAGAGAAGACTGTGAAAACATTTTTGCTGGAGTTGCTTCTAAATTATCAAAGGTAGAATGAAAACAGGAATTTGGTCTATCATAGAGACATGTCAGCAAGGTTTGTTAGCCAAAGAGAGATGGTTGGCAGAGATGAAAGCTTTCAACTTGCTTATCATTCTTCAGAGCTCTGCTGAGAATTGTTTCTCATTCTCCCAGCAGAAATGCTTAATTGAAGTAATAATAAAATGTGAAATCAATGAAAATACAAGCTGAGTAGTTTTTGTACTGATGGGGAGAGAACAGTGCTAGGCTTGCTCATTCAGTCTATCTTTACATCATCAATTCCCTCCTCACACAAAGGACTCTATCCTGATGCCCCAATATCCTGTCTTACAACAACTACCCAGATACAAATGTAATCGGACAGTATCCTATAATAGCCTAAGAATAACCTGAAATCATTTCATGAAATCTTTTTGTCCCACATGAAATAACTGAGCTGTTTTGGGACACAGAGCATATCATTTAGGATAAAGGTCTCAGTAAGTGAAGTGAGGCAAACTGATTTGTCACTATACATTTTCTGAAGCTTAGACCAATCAACTTGATGGAGACGTTTAATTTTATTTGACTGTAATGATGTTTAATAATTGGCTGGCAAGAAATAATTTTGGAGAGCTTATTCATAAAACAGAACAGAAGCAGACATCTCTGTAAGTGTTCCAATTGAAATGAAATTAAAATAACTTAATAACACATTTTTGTTTCCTTTGGACAGTGACCTACCATTAGCATTCCAGGCCTAAATCCAGCAGAAATTTTTCACAGGTTTCTCTAACACTCTCCTCAAGTCCATCATTGTAGAGCAGACAAATCCATACAAACAAGAAACCAGCTTTCAAGAATCCATGGGAGCAAAACAATTCAACTTCTGTACAACTGTGCATCTAAGAATCTAAAAATAACTTTAATGACAGACACTGGTTTCAGATATCCCAACATTTAAAGTCAATTGTCCTACTTAGAAGACTGATCCAGGTCTATCAGTCTTCAGTGGTTCTTAGGGAGTAACACATGCAAAAAAGTAACTGTACTACTCAGTTACATTGGGTTTGGAGAGGAAGAAATATAAAACACTTCTAAGGAGGAACAAAAAACGCACTTAACTTTCCTTAGGAAGAGGTTCACTGAAGTCAGCACATTTTTTAACAGCGAACAGACTGCAAGTGTGTAAGTATTCAGCAATAATCTTTAAAAATAAAAATGGATTTAATATCTCTATCTAAAGATTAAAGTGTCAATTTAGTAATAGATTACAAAGACACTGATCCTCTTTAATGGAAAACAGAAAAAGAAAAAATGTATTACAATAGCAATTCACTGATAATAAACTGAAATTGAATAACATTTGAAGAATCTTGGTTTCCCAGATTCACACAATGTTTTAATTCCAAATATTACAGTATGAGTTGTGATACTGTGAGATGAAGTTGTCTTTACTAATTGCACATGCAGAGTAGAACTGTGTCATGCAGCAGAGAGTCTATCAAATCTGCCTGGCAGATCTTTATGGTTTGGAAATGTCACTTTCTACTAAGCACAGAGAAAATAGGGAGGGGCAATAACACAGCTCAGAGATAGTAGCCATCCAAAAAGATAAAGAACACGCTGAGGAAAAGCAGACAACAGATTGTGGAGACAGAACAATCACAGATGGAGGCCAGGTGGGTGGGTCACATTTTTTTTATAAAAGGTTTATTTTCATATTTAAACAGTGCCCCGTTGTGTAAATGTTCAGCAAAGAACTGATAAGAAAATGGATTTGTAAGTGCATTTGAACAAACAACATGTCTTACAGTCAAGAGGGGCTTAGCTGTATATAATTAAGGGATAATGTGCATGGTTGAAGAGTGTGTGATACAACAAGCATTTTCTGCAAGTGATTAAACTCGACTGCAAAACAAAGGAGCTAGATACCCAAAGAAGCACTAGGGAGCCAGCATGGAATAGTATTAAAATATGAACTTTCTTTTTGTTATAGAAGACAAGAGGATATTCATCTAACCACACAAAAGATTTTTTTCAGTGCAAATGCTGTGAATTTCTGCTTCTGACACCTAATCAAGCACTTTAACTAAGATTATTACGCTTTCCATTTCAGTGTGCAGTTACATTTAATCCCCTAACCTCCTAGGAGAGCAGCTTTGTGGACACACAATGCCCACGTTCACTGGAATCCTATGGACCATATTTCTCTGCACATTTCCCAGAGAAGATGTGGACGCCCCATTCCTGGAAGCTTCATTCCTAGAAGCACTTCAAGGCCAAGCTGGATCTGGCCAGACTGATCCAGCAGTTGGCAGCCCTGCCCACAGCAGAGGGGTTAGAACTACATGATCTTTTGAGTTCCTTTCAATCTAAGCCTTTCTATGATTCAATGATTTCAGAGAACGTAGTTATTACTCATCTGAGAGAAATGAAACCATTTGAACCATCAAATGATCCACACCCATTGACACAGTGGGTGTCTTGAACATTGGATGACTTGAATCATGCAATACCAGGAAACTGAATAAGATTAAAGGTTCACTTGCCTACCCAGGCCACTAGCTATGACCTACATCAGATGCTCGCAAAAAGAATATAGGTAGAGGCAGAGGAGAACCATGTCCAACAGCAGGCACAAGCAACCTCAATCAATCAGCCATCTTCAGCCTTTTTGTGAAAACAGACATTTTTCACGAATTTGCCAAAGTACTTTCTCAGACCGTTTCATTATCCAGGTGAATAACTGATTGTTAAAGCATGTTTTATTTCTTATTAAAAGGAATGTACTTAGTGCATGTTTTCACACAATTTCTTATATAGCTGTAGCTTGCATAGATATAGCCACACTGACACAGAATCTGAGTATTAATGACAGTTATGTGGCACTTGCCATTACAGACTCTATCCACAGGTATCACTGACAGCAGTGCAAGCTCAGGTACATCCCAGCAGAGACTGCAGTAAAGACACATGAACTAATATGAAAATAGACTCCAAGAGTGATACTTGCACTTCAGTCCTATACGATCCCCAGATAAACCCTGTAGAAATATATTTAGAGTCGACATCAAGCCTTTATGATTTCTTTGCTTTACAAATTTACCCCTATTGCTCCATCTCTCTCACTAGAAACACCATAATGAAAGGAAAAAATCAATTATTTATTTGAAGAATCTTTAATTGTTGATTTTGATTGACAAATCCATACATAAAATATCTAACATATTTAGAACTAATTCAGGTAGTCCTAACTGTGATCAATTTGCTTCTCAAATTATTTTTTTCTTCAAACCACTCTGTCAGAAAGAATAATTTATGTATGGACGTTTATTCCCAGTGCCCAAGAAACTGTACAATTATTAGAAAAATTGAAAGATACAGAAAGAGAAATGATGGAAGCAAGTTTTTGTAGTCACAAGGAAACAAAATAAATCACTGAAATAAATAAGTAATGCTAGTTTACCAAGGAAGTGGCGAGAAAAAGCAAATTTTTATTTAGTTCAGTATCAGGCAATGGTGCTCAGTTTGTCCTCACTTTAAATGCATGCAGGTCCCAGAAGAAACACTCTCATTTGAGTGAATTTCCCTCACAGCCCATGGCAGAACTCAGTTTTACACTTCAGATGAAATTTAAGGCTTTCAATTAAGCAGCTTTATTCAGAAATCATTCATTCATTCTGAAAACGATGGACTGCCAAGGAAGAAATAAAATATATTTCAAGAAGGCATGAAAGTCATGGCAACAGCCCAGGGGACAGCAGGTATTGTCACTCATAGAAAGCAATCCCTGATATGTCCCTAGGCTCTAATACATTTCTGCCTTCAGCTCTTGTACATTACCCAAAAGTAGACTAGTCCTCCAGTACTATTGCCCTTCTTCATTCTTGCAATGTTCTGAGTTAAATATTAATGTTCTTTTTTAAGGATTTTTTTTTTGTGAACAATAAAAGCTTAAAAATGATTAAACTTTAATTAAAGTTAATTTCATAAGAAAAGTAAAGATTGAATAAATTCAGAGTAATGAGGCTGAGCAATGAGAAACAAAACAAGCATGCAGTTGTCACTCAGGGCTCAGCTCCTCCTTTTGTCTTTCCAATTTTTGGAATATGGAATTTTGGAATTTTGGAATATGGGCTCAGCCAGTTGAATTTCCATTATGCACCATCATTTCCACTTCGTAGCACAGTTCCTTATCGCCAGCAAGCACGTTAGTCCAATAGACCTCCTGATCTCACAGTGGTCTCCTTTTAGACTGCAACAGGAAAGCTATGGAAAGGAAAATGGTTGGCCAAATCTGACAGTGGATTTAAATTCAAAGACAGATTGAGACCTGGGCATCCTGACTGCCTTGTGCATTTTAGGAGGTTGCTGGGAGGGAAACAGCAGCAATTGATAGAGTGAGAATATTTTTAGAGTAGAATTTGTCCACATTAATCACTCAATCCCCACAGCCTAGTTGACAACAGGTCACAGACTAAATATTCAGGATCAGATTTCTTCCAAGATTACAACACCCAAATCTCTATGTGTCTGTGTTAGCGTTTACAGATGAAACAAATACGAGTTCTCACTGGAGTCTGCGGAGACCTGAGCTGCCTGATTGTAACTGCTAATCCACTTTGAGAAGGGCTATCCTGCCAGGTACCCAGCTAACTGTCCAAAAGAGTACAGATCTTCTGTGACTCCGGTATCACATCAGCGAACCCACAAAGAAGTCCTGTATGCTACATACCACCTGAAACAAGATCAGACAATTGTTAGGAAATCAACAACAGCCTCCTGCAAGCGGACAGTGGAAAGGCTCTCCAGGTGAAATCTTCAAAATAAATCCTGCTCTCAGTTATTTGTTCTAGCATGACAACACAGAAATCATCCAGCCATATGAATTATCATTAATCCTCAAATGACATCCCACTGCACAGACTTATAAAATAGCTCCTGTTTTCATATGCAAGTATTTTATCTAGCATCCTCTGATAGGCAGGTAGTGATGAGAAATAGGAACAGTAGATTATCCACAACCGTATAGCAGATCTGCCTCTTTCAAGTACCAAATAGATCCACACACACAGCGTTGTAGAGCTTTTTATAGCTTGTCGCACGAAGTCTCTGTGGCTGAACTGAAACGAGTAATGTATGCCTACAGGGAATGAGATATCAAGCTGCAGCTGGCATATTTGTGCCTCAGAGTAGAGAACTGGTCTACTGTAACTAGGTATTTGAATTCAAAATAAAATAGTGAAGTTGAGTTCTTTTTGATTACATTAAGGCTATGACGACTTTTATATGAAATATGATGAGAAGTAGTTTGGTAACAACACAAGTGTTAGTTGGTAATTTATTGCATTACAGCAGTAGTACAGATGGAATGTACATTTAAATAATCTTAAGTGTATCTACATTTGAGTGCATGTGTGTATAAATATGCATGTCTTAATAGTATTAAATGATACAGTGGTCTCCACTGTTCTAGCATTTTCAAAAACGAATGGCAGGAGTAGCAAACAGCTTTGGTGAAGCCAAGAATTAGTAAACATTCTCAGTTATTAGCGACCCTAGAACACTGAGTTATTAATGACTTTATCAAGTATAGATAGACTCTTAAAATATATAATAAAAGAACTACTTTCCTTTCTGTATCTCATCTTTCTAAAAACTTTGGAATGAATTAACATATGACATTGCTGAAATAGCAGATGTAAAAAGCATATATTGGGCTTTTTTGCCACTAGATGCAAGAGCCACAACAAGCTTTAATTATGGATACTTCTGGAGGATTTGGGAATCCCTAATTAGCATTCCACTTCTTGCATTGCAATGGGTGCCAACTCCTCTGTCCAGCCATTAAATCTTCTGCTGAATTCAGAAGACACTTTTGTACAATTTCTGTGCCATTTCAATTCCTTTTCATAAAATGTCCATAGGTGACCCAAACTCTACTCTGCAATTTACATACCATTTTAAGATACTTGATAGTGACCGATAACTTCCCAAAATAAAACAAAATGTTCTCCAGAGCAAGAGGGTTTAAATCATAAATGAAATGCGAAGCTCACTGGTATCTTCCTTAAAAGCAAGGAGAAATTTTGACTATGTATACCTGTACATTTGATGTCAGTGCACAGACTTCATTGCACATATTTGCAAGACTGAGCCCAAGTGAATATCAACAGTGTATGCATATTTTTTTTCAATCAATAAGGTTCCCAACAAGAAAATATGGATTAATTTAATACTCTCTCTTCTTCGTTCTCTGCATGTACACTTTCCCAGGTAGTGCTCAAGGTTTTAAACAGCCCATACATAGTGTTGGATTTTCATGTGTCCTTCTTCAATCCTGAACCAAGCACATATTGTGAACTATCAAAATAAATAAATAAATAAAGTTTCATCAAACTCTGAAAATTGCAGGTAGAGGAAAAAGAAATGGAATCTAATGTGAAAATAGATTATTCTAGGGTTACTGTACTGTTGTTTTTTTGTTTGTTTGTTTGTTTGTTTGTTTTCCTTTAAATACCAAATTCACTTACAGCCTCTGCTTTTAATTTGCAGGGGGGCCAATATAACATTTTCTGTCAGCCATAGTTGGTTTGCAGAATTACAGGCTGCTGCTGTACAATTTCGAAATACAGATTCTTGACCTTTCCTATGATGATGCTTCTATATTCTTGGACAGCAAAGTCCATAATCTAATCAATCTTTGATTAACTGTCCTAAAACATAACATAAATTGCTTCTGACAGTGCTTAAGCACATAGCATTTTTATTTAGGTTCACTGACGTATGAAAATAAAGTATTCCTTATCTCTTTGAAATATTCTCTAACTGGTTGGCAGACTCAAATATTTTAGATAGAAATACAAAGACCATTTATTCTACTGAAAATAATAATAATAAAAAGAAAGTAAGGACAAAGCAAGAGGAAAAAAAATAAGAATGAAGATAACAAATGACAAGTTATGCCGGTAGATGCGTAGTTCCCATCAGTATAAAAACGTGAACCATCTCATGTGAGAAAATGAAGAGGAGTATACAGGATAAAGAAAAACTTCCAATTCATAATACAAGATTAGGTAGGTTTATGTGGTTTTATTAGTGAATGAAATCCAGCAACATAAAACTTGAGAAAGGGATTGACTTTTAGTATTATCTCAGTCTATGTTGTTCAGCTAAATATTTGACAGTTATGCAGTCCATTTACGTGCAGCTCTTTGCATATGCAGAAAAATTTATGATTCTTGCTTAAGTTTTATACCAGTTCTGTTCAGCTCAGAAGATTGATTGTACTGCTATTCTCATGAAGGTCAAACAAGGCAACCGCAAACTTCTATTGCTTTTTGTTCCTAAATTTCTGGAGAATACCCTTAATTCTGTGAGATTTTTAGCTTTACTTTATTAAGGAAGTAGCCATGCTTAAATACTTCAGTGGGACGGTAAAAAGCAATTTTCTCTGCAGAAAAGAATAACATAATATTTGAGAATTCACGTATCTGCCTCATCTCCTTAGCTTTCTTTTTTAACAAGAAACAGATTAAATCCATGGTCCTTTTCTTTACTCTCCACTTCTCTAAAAAAAATTATTCCACAGTTTCAATGAATTTGGGTAAATTCTCCCTATAAAATACCTATTCCTTGAAAGATGACGACCGCAGTAACTCATCATAATGATAATTCATCTTCTATTTTCTCATTCTTATGTCTTATGTTCTTCACAGAACTAAGAGGTAGGCTTTTCCAGGCTCTCCAGTAACTTACTATTCCATGTTCTTCAGCCAGACTTCCTTGCCCTCAGTCCACTAGAACCAATCTACCAATTGTAGAAGATTATTCCTTCGCTAAGGGACACTACATACATTTTCTCTGGGTTTGTCTCCATTATAGGCCTTGACTCTGAACTGACCAAGTAGTCAAAGGTATATGTAAAACATCTCCATCTCACCACAAAAAGTACCTAAAAACAGAAGCTTAGTTGTCTTTTCATACAGTTTTTTTTTTTTTTTCTAGCTGCTTGCATAAGTGTAAATGTATGTACTGACTTTTCTTTACAATCAGTTTATTCCATTGTCAAAAAAACAAATGTCTGCTTTTGTATTTCCTCTCTTTTGGATTATAATTATCAGATTAAAAGCAGATTTCATTTCATGTGGCCAGTTTTGCAGACTGAGCAGTCTGCTTAGTAGAATAAAATTATTTTGAAGTAGCATTGCCCTGTAACAAAGGTTCTAAGTCAAGATTTGTATTTGGAGTCAAATCCCTGCATCAGAAGGATTACTCCTTTCCTATTCCAACAGACAGTGCACATCACTTTACCCACTGAAGGCTGTTGTCCTAAACTTTTTATTTAATGGGGAATTCACCTGCTGCCACTCCAAGGACTGCCACTTTGACTCTAGCTCATAGTGGTGACATCATGTCTCATCACTGGTAATGATGTGATTCAAAAAACCATCACTTCCACCTTGTTCAACAGGTCTCAGCAAACTTGCATAATGGTGTTCTTTCTGTTTCTGTGGAACCATTGTGGGATCCATCTGGCACAAATTTTGCAACATTCCAACACTGTCACCATTGTTTCCAATGCACTGAAACTGATATTTAGCTCTGTACACAGCTCTCTGGTTGTAATCTGACAATTTGCATGGGTAAGCTGATCAAGATGCTCTTCATTTCATGGTGTGACAGCTGTGCACAGCCATCCAGGACACGGCTTGTTTTCGATGTTGCTGTCACCATTGTTGAAATGCACCACCCACCACCGCACTGTGCTCACATCTACTGTTTGTTTCCATAAATGTTCAGCAAGTATTGATGAACATCAACAGGCACCATTTTTTCCACACTGAGGAATTCAATGACACACCTTTGCTTTATATACACTTCCATGTCAGATGTCATTTTTTCAGACTGCCCTTCTTCTAATATCTGTTGCACAACAACAAAATGCAACAGAATATTGGTGGGAAGGCTCAACCCGTACTGCCATACTACTAACATCCACCTCTGAGGTTGTGGGCCAACATCCTAAAACAGGAGGCATTATTTTCAGAGCATACCTCATATATATTTCCTTATGCTATTTATATCCGAATCTGTCTTATTTCTATAAGAAAAAAAAAAAAATTTCTTTTATGTCTTTCAACACTAGATCAGACTCAATTCATATAAAAGAAGAATCAATTGATATGAGTTGAACTCTCTAGAAAGAATATAGAAGTAGAAACACGTAGAGACTGGAGCTTAGTTTAGTTTAGTTTAGACTTTAGTTTAGTTTTGACTTTGAGTCAAAACTACCTACACCATCACGCTCCTTTCTGACTGTTCTGTCAAATCAAGAAGCTCTTTAGTAGCTCAACGTAATAGAATAGGAGGTGTTACTTTCAGAACAGCCCTAACAGATTTATGGTCATAACCAAATCACTACTTATGTTTTCTCAGTTTCTGTAGTTAAATAATGAACAACATGAGCAAACAAGAATACATTCCTATTCAGCGCATAACCTCAGAAACAGTTGATTCTTCTTGTGCTTGGTTGAATCCTCTATATATGAAACTATTAATAGCAACACAGCCTTTGTTAAAAACTGTAAGACTTCAGAAGAATTTAAGCTACTCAAAGGTAAATTTCACTAAGTTAGAGAATATTATCTAATCAGCTGATAGAATGGAATGGAAAAGCTGACTCTCTTCTATATCCCACCACCAAAGTAAGCATGAAATGATAAAGTGGAAAAGCGCTTTGTTATCAGTCATAGGATATACATAACAGACAGGCACATTAAAGATAAACACTTGCATCTGTTTTCAATGGATTTCAGCAGACGGTTGTGAAAGTTGGAGGGTAAACAGGCAAGGGGCTTTTATTGATTTTCTGATCTATATTTGCTCTTTCTACACATTAAAAACTGTGAAAATTGTCTGTTCTGTTCTCCATGCTTTTTATGGCCCATGATACTGTCAATCCTTCCCTTGTTCATGAGCTGGAGAAGCACTTCCTCCAAGAACCACCACTACAACAATAGCAGACAGGAAAGTCATATAAATGAAGAGAGTGAGAGATGTGTACACACTTCGTAATATTCTGGATTCTCCTATTAATCACAGCTGCAGTTACGTTCAGAGCTGAAAGTCTTCAACCTACAATACCTCCAGTTAAGACCTTCCAAAAATATAAATGATAGCATGAGAGACCACAAAGGATCAGGTTGTAAATGTCTGCTTTGAATTTCTATGGGTCTTTTTTTTTCCAACCAGAGTAAGATTCATTGCAACTCTCCTTTAAGACTTTGCAATAGCGTCGACAACAGTGGCAGTAGAGACAGCAGCTTTCTCAGCATCTGCTGTGACAGTGCTAGGGCCATCAACATAAACAGATTGTGGTAGAGACAGTTGTCCCATGTGAATCAGTAAGACAGCCAATTTTCTTCATTCTGCACTGATCGCTGATGAAAAGGTTTTCTTTGAATTGAAAGATAAATGTTAGAAGTTCCTTATACATATTAAACAAACCAACACCTTCCCCCCCAAAAAAAACCATAAAAAACAGCATGTTTTATTCCTTCTTTCCCTGAATTTATCCTGAAAAATACCCTCCTGTCTAGGGACTACTCTCTGAGGAGCATGCATCCTGCCTGTCCAGTCACACAGAAAAAAATCTACCAGGCAATGACTAAACATTGATGAATATGGTGTGAATTCTGAGACAAGTTCTCCCCTCCTTTCTCTTGCACTTTCTAATTTACAGAGTCTGCAGTATTTAGAGTCACAATGTCAACCAAAGTCAGAAGAAATAGAATTCCAGAAAGCATTACAACAATCATTAGCACTCTCTATCCGAACTACTTATCAGATGCATATAAATCTTGATGCCTATGTGACTCACTATGATGAAATTAAATGAGAGCAAACAGACCAAATTCATGTCTACTGCTTTTATCTCTAACCTAGTCAGACAGTCATCAATATATCATAGTTACAGCAACATATTCTGTAATATTTCAGAATACTGTTATCATTTTATTAAACCAAGTATCTATTCCTTGTATACCTCCATAGTTTCCCAGCATATAACCCCTCTCCAGCACTGATGGAAGGATCCAACATTTCATACAACAACCTCACATTCTCCCTTTTCTAAAAACAATATAATTTCTTTTCAAAGTATGCATTTAATTTATGCATAATACGATTCAAGAAGAACTAAAATCAGCATGCACAAAGGCAAGGAAGCAAAGCCGTTGGAGGCAATAAGAATGTCAAAGTATGTGGTATCCTTGTTCATAATTACATGTATTGTAAAAGCACAGAAGCTGTATGTTCACACCAAATCAAGCCTCCATTTACCCTCAGACATTTTAATCTTTTTTCTTAAAAGGACAGGTGCTGATAAAGATTTGAAACAGAGACTGAATTAAGAAAATGACAGGAAAAAAGAATCCCTGCTGGTACAGAACAGCACCCTCACTGGGACTGCATTTCTTGAATATTCTCCTTCAAGGAGAAGAGCACATAATTTTTTTACATTTAGCCAGGGGAAGTGGTAGACCGAAATCAGAGCTGCTAAAATCAAGACAGGTAGCGTGAAATCTAAGGAAGTACAGAACGGAAAACTTAAAAAGAGGAAAGGGGTTAAAATTCTTTTTCATCTTCAGAAAATCAGCACGTTATTCCAACTGAGCTAACAGGCTCAACTGTACTGCAGGATTACAAGGAAGCCGAAGACAAAGGTTTCATTCACAACTCTACTCTTTTACAAGAGATAACCTCCTGTGCAGATGCAAAGTCAAGTCACGTCTGATTAAGTTCACTTCTTCTGTGACAGTGGACAATACTTGTGGGATCAAAATAGAAAAAGAAAGCCTGATTCTGTATCAGTCAGTGTCTTATACATTGTTCAAATCACAGTTTAGTACAGAGAAGTGGTAAATGCAAAATTCATGCTAAAAAATAAAGAATTTAATAATGTTTATTCTAGTTTTGGTCATTATCCAATAAAAATACTGTCTCCTTTTAACAGCAAGTTATGAGAAACTTTAGAGCATCCCTGATTTTTCATCATTCCACTTTCTTCCATTACAGAACATGCATAAAATAAGTTATTATCCACATTGCTTAGAAACATTCCTCATCTTATTATCTTTCCTGAAGTCCCTCTGCTTTGTAACATCACTATTAGCTGTCATGGAAGTGAATATCACATAATACACAGAATTCTTCGAGTCTACTCCTGGTCCAGTTAAAGATTCAAGCCATTCACTTCATGACGGTCAAATTTTACTTCTTAACTTCAGTCAGTCAAAACCCAGTGGAAATAGCTGAAAGAACATGGTGTCCATTCTTTCTATGCAGCATTTGATAAATTCAGCATGAGGATTAGCATATGTTTTCATGGAAACATGGATTAACCTATGTAAAATAAGTGGTGGGGCAGAAAACCATGGATACATTGAAGTATTTTCTAACAAGTAATGTTTTCCATGTAAAGATTATGATTTCAGGAAGCTGTTATCAAATTAAAAAAATGCTTATTTTACAAATAGGCAGATCAACTCTTAACTCTTTTTTTTTTTCTTGTCCTTAAATTACAAACTTTTGTTGTTGCTTTGAATTTCTGGTGTTGTGATGTGAGCTTTCCAATAGTATAAAAAGACACTATGCGCATAATGAGGCAGCAAGGAGAATGAAACTTCGGATCCTATTTGAGGATTTACTTACTACATCGCTTCATTTTTTAAGTTTGTCAAAACTACGATTAATCACTATTTCAAGTTGAAAATAATAATGTAAAATACCCATAATATACACTAATTAGCACCTAGCTCAGAAATTTACCAAGAGGAACAGAAAAATACGTGAAACGAAGTGGAAGACTGAAAGCTGACATCATAAATACTTTTAATGTTTCTGCCCTGATAGGTTAATATTGCTCATTTATCACAGAAAAATAGCATGCATGCTGACCTAGCACTGCAACTTTTTGAAAATGCACAATAGCTACATACTAATGGCTTTGAATGCTATTAGTGTATTGTGGTGATAAAAAAAATATATCAATGAGGTTTTAATGGCTGTAAATGGAATGAGTGTGCAGCAGCAAGGACAGGCACAAACATAATACACTATGCTTTATTAACAAAATAACAACCATTTTTTCTCCATCCAGATGATTCCCTTCAGGACTGTAGAGCTCTGTAGGTGATAACTTTATGACAAAAATAGAAAGACATTCTCTCTGTCCTGAAAGATTACTCCTTAGAATGCATTAGTTCCTTCTTCCACAGCAAGCATTATTACTTTGGACACTCACACAGCCCCAAACAAACAGCCTACATCTGAAAAACTCAACAAAAAAATTTTAAATTCCTAACAAATGATAGGCAGACTGAAAGGTCAACAACAGAAGGTCAATTGCTACTTATTTGAACGGGGAAACTGACTATAAAATATGACCATTTCCATTTTCCTTTTTTGATTCAGACTTATTTTATCGTTCAACATAACTTTACTGAATTCCTGCACTCCGTTTTTAGCACAGAATTAAAACTTACTCTCTATTTCTTCCTAGGATTGCAAAGGAATTCAGTGACTGATCGGATATCGACAGTGTAGAGTGTTCTTGTTAATACAGCAGAGCAGGAGTTGAGGAGTTGATAAGTCCAGGAAGGTTAGGTGTCACAACATAACAGAGCAAGGCTGCAAACTTACAGGGCTATGTCCTGAGTGCACTTTATGCTATTTAAGTGGAAGTTAAAAATGGTATGCGAACTAGAAAATGCAGTGGAACATAGCTTTGAAACAATGACTCTGGTATTGCCTATTTAATGATTTGGTCCTATTTAGCAGTGGTGAAGAGACCAAACATGGAAGCTAATAGCTAAACATTTGACTTGTAAGCTGAGGACTATCGCAGTCTTCATGTGGAGTTATTTCTGACTAAATCCATTCAAACAGAGTCAGACCTGTTTAGATTAAATCACTTTTAAAGCTAGCTTCCCCTTGGCATGCTTGTTCTCCACCAATTCCTATTTTCTCTTGCACTTTTGAGCATGAAGAAACAGGTGCTCCCTGACCAGGAACCTTCTGTTGCTCAGTGTAGAAGGATATTTCCTTGCTGTTAACCTATATTTGGCCCATAGGGAGACTCCTTTTACACAGATATTGGAATGCAAGTCCTGCACTCCCTGTGCTGTGTACAGGGAGCTGGGAATGAGCCAGATCTCTTGTGCTTTGTGTTCTCTGCAGCCTGGCCATTGAGGTTATTTTACACACACAGGCTGTGGCAAGATTTTCCTTCAAAAGAGCCTGTACAATTGGACATATAATACAAAGTCAGTCTTCACACAAAAACTTTCAAAGCCCCACAGGCTTCCTCATTCCCATTCCTCATCAGTGGTAACTATGTTTCCACCACTTAAATTACGTCTTCTACTACACCAATGCAACCTACATTCTCCACCGCTCTGTGACCTTGGCAGTCTTAAACAAGGATAATCTACTATAATTTTTTATGATTATTCTACCACATCTTCCTTTGCAGTCTTGTCACTGGTACATGAGATTAACTAGGATCCTTGGCTTACTCTTCTGAGGTACATTGATTGATCAGGGCTAAAAGTATATTTTGAAAAAGCAGCAAAAGAATTCCAAACTATCTGACCAAATATAAAAGACAACTTTGCAGCTGTTTAACATGGGCTTGAGATCTGAAGTGTGTTTGAGTATAAAAATGAACAATTTCTTCATCCTCAAAAATAGAAAAAGTATAGTCAACTGATAGTCTACTTTAAATTCCAGTTCTAAAAATCACATTTTTGTTGCTTATTGTTGTTTCTAAATGACCATATTAACTCTAGCTTGAGGAGAATGATGCTTCCAGTCCTTGCAGTTGTGGAAAATTATTTGAAAAGATGATCCAACTGAGACTGAACAGATGCATACACAAAGATTACAGAATATAGTGGGGACACAAATTTCAGTAAGCTATGCAAACCTGCCTAAAAGCAAATTCTCAGATTCAGAATCCTTCTATTCAACTCATCTTTCAATTCCCAGGTTTGCAGATACTTAGGGATGGTGGACAGAGAAAAGAGACATTCCGTCCTGCTTAATGAGAAGTACAGAGCTCCACTGCCTCAGGTCCAGACCATAAATTTAAATTGTATCTTCTTTTTTTTTTTTCCCCCATATTACAGTCTCTGCATATATATTTTCTTGCTCTGTGGAAAAAAAAACACAATGAAGACTTGCATATACATTTTACAAAGCCTAGTCTTTGTCACACGCACTGCCATTTGAGAAGAGGAGCTGCAAACAGCCAGGAAGAGGAAAAACTACAACTTATTTACCTCCATTACATGGGAGTATGGCCACAGGTACAAATTAGCCTTTCATCTAGTAATGAAATGTATTTCCACAACATTTGCCATTAAAATGTATTCAATTAAAACTAAAAAGGTTGTTGTTTTTTTTTTCTGCATATGAAAGGTACTTTTGAAAACTCATATTAAAAGCAATAAAAACAGGAAGTAGGCCTTAGCTTTTATGAAAGACAATTTCCCAGGTCCTTCAAGCAGTCAAGGTCAGTCCCCACCTTTGTTTCTATGTATTTGCATTATTGACTTTATGAAACAAAGGCAAAGCCCTATGCAAAGAATGTGTTGTGCAGACCAAGGATACCTGCACAATCCTGTATCACCATCAATGGCAGCTCCCAGCAGAGACAGTGGCAGAGGCACTGGCTATTTGCACAGCATTCAGATAACACTTTGCTGTGGTATGCAAGCCACTAAATGACATGCCTACCACAACGATGAAAAGCCCTACTTCAAAGTTGCATTCACCTGCATTCACATCAATCTGTGGGGTAGGACTAGGGTGTTGCAACATCCATTATCTTCACAACACCACAAAACATTTGCTCAAGAGAACCAATGACAAATTCTGTGTTTCTCAAGATGTTGCTTGCCAAGGTGTTCCCCACACCCCAGAAGAAGATGCCTGTGCTCTGGACCCGCCTCAGTCCTGCTAATAGCAAGTCTGAGTAGAAACCCGAGGCCTGAGAAACTGGGAAGAAAGATAGGGGACAGCAGGAGAGAGGGGAAGAAAAGGAGTAGAGGAAGGCAGGGAAAACACGGAAATGTTCAGAAGCCCCCAGTACAGCAGCAAGGCTGTCTGGCTTTCCACCCACAAGCTTGGCCTCTTCCTAAGACTGTGCCCACTGATTGCATCTCATTATCTGCCCACAGCCCTTCCCCATCTTTCCTTCCCTCTCCTCAAGGATATATCCCCAGGCTTCTGTTTGAAAGTAAAAGTTTGAAGCTGTTTGAGGCTTGAATATTTGCAATAAATTTTATTATCAACTTTAAATAAAGAAAAGCCATATGAACAGTCTTGTTACTACACAAAAGAAAGTGTATAAATATAAAAAGTGGTATATTTAATTGAGATTTTTTTTCTCTTCACGTGGCAAATTTTCTTTCTTGTAATACCACGTACTTAATTACTGGTAGGTTATTTACAGTACTCTGATCTGTTCAGCAAAATGGTATGTGGTTAACTGCTCCCTTCGAGGTGATTCTTTTTTAGTCAAATAATTCATTTTTTCTACTGATGAGAGAATATGAATCAGAACTGAATATTCTGTCTCCTCAGTCAATTGATTTTTTGTACTTTTTTTTCTTTGATATTATTTTCTTCAAAACTTTTTCACTGTTTTTTATTAGAATAAATCATCAGTAGATGAGCTAAAGATTTCATAGAACAGCTTCAAAAATATTTTCTTGAAGCCCCAGAGAACAAACCAATTTTTTACACCTAATCCTATTCTTCTCTTCTCCACTGATGCAACTGTCAAAGAAAATCACTGCTATGGTGACAATGCAATACAGAATGAACTTGGATCCATACGGGTTTTTTCTGTAGAGGTCCAGAGACCAGAGGTGAAAATTATCCATTATTCTAAACAACAGAACTGGCCCCAAAATCTGTTGTTGATGTATTCACTACCTGACAGATGAGATTAATCAGGAGCAAAATCAACCTAGTTCCAAGCAATACCACCAGATTCCCATCACTGGTCAGGTTTCCTCTATGAGAGCACCTGGACACAGCAACATTGTCACCAGTAACCCAGCTGCTGATACCACCAGGCTTGTTCTTGCCTAGAGACAACAATCCAGCCAGAATCAGCCATCTCCCCACACCCCTGCAGAGCACAGCCAGCAGTCTCGCCACCACCCTAATGAATCTTCCACTGACATTTAGTCCAAAGAATGCTTTGTTTTGTTCTGTTTTGTTTAAATCAAAAAAGGCAAACAGGAAAGTACATTAAACCAAACACTTTCAATTTACATTATTTTTGGATCACTTCTTCAGCAGCCTGCTCATGGAAAGCTAGCATTTTGCAAACCTTCAACTAAAGCATGAGCAGTGTTCTATACCAAAAGGATGAAATGAATCTATCTGCCCATGCTTTAATTCACAAAGGCAAATTCATCTTTCACATTCTCATCACAGAAATAGGAAATAAACTTCTGTATTCCAGTATCCTTTTCTGATAGAGGAGAGGGTACAGCTGGGTCAGTTTGGTTGTTTTTCGGCATTCTACACATTCTGTAAGATAGAGCCTAACAACAAAAGGACAGGCTATCTAAACTCAGCCAGAAATCAATAGATTTACATCAGTACGGCAAAACTAAAACATGACTTAGAATCTGGTTATTATTCTGAAGATTCTTATAGAAGAAATGGGTCTTTGTGAAGTCATGCTCAGCAGTCACAGGGCTCATTAGAAGCCCACTGAGGTGACCCACTGCTTTCAGCACTCTTTGGTGCACTGATCTCCCCGTGCTGCTCAGCCAGCAGTACTTCTTGTACTGCTTTCCTGTACTTCAGGAATTCTAAATTAACATAGTATCAGAATGATTGTAGAATGAACTAAACATAGAACTGGTAAAAAAATAAAAATTCTCATTTAATCTATCTGGACAAATTAGTTATATCAGGCACTCTGCTAAAATTGGTCCAAACTGTAAGTAGCCTTTTAGTCACCTAAGCTGTATGACGGAGCCTTTGCTTGTCACAGCCAGCACACAAATAACCAGAAGCTGACACTTGTTTATTTTTTATCTGATGCAAGTTAATATCAAGCAAAAGCATACAGATAAATCTAATTGATGAGCTGCTGTCCAAGTAAATATGTTACTACAGGAAACGTTCTCATTTTTAACAGATACAAACAGAAACAACTGATGAGGAGAATACAATCAATAAAATAGTATCCAAAAATCCTAGGATTGTTTATCTTAAGATCAGACCTGAGTGATTTCAATTAGATGCAGATCTGCGCTGGCATTTCTCATCTTTACCAGCGTGTCAGATAATTGCCTCCCAAACAACTCCGGTGAACAAGCATTCTCTGTTCAACCATTAACTCATCCTTTTACAACAGGAGATGGAAAAAAAAAAAAAAAAAAAAGAAGAAGAAGCCATTAGACTGAGTCCTTTTTCAAAAGGACAGGTATGGATTGCACCTTGAAAGGCACTAACTACACTACAGCCATCATTCCAACACATTTTATAAACGAACACTGCACCAACACTGCAGCATAATACAGAGTTTTTTGCTGTCTGATGGGGGAAGAATGTGGCTCTGTGAGTTCATTGCTGGATACAGCTGAAAATTTTGATTAATAATGACTACTCATCCTGCATCTGCACTGTATTACCATAATCCATTATGCTCATCTCTCATAAGGTAAGCACACATGAGACAGAGTTTCAGCCTAGTTTACAAGAACAAAAACAAACCAAACCACTTTTCACCTTCTACGTGTGGTACATGCTTATGTGCTTCCTTGAATCAGAACCACAGGCTGCTGAGAAACACCACTGTGCCTTAGAAAGAGCCCTAGTCTGTCTCCCCAGAGTTACAACAGATGTTTGACACTGGCTTTGACACAAGAGGAGCACGGATGCGCTGTGTTTGCACAAGTATGTGGAAGGCTTGGGAGTCTATCTGGATGACATGTGCTTTATAAACATGCAGTTATCATCAGAGCATTTCTGTCTTAGATAAACTTCTGGCAAGGTAGAATCAATGAAAATCATTTAACTTTCTGTAATTAAAACAATATTATATTAATAATGTTTCACCATGGCAAAATATTACTGAAAAGAAGATCTTAACCATTGCTCGTAATAGGCCTTTCAAAATAAAAACCATATCCAGGAATATTTTTTTTTTACTTCTTGTCACATGCTTTCCTTTCAAAAAGGTATGTGACAAATAAGCGCTACTCTCTGTTGTCCTCTAAAAATGTCTGCATTTAACTATTTGAACTAATTACTCATTGTTTTATCAGCATAAATAAAATTTGTTCATTGACCCATACATTTCTTATCTAAGTGAGCTGGGTTACTTCTCCCAGATCATTTAGTGCAGGTTAGTCATGCTTTGTAAGCAGCATATAATGACATGCAAACTAAAACCATAACTATGTCAATTTAAGGTCAAAAAGGCCTATTTGTGGTTATTATGGAAATCAGTTTAAATGTGAGGTAGCTAAACAATGCGCCTTTGCGAACTGGCTCAGCAAAAAACCCCAAACAACCTGCCAACATCTGCTTTTTGAAGTGTCAGATAACATTATTTCCAGGATGACATCAAGGGCCTTCATTAGCTATGCATAAGGTCAGTGAATATTAACTTCATTTACACTTGGCTGAGAATTGGCTGGTGCCAACAATAGGGGTTTAGATCCTCTGCTGAGCAGGGTTAAAAACTGACAGAAAGCTGCCATTGAGGAAGATGGATGATGGTACTAGCTGACCCTATTCCTTCCCAAGTGTCACAGCTTCGGCCTCTTTTCTATCTCTGCAACAAAAGGCCCACTCTGAGCTTCCCAGTGGCCTTCAGCTTTATTGGTGCTAACAGGCCCAGACATTTTCATCGATTGGATTCTCTACCTCTTAAACAGAAGAGCTTGCCCTCCCTGGCTAGCCAAACCTTGGCACAGATGTCTTTTTTTGTAATTGTTTCTCTGCTGTCTGTTGGGAAGGATGCGATCAGACAGGCGAACATCATGTCAACACAGAAAATGCTTCACCATTTATCTCAGTTTCCCAATGGCATTTTAAGGAAAGTGATATGCTGTTTGCCTGTAGGGTTTAACCCTTTGATAGTTCAAAGTATTTATAAATACAGAAGAAGAAATCATTGTAATAAAATTTCAACATATTTTTTCCTATACATCGTTCACAAACTATGTTATAACTATAATATATAATTATATTATAATTTATAATTATAAACTATATTAGTTTCTTTAATCATAAAACATTTTATCTCTAAATGCACACAAATCAGTTTAGTGTTGTTACTGTATATACTGCTGGGTCAAAACCTTAAGGAGATTTTTAGTCAAGATCAAACTATGCATTTTATAATTCATAAGGCTGTCATTGTTAATAATATAAACAATGAGCCATCTTCAGACTATTTGAATTTAAGGCCACAAACTTAAAAATCCACAAAAATACAATGTGACACAAAATGGGTGAGAACATATCACATATGTGGAAGGGAAATAATCAGATATCTTTCAACATTTGAATGACAGTGACCAGAGAAAAGGGATAAAAGAAACATAATAGCTGTACAGAATTCCTTAGGTTTGAAGAAAAACAAAGTTGATGTTCTTTTATCTTTTTTTTAGACCTCTCCTACTGGTCATTGTTGGCTAAAGAGTAATGAATTTAACAAGCAACTTGTTTGATCCAATACAATTCCTGTCTTTCTGCGTACACTATGGAAATATCTTGACTTTGAATCTAATTTATATATTTTCCTAGATTGTGGGCTGCACTGAATCTGCTCTGAGCCAGACTGATGGCACAAAGCCACCCTTAAAGGCCGTATAGCTATCCAGTGCGACTGGTATCCCACTGAGGTACAATGATTATAATGACCACTGCTATGCCTATAGCATAGGTTTATAGCCAGAGGTGAAGGACACAGATTTAACACCCACATTGAAATCTTTGGCTCAATTACTTTATCTGGCACAACTCAGAAAACTAAAATACTACACTTGAAGGATGATGTTAAAAATGGGTGGGGGACACCAAAAGCGTTTTTTTAATAGAGTACAGATTTGTAGACAATACAAAAGGGTGTCACAAAAACGGAGACAAAAATGCAAACCAGTCTAGAAATCCAGCCTATAAAAACCCACCAGAACACAAAATCTATCTTTCTGATATGAAATAGTATGGAAGTTCAGATCCTATTATTTCAGTTTTCCAAAAACATTTCTAGGCATAATATGCAGAGCAGAGGCAAATATTCCCTGCTGGGGGAGAGGGGGAAAGCTGCACCTTTCTCAAACTAGCCACGTTCCAAAAATAAGTTAACATTGTTCATAAAAACAGTAAAAAAGAAAACCCACACACAATTCAGTCATAAAACCAAAAGATGTACTATGAAAAAAAAGAAGTGTGAAAGCAGTTGAAGCGATTTCTGAAAAAAAAGTAATACTTACATTTCTTGAGATGTTTATTGCAGACTACTGCAATATATAGTAATGCAATTGTGTGATTGAACAACACGATTCATGATTACTTTTTTTTTTTAACACTACTGGTAGGGATATTGCCACAGTAATGAGGAAAACACACATTTTTCATATTTGCAGTAACTCCTATTAAATAAACTGCTTTAAGCAAGGACTACAAGACTGGGTCCTTGCTCTTTGTGTTAATAACAGATGGTTATGACATGGGGCCAATTCATGTTTTCCTTACTCTCACAACTAGTCCCAAGGGACTAATTATTTTTTTATTTTATTTTTTATGAATAAAGCAAGCAAGATTTTACTCAAGGGAAAATAAGCAGTTTTGCAACAAAAACATTTGTAGTCTCCTTTTTCACTGGTTAAAAGCAGGGTGCTCTGCCTCTTCAGCATGCTATATCAGTCCCAAAGGAAGTGTTAAGGAACTCTGGTTGCAGGTACTTGGAAGGAACAGAGAAAGAACTGGTAGCTAAATATGAAATAATGACAGTACTCAACAGATTTCCCCAGTATGCTTCAGAAACCACTATCAAGGATAGATTGGCAAGGGATCTCCAGCAACACAGTGCTTCCATCTGGGTTGGGTGAAACTCCTGCATTCCTCAAAACAGACAGTTGTGGGGGTTTTAAGGAGGAGACATTTGTTAACCTACAGAGATGCATAATACATTACAGCACGAGTTTTCACTATGAATAGGAAGAGGGCTACAATCAGATGATACCCCCCTCTTCCAGGACCTTAATGGACAGTCCTTCAACTCTCTGCAGTTAAATCCAAGTCAACTAGGATTTATTTGTAGGCATATTCTGAGTGTTAAAATGAAGTAAGACAATGAGAAATAAGTACTTCCTAAGCAAGTAATGCACTGAAGATGGACCACCTATAAAATAAAGTATCACCTCTATCTACGTGCTATATTGTCCATAAACTACCATACAATTTTTCTCTAGTTAATTACTACCACTGCCGCTTGATCTCAATGTCCACCAAAAAAAGTTAAGGAGCCAACACTCTGTTCCCACAAGGCACAGGCAAGCAAGCACCACAGGGCAAGTGTAAACGATATGCGATGCACTAAGGGCATGCTATATCCTTCTTGAAAAGGATAATCATTAAGTAAACCATAAAACTAAGAAGCTGGCCCTGGGCAGCAACAAAAAATGCCCATTACTGAAAATGTGTCCAAAATAGGAACAGGAAGGGACACAGTACTATGCAAGCTTCTCATTAGCACCACTTTGGTTCCCATGCTTGTCACCACACTATAAACTTATGCTGGTATTTCACTGCCTTCTCCCTCCTGACACTGTACAGGTTGCTTGTGAAAGTGCCAAAAGCTGGGTCTTATTTCACTGAGTGTAAATACAATACTGATTTAGGGACACAGAAACATCACGTATGACTACAGATACTTAGAACTCACTTCTGAAAAGATTGTAGAGACTCTAAGATTGAAAAGCCTCCTCCATCCCTGCATTTCAATATAAAGTTTGGGATTCTCCTCCTCCAGAAGAATAAATTATATTCATTTACATTTAGGTACACACAGCACTTTATAAAGCAGCATTCAAAAAAATACTGTTTCAGTCTGAATGTTTTAACACCTCAGCTACTCACTGCTAGAAAGAGCATTACCTGTATTTACAAGATTAAACTGGACTCTTCTTAATTGACAGCAACAGTGTAGAAAGCTAAGGTTTATCTTACAAACCAAGTAAATCTAGGGAACATGGGAGGATATCCTCCATTTAGAAGGAAGGACAGTTCAAGGAAAAGATATTTTGTATATATGGAGCAGATTTGTACTGTCTTTACACACTCAGATGACCCAAGCTGCCTGTTTGTGCATAGTCCCAGAGCACATCCATCAATCAATGTCAACGTTCTTCAGAACACCACTTTGATTGGCAACTGACAGTCAGTTATCTCCTGAATGTTAATTAATAATGAATACTCTTGTCATTACTTAAATACACAAAATCTCTTTAAAGTTCTGTGAGAACTTGGATTGCATTCTCATTTAGTCCTGGCACTAAAGAAAGGGAAAAAGAATTTAACCAAATAAGGACTGAACATTACTTGAATTATTTACTTGTGTTTTAATTTAAAAAAAAAACAAAAAACAAAAAACAAAAACAATTGTTTCTACTTGTGTCATGCAATTTTGAATCTCATACCATTTTAAAAACTGCTTCTTTTAGAGAAAAAATAAAACCATGACTCTGTAGCTCAATATACGACAGCAATTTTTTTTACAATAAAAGATCAAAAGTAGGGATGCCATGGTCTGCTCTATCACACACAGCCAGGAAAATGTGTATTTCTCTCATTTTCTAACATTATTCACTAGCTAGTCTTTCTAGTCAAATAGAGACTTATTTCAATTGACAAACTAAAGCATACAGACAAGAACACACACCATAAAGTCAAAGAATTGCCCCTTTTAATCAGAAAATGAAATGATATGCAACTAACAATAACTGAAAACAAGCAGAAAAGAATGTCACTGATCACAGACTAAATATTCGTAAGCAAGCACTGTGGGGCACAGTTTTCAACCCTGCTTATGATTTTAAGCACACAATACTTTCACACTTACCAGAAGCAGCCTGCAGATTAAATTTGGCTGAGTCTACCACTGATGAGGTAATTAGGTGACAATGTGGAGCTTTGGGATTTGCTAAAACAATGCCATTTTCCTTCTAGCTATCATTTAGGGGGACTTAATCTGTGCTTCCTTTCCTAGCTATGTCAGTAAAATTGCACACATTCTCCAAGTTTCCCATTTGTCTGCATAAACATATACAGACAGCACAAAATCTTACAATTATAAGAAAACACTTTTTACTGAAGAGCTACTGGTAGAGAACACGTTTTCAACAAATAAGGTTGGACAAAAATGAAAACAATGAGTTAGAGACTTATTTTAACCAATCAAGAAAAAAAGTCAGCATTTTGAAATACGAGATATCAAATATCTAAGATTAAGCATTTTATTTCAGCTAGGAACCCATATTGTGGGCCTGTTTCATACAACAATATAAAATAGGAATACCCCATCTTCAAAAAGATCCAAAATTAGTCAAAAATTATTACCAGTCAGCAATTAAAAAAGAAATACCAAAGATGATCTAAGAAGAACTCAATGCTACCTTTTCACTTCTGATTAATTGTATTATTTCACATTTTAAGACTTATACAAAAAACTACAGTCTATCAGGAAAAGAAGATTAATACATCTGAATTTACTTTGACATATAAACAAATTACCCTCATATATAAATTGATGATATTGTTTGTTTATATAAGTATATAAATAATTCATCATCAGAAAGACTGGAACCCATACCTCCATATGGATAGTTTTAACTGCTAGACTATGGATAGAGAAATAGTTTCAGCAGGGGTTATTAAAACCTTCTAACACTGACTACATGTTGGTTAGCTGACATGCACTAATTAAAGTAAGCATCTCAGTTCAAATTCTGCTCAGCAAGAAAAATAATTGACTTAAATTTGGAAAACTTGCATTGAATGAGATCATGTAAACACGATCAGTGATCATAGACACATGTTGCCCACTCAAACCATGTCCCACAGGCAAGCTGGAGAACATCTAATTTTTGAATGTGTAACTTGCTCCAGCATCAACAGAGGGAAGCTGTTTGGCACACAGACTTCCAAACCTTCAGGAATACAATAAACTTTGTTTCGTAGAAACCCAATTGCCAACATTCTTCAAGCACATTCATGGTAGCTAAGCAAGGGTTCCATGATTTTAGGTAGGGATTTTAATGAGATTCTCAAGGCCAACTGTGTGCCTCTGTGGACACAAATGGATCAATTCAAATAGGCAATACATGGGCATTCATGAGATGTATCAATTGTTCTGAAACTCTACCCATTCATGGTTTAGAGGAGAAAAAGATTCAAGAAAAAGATTCGAGTGCATTCAAGAAGTTGAAAGAATGCTGTGTTTACTGCTCCCAAGTGAATCTCACTAATAATCTGAGAGAGAGATTCAGAGGGTTAGAGGCAATGGGCAGTATTAACTTTTCAGACGGAGTGGATCAGGTCAACAATAAAAGCTCCAGGTATGCGTTCAGTTTTCCTTTTATCAGAAGTGGATGAGGAACTCTAAACTCTGCTGCTTTCATACACAGGGTGATAGATCTCTATGAAGAAGTGTATGTACATTGTGCTACAAGACTAGAACAGAAGTATTTGAGAAATATGGTCATTTGAGAAAAGCAAGCTCTAACGAGTGACAGAGGATATTTGGCAGTTTAGTTGCATAATAAGGACATACCCAATAATGTGAAGGGAATATGAAACTGGTCAGATGTATATTATATGAGGACACCATAAGACACCTTACAGAAGTACTATGTACATGACCTAGGAAGGCTAACACAGTTGAATCTATTCTGTGTTCAATCTACTGGAAAAATCAGCTGCAATCATCTAGACTGGGCAGTATTTCACACTCACTCAACATAAGGAAATAATTTAACAGGTTATATCCATTAATTATGCTAAAGTTTATACATCTCATGAACCATCTGTGGAATGTTTGAGTCCCATTCATATACGTTTCTTAGTACACATTTCTTCCAACACAACACCTACAGTTCAGAAAAGTGCTCCTAATCAAAAAATAATTTTAATACATTTCATAAAAAAAAAAAAACATTCGGGTTTATGCATATGCTTATAGCTACTGAGAATTTCAGCATTTTCCCCAGCAGGAAATCATTAACACACAATGTTGAGCTGACTGAGTTTGCGATATTCTTGCTATTCAGTACTAGGGATGAAGCCTCAGTTACACAGACAGTTTTATGTGTAAGGCTTTGCCTACTTAAAATAGTCGGTTACTGAAAAGCAGGAGCCCCACTTTAGGGGTAACAGTATCTAAAGAATGCTTATTTGTGGTAAGAGCTACTATCAAATATTTCTGTTCAAAAGTCAGTAGTTAACCAGAAAACTAGGGCTCTAGATTTCCACTGCTTCTTAAAATTGGGTCCTTAACTTATTTCACAATTATAGCAGGAAATGATACCTGTTCTTCATTTATGAATATTAAATACACTCTGAAATAATCATTACATTTCTTGATCACATACTCTCTTTTTATCAGTTGCATATTTGAGCTATGTCTAGTGTCATAAAATACTAAATAAGACTTATTAGAAAGATGCTTGATATTACTATTGCAAGAGAGCTATATTGTGCTAATAATCACATGCATCTAAACTAAACCATAAAAATTAAGAAGTATCAATTTACTTAGGGTAAGAAAATCCTGATATTTCTTACAGAAGTAACTTTATCTTCTTCAAGAGGGATACCAAGGCCAACCAGCAACATAAAACTATGAAAGTACACAGACTGATAGGATAGAGACTCTAGAACTAAATAAACTAATTCTTATCTCTCTTTATACCAGGTGGCCTTTGTTACTCTGAATTATAAATTACATAGTATTACATCAAATTGCCTAGAATGTCTGTAGCTTCTAAAAGATATTTTTCCTAAAAGGAAATTTTGTTACTGAAATAGAAAAATGGAAGTAAAGAAAGAGATGCTAAATACTGAACAACTACTTTTCAGTATGTTGACCAAATTTTAGTAACGTGTTTTTTAATAAGACTTAATGAAGTCAGAAATAGACACCAGTACAAAAGTGCATAAGAATACTCCCTTACCAAAGACACTGAAAAACACTTGACATGTTGCCAATAATGTCTGGGAATAAAACAAAAATAAATGAGATTACTACAGAAAATAGGTAATTTCTGCTGTCAACTACTAGTTACGATACTATTTCCTTTCAAGTATTTCATATCTCTTTATTAACGTGAAGAACAATTGAACTCATGGAAATGGGTAAAGAAAAGAATAAGAAGCGGTCAGGGATAAAAGTTTTTATAAGTAAATGGAAGATATGTCAAAAAATGCAGATCTTTTAAATGTCTTAAATATATTTGCTAATGTTGCTGTTTCCTCAATAAGGTAAGATAATAGAAGGAATTAGAAATTAGAGGTTACTTATCATGAAATTCAGGAGTGAACTGACTTTTTTTTCCTGCCTAATGCCACAACACACTGTGAATGCTTTTAGTAGAAAACATACATATTTTTACTGTCCCCTAAACCATGTTGCATTTTCAATTAGCTCCATGAATAGAATTTTTAAACTCATTTAAGAAAGACTGTAAAAAAACTGTTTCATTCTCAACTTGGTTAAACCCTCATGGTTTTATTAACAAAGCAGAATTTACAGCATTTCTAAAAGATAAAAAAAAAAAAAAGAAGAAAATGTGTGATTTACAAAACTGAGTTCACACAGAAAGATCCATTTATCCATTTTCTCTTTGAAGATAATACTTAAACATTTTATTTGTTTTCAATTTAAAAAGTGTTAGTCTATAAACTTTTGGTAGCTTATTTTTTTAATAACTCAATTAATATTGCAGACAGTTGTACAGATCACTGTACAGTTAAAAACAGTGAGATTAAACTCTGGGAAGTCAACAATCAACAATAAGTTTTTACACTGTAGTTGAAGTGGTAATAAGGATGATAGTAGATGAAAACCCACATAAAAGGAAAATAATATACTATCTCTCTAGTACCCTAAGTAAAAGCAGACAGCCTCAAAGATTTGTCCTCTG
>VXAB01005250.1:102261-117586 GCA_013399175.1 Odontophorus gujanensis
GATTGTTTAGTCTGGAGAAAAGGAGGCTCAGAGGGGACCTTATTGCACTCTACCACTTCCTGAAGGGGGATTGTGGTGCGGAGGGGGTCAGCCTCTTCTCCCAGATTACTAGTGACAGGACGAGAGGGAATGGCCACAAGTTGCGCCAAGGAAGATTTAGATTAGATTTGAGGAGAAACTTTTTCTCTGAAAGAGTGGTCAGGCACTGGAATGGCCTGCCTAAGGAGGTGGTTGAGGCACCATCCCTAGCGCTGTTCAAGAAGCGTTTAGATGAGGTGCTAAGGGATTTGATTTAGTAGTTTAGTGGGTAGGGATGGTGATAGGAGGATGGTTGGACTAGATGATCTTGTAGGTCCTTTCCAACCTAATGCATCTATGAATCTATGAATCTATGAATTTAATGCTGCTTACTATATAAAAAACATTGATGTGAGAGACTAACATTTTCATGAGAAAGGAGGGAGCTTGGAATCCAGCAAAATTCAAAAGCTAATCTAGTCAAGAAAACATTTTGAACACATTTATATTTCTTTCAACTTCAGTATCATATCAACCATAGATCTGTGTGTTCGTCTCACTTCCCTAATAAGAACTTCAACTTCACTCCTCAGCTCAAGGCTCTATGTTTTCAGACAATATCTACTTTGAACTGCAGTTTGCTTGAACAACTCTGTCAGCGTTTTACCATCTGTGTAATATGTCTTATAGATGCACATAGCAGATTAGTTAAACATTTACTTACATGCTCCCACTTTTCTCTGATCAGTTTTATGTTAAATTATCTCTGCTTTTGACTTTTCAGTATTCTACTGATCCTCACTTTTTCAGTCTTTGGCACCTTCTTGATTATTATTTGTCTTTGCCCAGCTTAAAAAAAAAAAAAACAATATGAAGAAATGGATATGCATGAGCTACAACCTAACAAGGATTTGGTGTTTCACTTCTGACATTTAGACTCAAATGAAAGAATATTTAAATTTATTTTCAGTGGCTTAATTCCCAGAGATAAACCATTAAACCAGATTCCCAGTGGGTTTTTCACATAGGAAAGCCTCTTATATTTTAAAAAGAATAATAAAGCTACCACTTGATTATTGCAACTTTTCACAAAAGATTTTTGAGAAGTATGCTGCAGAAGCACAAGGTATGGTTTTGGACAATAGATTTGTCACCAAGATATTCTAATTTTAACTGTCAACTAAAGCTTCATTTAGAACTAAGAGAAGATCTAGACTTTATGGCTGAGGAGTTAACGGCCCAGCTGTTGAGAAACCAGAGCTAATTCAGCAGTGTCATCCCAGATCTGTAAAGACAGCTTTAGTGCTTCCTCTGTAACTAAAGGAGAAGCTATTAAAGTTCTATTCAATTCCATTGCTGTTTTTTCAAGATTTGTGCTCACTAGTGAATCTGATGGGGAAAAAGTACAACACATTTCGTTAACAAAACTGAAACTCAGCAACGCTCAGACAAAATGTAAAAATAAAATTAATTCCTGGAGACAACAAAGTCTGGTAAGAGAGATGAGAAAAGAAAAAAGGTCTACATTCAGTACCATCCAACAATTTTGATTCTTCTGAGACCTGGGCTCCTGATAGCCCATATGAATATGGTATTTCACTCCTGTCAGTTCTTCTGAACCAAATCAGCCAGTTCATGGAAACTGGGTCAGTCAGCAGCTCTGTGGTTTACTCATTCTGATTCGTTTAATGCCATCACTGATGACACTATGGATGAGAGCTATCCAGTTTCAACTGCCTCTGTAGTATGGTTCTTGTTCACTTCAACTTAACACCATATGTTCACATCACACTTCAGAAAGAATGCTGGTTAATCAAAACTATGGTGGTCTCTAATCATACTAAATCAAACTAATTGAGACATTTCAAGCAAAGGAACTGTATGAATAAATAAATACAATTGGACAAAAGGCATCTGAGAAGAGACCAGGAAAAAAAGGTACGAAACCTGGGGGGTTCTGGTCAAGACAGAGTTGAATATGAGCCAGCAGTGTGCCCTGGCAGCGCGAAGGACTGTATCCTGGGGTGCACCAAGCCCAGCACAGTCACCAGGTGAGAGTAGGGGCTGTCTCTCTCTGCTCTGTGCCATGCTCTGGGTGTGGGTTTGGGCATCACAATATAAGGACAGAAAACTATAGCATCCAAGGAAGAGCTACAAAGATGGTGACAGGTCTAGAGGGCAAGATGTGTGATGAGCAGCTGAGGTCCTTTAATTTGTTCAGCCCAGATGAGAGGAGGCTAAGGAGAGTCCTCATGAGGCCCTACAGCTCCTCACAAGGGTAGCAAAGGGGCAGTGCTGAGCTCTGCTCTCTGGTGACAGCAACAGGACCCGTGGGAATGGCATGGACTGTGTCAGGAGAGGGTCAGGGTGGAGGTTAACAAAAAGTTCTTCATCAGAGGAAGCCCTGGAAAAGGTTGCCTAGGGCAGAGATCACATCCCCAAGCTGCCAGAGTTCAAAGAGTGTTTGGACAATGTGCTCAGAGGTATGGTTTGAATTTTGAGTAGTCCTATGTGGAACCAGGAGTTGGAATCAAGGATTCTTGCAGGTCCTTTCCATCTCATGCTTCTATGAAGCATGAAGACACCAGGTGATGGCTAGCCCTGATCACTGAGAACAAAGGCTATTTTCTATAACATAACTTGGAGATTACTCTAAAGAAGATGTGTTTCACAGTATATAAAGCTCCTTTCCCTTTCTCTGTGCTGACACAAGGCTGAAGAAGATTAAAGTAGGCCAAAGAAATGAGAATGGCCAGGAAGATTCAAAACTTTGTGACTATCTTCTTTATGAACACTAGACTGTTCTACAAAAAAGATACAGTCAATCATAGAATCACCAAGGCTGGAAAAGACCCCCAACTGTTCACACACCACCACTATTTCCCCACTAAATCATGTCCATTAGTACAACACCTAAATATTCCTTGAATGCCTCCAAGGACAATGACTTAATCACATCCCTCGGTACTTGAGATCACTTCCTCCAGTGTAATTCACTGGAGAAGAGGCCAGCCCCCACCTCACCACAATCTTCTTTCAAGTAGTTGTAGTTGCGTACTAGAACAACTGCATATTAAAAAAAAAAAAAAAAAAAACACCCACTAGCTTTCCCTGCAGAAGCATCTCTAACTGTGCAGAAAGTAACACTTAGTTGTAATTGTAAAACTTTAAAGTACAATACACATTTGTGAGCTTTTATGTAGATGTTTTTCCCTGCGCTTAAAATGCCTATAGAGAAATACAATATGCAGAAATAAAAATAATATAATAAATCTTCTACAACATCTCTTTGGCAAGAATGGCCTTCAGAAGACTCCAGGGTGAAAGAAACCAAGACACTCAATAGTCTAGAAACTCCAAACAAGGACTGAGGTAGAGATCATAGCTTTATATTTAATAGTAGAAACAACTCTGTACTCTAGATTATCTTGCTCAAAGGTCTTACCTTCATCTTATGTTCTATTTTTCTGAATCTTGCTCGAATTGACTGGAAAGATATTTAACGTTATGTTTTTTGTTTTAAATCCAACAGTTTCTATGTGGTAGTATGAGGGACCTCATAAATGTCACTGTTATCAGGTGTTCAAAAAGGACAGGAAAAACTACTTGCTATCTTAGGAGGGAGAAGGAAGTGAGGTAGATGTTCTCCCACTGAAATTTCATTAGCTCTAGAGAAAATGGCATAACTGTCAGAAACGTTCTCGTGCTTTACTCTGGTTCAATTTACTGAGAATAACTACATTCTCTTCCCAAATGTAATTTCAGAGGCAAATGGAAGCAAGGTAACACTTCCTCAAGAAAGAAACATTTAGAGCGTTTTTCTGCCACTTCTCCACAAAGTGAAACAGGAATGGCAGCAACAGAAATGTCTTAAAAGGCTACTTAGGTAACAAATCACCCACAGGTTTTGGAACACACCACCTGGGCTTCTTAAAACATGGTAACCCTTGTTTTAACAACTCATTCACATTCCCCCATCAATTCATTGTCCTTTACTAGCAAACGTGGTGCATCAGCTTGTGAACATTAAAAGGGAAAAAATGAAAAGCCACCACAAACACAAAAAGATGTCAACAACCCACAACAACAAAAAGCACCACTTTACCAGAAACACGACAAAGAGATGCCAAAACAGAACTTGCCTTATGTAATCAAGTAATATTTCACAAAGCCTAAAGATAAAGGCCTGTCATGAAAATTATAAGGGAAGGAATGGATGAAGCTTTTAGTCTGGCACATGTACAGTACCTGACAAAGATTGGAAAGATAAGCTCGTAGCGTCCTTTTTACCTCATGAAAAAGGAAAGGTACAAATAGCTATAATCCCCTCCTTATTTGAGAGGGCAATAAAACTATTAATATATATGACATTCTGAGATGTTAAACAGTACAACACTTTGGCTTTGCCTCGAATTCTGAATTTTTGGACTTGGTGCTAAATCATCGATGTAATTTCTCACTTCACTCATATTAAGAGATGCTTCTTACCTTCTGAAATATCACTCTACTGCTCCAATTGAGCAAACACAATTCTCCCAGCCCACCCCCAACTAACATGAAACAGATGAAAAATGCATTATACTAGGAGTTCTCAAGGAATCATTTTCTCATTCACATACCAATCACTGATCCCAGTGTGGTCCTTATATGTCTAACGCATTAAATGGACTACACTGTGAGAAAGAAACTGAAGTTTCACCTACTGAGAGTTCACTACAGATAGCGAGAATTGCCATGAATTTGGGTGGGTTTTTGGTATTATGTTTTTTCCTCCCCCCCCCTTAGTTTTGTTTCTTGATGGAGCAGGCACAGTGTGTGATGTCAAATCTAGCCGCTTTTCAGTACAGTTCTTTACAGTGTAAAACTTCTATACCTCAGTATAGTTCCAAATATTGGAAGATATGATCAACTATGAAAAGACAGTATTCTTGTACGTAAGCAAAAACCACAAAACCAACTGCAATGTGAAGTTCATATCTTTATCTAGTTTTCTCATGCTTTCTACAGCAAGCTTAAGACTTTGCCTTACATGAACACTGTAAGATCTATGGAGAACTTCTATGTGTTATTACAAAAAATCACTGAGATATTAGACTCCTCAGCACATCTACAGCAAGAAGTAAGCAGTGTATATCTGAAAAAGAGATTAATTTAGCTAAGAAGACTGAACACTGAAGAACGAACAAATGGAAGTTGGGTGTCTAGGTTGTGCATTTCACCACTCATGATTGCTTCGTTTCTTATTATTCCAGACTCTGCCAGTTACTTGCATTCAACACAACAAAAACAACAACCAAAAAAAAAAAAAAAAGAGTGTTCTGGCTCCACATCCAGTTCAGAATTAGTATAAATCAAAAGTGAACTGTTTTTAGGATTTGAATTCAGCAAATTTCACATACAGAAGAAAAGCAGTATGCAAAAAGATCCCATTTTTCAATCACAGTCAGCCAATCAAGCAAGCATAACAAAAATGAAAATCCCCACTGAGTTACAGGTTGAAGAGCTATTGGAACTACAATGTGGCCATCTACTCCTATCTTTGCTACAATGCAGACAGATAAGGCATTATTCTGCATCTTTAAAAGGCCTCCCTATTGTGTTAAAATAATTCAGGTGAGCTACAGTAAGTGTGAGAGAGGAATCACAGACTTCAGCCAGTCCTGACAGAGCACAATGCTTTCTACCATGAGAAGTCCCAAAGAAGTCACACAGCATGCCAGGTACAAAGTATTTGCAGAAGTGAGCCCTCAGACAAGGCTATAAAAGCTCCGGGTTAAGGAAGCACACATTGACTTGCCTCTGCTTGATCTGTTACACAGCTTGACAGTAACAGATAGCCAGTTGCATTAGTGTCAATGCTCAGATAAGTTTCCCTCAATATCTGTCACAAAAAACAGACACTGTATCAGTGTGCCAGCTGTATTATCGGACACTACATAGTTGATCATATTTAATAACATCCTCAAGCACAGACATGGCTAACAAGCATTACACACTGCAATTACTATTGTGAGTCAGAGTCACTCAGATCACACTGACTCCGTGCTGCCAGCAGCACACATTTGGTGAACGGCTGCCTCCCACCTTTTCTCTCTCAAATACATTAACTTGCCTCAATATGGAGCCAGAGTTTGTTTTCAAATTCTTAATAGGATCACTGAAAGAAAAGAGAAAAAAAATACTATAAATGATCCTCTGGACTGCTTCCAGTGTGGCGTATTCTCTTAGCAATTGCTTTGGAAGCAAGCCAACAGTGAGAAGTGTTCTTGCAAATGAGCACACTGCTATACTCAAGTACAAGTTATCATTTAATTCTTTTGTCAACATTAGTGTGGTTAGAAATTAAGAAGCTTGTTTAATAAATAAGTTACTTGAATTCAAGTTACCAAACACTTACTCTCCCCTCTCTGTCCCCACCACTACCACTCATGCCCCTCACCCACTACCCAAAATATATTGCCTTTTTATTTGGATACTTTCTCTTCTCTGTTTGAAGAGAAATACAATTATTATATTCACTACATCAACCATGACCAGGTCTATAATCAAGAGAAAAGGAAAGAAGTCAGTCACTCCAAAGAAACATTTGATAGACTCAATAGGATACACTGCTTAATATTTTTAACAGAGCCTTAATACAGTCTGCTAAGTGGTTTTGTGGGGGCAGTTTTTCATATCACTATTATTCCTAATGAGAACACTCTCTATAGTGTATAAACCCTCATCCTTTCTCAACATAACAATGAAAGATTTGTGAGAGGCTACAAAGGCCCCAGATCAACTTCACCTTGTATAGAATTTCCTACTAAAAAGCTCATCAGGAACACAACAGTGTTTTTCCCTGAGGACAGCTTATTAATAATGAGCACATTTACTTTCTTTCCTTTACAGTGACCCTAACACTCTACAGATTTTGAAGTCCCTACATGGACGTCTCAGGTTTAGTGACTGCAGACTGGTTCAGTTTTGTAATTCTGTAGATTTTTCTTTTTCATAGATTTAGGGGTGTAGTGAACTTGCACGTAACATTTCTCACTAACATAAGTCTCTTATGATAAAGATGGGACCATAAATAGCTCGTGTAGTCTTATGATAAGAATTACATATAACTTTTTAAAAATGTTTATGAAAAAATCAGTCTTTAAACGAGCTGTCTTGATTTTATTGTAAGCAGAGATGGTAAAATACCCTTTCCTACACTACGTAGAAATTTCTTACACATGTAAACCCACTGACAACAACACTAAGGGTAAGTATTTTTCAATAAATCTGTGTAACTAAATCAGTCTGAATTAGAAAGTACAACTCAATTGTCTCTGATTTACTAGTATTTCAAACTATTCACCATGATCCCCTAGAAAGCCAAAATTTTGAGTAAGTTTTATACAAAACGATATTATAGAAAGGGAAACATGCTTCAGTCTGGAAATGTGATAGTCTGTTTGAAAGATCTAAAACAATACTCTTGTGTCTAATTTTGTAAGCACTTACAACACAAATCTCCAAAGCAGATCTTACAGTGTGTGTATTCTTCCCATTACTAACCCATTCTACATTTATTTCCTCAGTTTTCATTTCCTTATAATTGTCACAGGCCATATGAAAGAACAGGCGTTTAACCGCTCAGAGATTATTAATGCAAAGTTCTACACCAAAAAGTACAAAGAATGTATCAAGCTGTTGAAAATTTTAGTCCTGAATCTGTATTGAAAAACTTGTATTAGGTATAATTGTAAACAAAAATAAAATACAACACAGTACACAAGCACCAATTTCCATACCCAGAAGTGACTGCTTTAAACTAGCCAGCATGAAGAGTATAGAACGAAGATCTGAAATTTTAACAACAGACTGATGATGCATTTCTGTCGCAGAAAAACAATAAAATGGTACAATATAATCTCTACTGCACATATTATAGCAAGCTGAATGTTTACTTACGTTCACAGGTGTCTCCTTTCTGCTGGTATCCTGCTTTGCAGATACACTTTCCAATAGGCACTAGCCATTCTCCCTCTGCGCTACAGTGCATCTTTGGAGAGTTCTCAGCTTCCTCCTCTGCACTGCTGACACAAGTTCCTCGCACTTCAACTAAAGAGGAAAACTCTGAGCCAGTCACTGTGTCAGGAAAAATGGCTAAGTTCTCAATGATGGACCAGCACTTCTTGTAGTAGACTTTGACAGAGACCAAAGCAATGCAGGCCCCTACATCCTGAAATGCAAGATAGAATCCTTTTTTGGACAAAGGTCCAATTTCTCTCACCTCTGTGTTAAGTTTCATTTTTCTCTCCCCCAGATCACCCTGGGTAAAACTTTCATCTGCTGCAATAGTGTCTATTTTTACATATTGATTTTCTCTGATATTCCTGCCAGTGTCGTAGTCTGTTTCATAATAATACAAGTTAAAAGTTTCTTTACAAGTCCCCAGAACTCCAGGAAGACTGTTACAATCCCTCAGAGTGAATTTCAGTTCTACAAAAATCCTTTGTGCATTGCTTTTTGCAATCCAGTTAGTCCGAAGCCAGTTGTTTTGGTTCGATTCCATGACCTGGCATACCTGGTACGTTCGTATAGGAGTGTAGTTTTCATCCAGTCCACTAATTTCTTCCCACTAAAACAATAAAAGACAGTTAGTAATATAAAACAAAGACATCACCAAATGTAACTCTTGTGTATTTGAAAAAGCTTCACACAACTTAAGTCTCACTCCTTTTCATCAGTAAGACATTATAAAAAGTAGGCTATTGTTACAATATTCTTAAGCACTCAAATGAACAAAATACATATTAATGCAAGATCTCCCTCCATCTATTCCTACATATAAATAACTTTCAAAAATCATATTCACATCATAGATCCAATTCTAAGGGAGCGCCTACTGTAGTGAATCTGCTTTAGTGGGGGAGTGGACTAGATGATCTTCAGAGATCCTTTCTCAGGAAGCTTCAAGAAAAGATGTGTAGCATCTCAAGCTATAATTACACACTGACTTCTCTCACATTTAATTAAGGTCATTACAGTCTTTGAGTAAGCAAAGACCAGAAAGTAGCTCAATTTCCAGAGAGATCTACAATCAGTGGAGTCTTAGGAACTCAAATTGCTTAGTGTTACAGCCTTTCTACATAAAGCATTGTGTGGAGCTTTCTGGTGAACAGAAAGCAGAAGGCTCCTGAAACTTATCAGGTGTAAAATTTTCACTCCTATGTAATGAAAGTGGCATGAGTAGAAAACAAGAAAATTGACAAAATTAAAAATCTGGAGGTGAGAAAGCACCTTGGCAGTCCACTTCCTGTTCACTCCATGTTCTGTTACAGTCAAATCAACACATGTAAACAGATGCTCCTCACCTCACTTTTTTCAGTGGCTGCATCCATGTTAAGAGAAATGAACTTTGGTTGACTGCGTGTTCAAATGAACCATGAGATTAAATACTCAATTAAGAACAACCCACATGATTGAAAGTTAACTGGTTCAAAGTCTAGGTTTTGTTGTTATTCCCTCTTAGGATAAAAACCGTGAAACAAACCAGTAAGTGTGTAACAGACCTGCAGTCTTTAACAGAGTTCGGTTACTTTGGAATGTGCACCTCCAGCAACGGTGGAGGTGATTGATGCACTGAAATCAGACAGGCAAATTCGCACAGGTACATCTAAAAACAGTATCCATCTCTCACCTCTTTTCATAACACTTTCCCTGTAACACTTAACATACTGCAGAAACTGCAGCTGTAATAAATTAGTGTTTTTTAAACTGTCCTCACCCGATGATATAGGCAACCATGACTTCTTATGGCAATTAGCCCTCTGGCCCTGTGTCAATAATGCACTTAAGCTCACACTTAAGATCAATGACAGTACTTATGAGCTTAATGGTAAGCATGTGCTTAAGTGTTCCACAGGACTAGCATGCTTGGCACCTCTGCAGGACGGAGCACCCCTTGACATTCCTCACACTGGTAACCAAGCGTGAAAGGTTGGTTATCCAGACTGATTTCCCAGACAAGAAACCATGCAACATACAGTACTTTGCAAGCTTATTTGACAGCAAATGAGATCATTTTAACGTTGCCCTACTGCTCCAAGAAGCAGCAGATGTGGTTGACTTGATGCTGGAAGTTACCACTACAGAAACATACCATGGCTGTAGATGCCAAAATGCACAGAAGTAGTAAATATCAAAGTGTATTTTAAAGACCTACAATTAATAAAGAGGCTGTATGTATGGTATTATAAATTCATGCATACGGTATTAAATACTGAAATATTAAAAACTCATGAAGTTAACTGAACTGATTGCACATGAATCTGTATTCATTTCTGAACAGAAGGAAGTCCATCATTATAACAGATTTATTAGAGCTGAATGAGCAATGCTTTCCATAAGAACTAGAGCTAACAAGGGAAGGAAAAAAAAAAGAAAATCAGGGTAATTGGTACTGTCACACTTAGGAATTAATACATAATCAAAATAAAAAGAACAAACTCCATACCAACCCAAAAGTGACCAAAAAAAAAACAACATACAAAGCCTAAAAGTCTACTGATTTTTATAATCTCAATTTCACATTAGAGAATATTCTCCCCCAAGACACTGGGCCAGATTCTGGACATTTGAGTTAGAGGAAGTATTGTATCTATGAAGCATGAGCAGCTCTAATACAACACAGAACAGAATTTGACACCAGATTCTGAGCTTTGATGGGGTCCCGCCACATTAATTAAAAAAAAAAAAACACCAAAGCAGAGCAAAACAAAGTAACAACAAAAAAAGCCAAGTACATTTAACAAAAATAAATCATTTTTCTTTCTTATCTCTCATTAATTAGTCTTTGTGGAGTCAAAAACCCACCACTGCATGAAGCTCTCAACTGTTAGCTACAGGCAAGGAAATGGTACAAAACACCAGATTCAGATTAAAAGCCCTGATTTATGTAATCTCTAGCACTTAGTGCTGCAGTCTAGTCTTCCAAATTTTTCTAAAGCCATAGAACACACCTTTTTTTTTTTTTAAAAAAATAACCATGACTTAGGACCATTATTTCAAATAGCCCACTGGAGGCATACCTGCTTATTTATGGAAAAAAATGAAGTAATCAGTATTTTGGGATAGGTTTTCACCCTACACGATCNACCAGATTCAGATTAAAAGATTAAAATAAAACCCTGATTTATGTAATCTCTAGCACTTAGTGCTGCAGTCTAGTCTTCCAAATTTTTCTAAAGCCATAGAACACACCTTTTTTTTTTTTTAAAAAAAATAACCATGACTTAGGACCATTATTTCAAATAGCCCACTGGAGGCATACCTGCTTATTTATGGAAAAAAATGAAGTAATCAGTATTTTGGGATAGGTTTTCACCCTACACGATCCGAGTTCACACTTCACCAGTATTTTTGAAGTGACTAATTCAATGTTGCCTTTTACAGGAAGAAAATTCAGTCCTCCTTTATCCTGCTTCCACATGTAGAGATACATGTGCCATTCTATCTGAGCATATCCTGTACTATCAGTTCCAATATATGGCATTCAAACTTCTTTAGTTGTCTTAACAATATTTGAGATCACTGTTAGATGTAACATTTGCAGTTGAATGAGGCATTTAACGAGTGTCTGGGTGATATAATCTGTACTTTGTTGAAGCAGTAGTTTCTCTCAAGAACTATAATTTTCTGTGTTTATTTTCACGAAATCTTTATTGCATGGCAGACAACACAGTAACTAAAAGTAAATATTTTCTATCAAAATTACATTCATAAAACGGTACATTTACACTGATTCACAGACAACTACTTCTGACCATTGTCATATAAGCAAATACAGGCATCACCTTTTATTCATTTTTAATTCTCCACTGAAATTGTCTCCTACCTCTAAAAGAGACTTTTTGCTGTTTGTTGAATTCAACTCTTTCTTTCATCTTTAAATATGCTGACACGCATAACATGTGTTGACATGTCTTTCATTATCTACAGGTTAGCCTAATGTAATTGCCACCAACCTAATCTTTCAAACACCTCTGGTAGCGGCTTCAATCAATGCAAAACACTAATGCCGAGGTTATTAGCCATCATAAACGTTGAGCTCACGTTACATTCCTTCTGAAGTTCTTACATTCGTTTCCAGTTTATGCTCGTATTGATTTTACGATCTTGCTTTTAAAGAAAGACACTTTCAGATTTTCATTCTTCTTATTTAAAGGATTTGTTACACTTTTATATCCCCACTCACACTTCACGCTCTTCTGGCTCCAGATTTCTTAATGCGCTGAAGATTAAGGGCCTGATCCCCCATGTTCATGCAAGGAGTCACAATGGATGCTGCAAGACTGTTTCCACAAACAAGAACAAGCCCTGTAATTTATCATTTATCAGACTAAGTTAAGGTAGGACAATATACTCACTGTATCATTCTCAAAATGTTCTTTCTTCCTCGGGACATGAGGAATAAGGGGTTTTATATCACTTCTAATTCAGGCTGAAAGCAGCATTTTTCAAGTTTATGCATATGATAAATAAAACAATAATACAGATGTTTCTAAACATCTCATTTTTTATAATGATGTACTACAATGGTACATTTCATGGAATACCATGAGATTCATTTGTAAGCAAGCAGGAGGTGGCCTTAACCACATAACTGATTCCTCGTTCCAGATATCAAGCTCCTCGAGACTTGGGGATGTTTCAAATTTGGAATGTCATTTCAAACACATCTGCAGTATAAATGTTTTTTTTCAGAGCACTTCAATCTGTGCTATTCAGTTACAAAGAAAACATCATAAACAAATTTATGATCAGCCATTATACAGAAAATGAAAAACATATTTTTAGAAAGTTTCCACACAAAAGGAGGACTGCCCTTTCTATAGGATGAAGGAAAAAGTGATTTAAAATACTGTGTTACAAATACAAAGAGCTTTCTGGTACACCACAGAGGACTACACGACAAAAGATAAAGCTAGTGAAAACATTTAGGTGAACTTCGAAAGAGTCTCTATTTTTTAATTAGCCTCTGTTTGTACAACATAACCCATGGCATACTTATTTCCATTCCAAAACTGTAAGATCCATAAACACTTGGTAGAATTACAAAGAGAAATATGAGGGGGACAGTTTAAAGCCAGTATTTCAATTGCTTTGGTGAAGAAATTACTTGTCTTTATAAATTTAATTTTTGGACTACTTACCCCATTGGGAGGAGAGGAAATCCATTCCAATTCTGTCTGTTGTGCTTTAGAGTCCAGTAATATAACTGAAAAAGAGAAGGAAAAAAGAATTTTCACTGTTCGTTAAATATATGTGGGAAAACATGGTCAAAGAATAAATTCTGAATTTAAAAAATGATAGAACATCTTTTTAATTCATATTATTAAAAAACATCTATAACTATGCACTTCTAAATAGATTAAATTATTATGTACAAACCATATACAAACAGATACACATTATTCTTAGCAATCTCATTGCTTACATTTAAGTGTAATGTTTTTCCTAGTGCCCTAAAATATTTATAATCAGTCATTAAGATGCATGCTCCCTTCATCGCCTTTGTGATGAGGAGATTTTCCATATGCTGACTATTACAATGAGTTTAAAACAAACAAACAAACAAACAACAGCATTTCAACATTTATCCAACCTGATTCAAACAGGTCTAATGTGAACCTTACCAGGAGTTACACTGCAAAGTAATGCCTTTTGGAGTAAGAAAGAAAAAAAAAACCAACACAAATCCTTTAGGTGATAAATTAGCAATTCTATAAACAAATGACAACCAGGAATACAGAAAATAAGAGACTCTGCAATTACCTCAAACATTGCATACACAAATCCGACCAATTTGCTTTATGGTGATGGCTTACTGAAATCTTCATGCCGTTATAAGCCAGTGACACCTCTGCAAAAAGACATCAGTTCTGGCAGCAGTGCAATTATTTGCAGCTAAATGTAACCCCGCTTCATAAAGTGGTTAATCACAGCCTAATAAATGAACTCTTAACTATTTCACAGTACATTTTGGAAGATATATTACTGATGTTCTATTACCTCCAAACATATATTTCTAGATATGTTTTATATTTAAATTATAGTTATATGCATCTTTTCAAGCATATTACTGTCAGATTCAAATGGTACATATATTAATCCATGATATCAAATACATTTATATGAAATAATTCGTTGTAATGCCTTCTCTCACACAGCCAAAGCTGTAAAGCGGCTGGCCACATATCAGGGCTTGGTAAGCTTTGAAGATACCCTCTTCAAGACTGCATATTTAAGTTCACGCTTTTATTTGGTAAACGAAGACTCATGTCTCTAATTTAAACATATTCAGTTTTCAGCATTCAAGCTATTTATGACTTTACTTACAGCAATTAAATGCTGGTATTTCAATGCATCAACGTGATGCAACTTTTGTCAGGTCTCTTGAATTGGTTGTAACCCAAGGTTCAGCCTTAGCAGAATTTCATACAAAATTTCAATGAATGGAAAGACAGCGTGACTTAAAATCTATTCACAAGTTCATAGAGTAATATCTGTGTTCATAGGAGCTGAACACAGAACCGTAACTTCCAGGCCTGTATTTCACTAATAAAGTAGAACAACTCATTAAGGAAGTCCTGATAGTCTCTCTTAGAAAGATTATCTGCTTATTTCATTAAGCTCGGATCCAAGGGGCTTTACTTTGTAACACTTTCTACAGAAAAGCAGGTGGTGTATGTGGTGTTTTGTTAAACAACATCTCCACTGATTCTGAAAAGAAAAAAAAAAAAAAAGGTACCATGAAAGACTTAACCTTTTCAACACCAGCACAATATCCCACGACTGCAATTCATTACACTTTTTAATCTGGCAGCAATTCTCCAGCACATAGCAACGAGCACACCCCAGGAAAAAAAAAACAGACAAGGAAAATAAACAAACAAAAGAAGAAGAAATAAAACAATAATAAGTGAAACGCCCTGCTCTGCAAATACCCCCGGCAAGGAAAAGGGTTGCGTTTCCTCGTTGCACCGAAAGTTACCGGGCAGAGCCTGCCCGGCGGCCAGCAGCTGCCCGCCCCGCAGCCTGGGGGCAGCGCCGGCTCCGCGCTCGCGGCTCGAAGCGCTGGGAGCTGCGGGGCGGCTCCGCGGGATGCGCACACTTTAGAAATCCTAAAGATGCGGAAAAGCCGCGGGTGAGAGCTAGGGGAACGGGCCCAGCACATGCACCGGGAGCTGCGCGAAAGATGCCGCTCCTCCGCTTTAGAGGAGAGGTACGGTGGTCTCCGCCCCGACGACGGGCTGTGGGGCAGCGGCAAGAG
>VXAB01005250.1:118349-220699 GCA_013399175.1 Odontophorus gujanensis
CGCACGTATATGTATGCATCCATATCTCCATCCGCGCACAAACACGGAGCAGACCGACGCTCGGAGGCGCCGCTGCAGCCCCAGGGCGCGCACCCTCCCCTGCTCGCAAGGCCACGCGTGACTGTCCCCCGCGTGGGGGTCTCGGTGCACCCCAGCCCCCCTCCGCGTCGGCTTCAGAAATACCGCTAAAGGTTTTCTCTGTTCCCTCTCTGACCTCGCCATCTCTCTCTTGTGTTAAGGAGAGAGAACATTTTAATTGAGGGATTTTTTAAATTTTTTTTTCAGCTTCAGGTTGATGAATATATTGACATACTCAGCTGAGAGGGGACAAACCCCCCAAATGCGTACCTATGCAGGGACACAAAAAAAAAAACAACCTTGAGTTCTCCCTCCCCACCTGCCCCTCCTTTCACCCCCCCATGTGAAGATGGAAGCAGACCTTCGCCTCTGACTGTCAAATGCGACTAGGGCGCTCGTTTAAATCATCCCGGATTTTCTCAGCGTAGGAAAAGAGATTTCCCAGACAGACTTCAGCAATTGATTTCATACACCTCCATCGCTCTCCGAAAGCAAACCGCGCGCGGGATGGGCAGGAAAACAGACGTCTGGGCTTCGCTTTACACCCATCCGCCAACGCTGGATTGATGGCAACAGAGAAGCCTCGTCGCGATATGCAGATGGGGTCAGGCACCCAGCAGCAAACCTTCCCCCTCTGCCCAGCGATGCCGGGGATGAGCACACGCTCTCATCCGACGCCGGGACGCACCCCCGGGCGGAGCGCATCACACTCCGCTGCCGTTTCTCACGCTCCACGCGCGTCCCCGGAGCTCCGCGGGGCCCCAGTGGGAAGCGGTCCCGCAACGTCCCGTCCAGGAGACCTAAGGCTGCGGGAGAGCTCCTCGCGGAGCCCCGGGCTGCCTCCCCTTCCCAACACGTGCAATCGCCTCTCGGAGCTCATTCCCCGCAGCGAAAGCCGTTGTATCGGTCTGTTACTCGTACACACGCTCACGCACAGAAATTCCTCACTCGTTTCTCTCCTAAGCTCAAGAAAACATACGTATAGAAAAAAAACGAAGGTAAAGCGGGGCTTGCACGCAGCCCGCGGCTCCCTCCGCTGAGCCTCTCGCTGCCAAAAGCAATAAATAAGCCCAAAGTTTAGTTCCCCGCACGCCTTTACCTTCTTTCGCAGCCTGTGCCTCCCCCGTGTGTGCAAAGCGGAGCAGCCAGACGGAGCACAACATAATCCAAGGAGGGAGCCGACTTCGCAAAACCATGGTGCAGGAGCGGAGAAATGTTATCTTTCTCGCTCCCCTATTTCTAGACGCCGCCGCTCGGTGGGTGCGAGAGGACAGTGGCGAATTCGCTGCACGAGTCCCCGGCCCGGCGCTCGCCCTCTCGCTCTGCTCCCTCCCTCCCAGCTGCCTTTCTCTTTATCCTCCTCTTGCTCCTTCTCCCGCCTCCTCCACCGCGCTGCCGCCCGGCTCCAGCTCCCGCACCGGGCCGCCCGCCCGCGAGCCCCGACTGCAGCTCGGCCGCCCGCGCCGCGCTCCGATAATATCAATGAGGGCGGGGGGGGCGGGACCGCTGCGCCGCGGCGGCCCGTCCCTCAAGATGACTGACAGCTTCTCTCGACCAATCAGCCGCGACTTTCAGAGTCCCGGCGGGTCGAGCCGCCGATTGATTGGCTGGCGGTNCAATCGCTGAGAACTGATCAATAATACATCGGTATTCATTCGGGGGCCAAGGGTGGCTGCTTTTCTTATTTTCTGCCCGCCGGGTGTAATCCGGAGCGAGGGCAACCCGCTAACAACAATGAGGCAATTTAAATAGGAGGAAGAGGGGAAACAAAAAGAGAAAAAAAAAAANTGGAAGGACGGGGTCGGAGCGCTCGGCCAATGAGCGGGTGGCGGTATCGGGTTGCCGCCGGTGCTGGGCAGCCTGCGGGATGAGCGTGGGGGCGGCGGTCGGTTGGAGCGGGGTCTATGTGTCGGCTCGTCTCCGCGAGCTGGTTCTGTTTCGGGTACCTGCCCCGAGAGCTTGGCCCTTGAGAGGGGCGGCCCGCCAGTCCNCCTTGGCCATGGGGGGGGCCGGCCCGCCAGTCCCTGAGGCTCCGTTTGCGTCCCGGGACAGGGAGCGATATGGGCTCTGGTGCTGCTGCTGCCCGGAGGGGAACTTCGGAGCGAGGCACACCTGAGTCAGCTCTCTGCCAAAAGTCAACTTCCTCGGGACTGCCGCCGCTCGGGTTACCTCCCGTGTGCTTCTGTTTCTCCTTACTCCACTCTCTGTGCTTTTTTTTTAATATTTTATTTTATTATTTTTTTTTTTGCAATCGCTGAGAACTGATCAATAATACATCGGTATTCATTCGGGGGCCAAGGGTGGCTGCTTTTCTTATTTTCTGCCCGCCGGGTGTAATCCGGAGCGAGGGCAACCCGCTAACAACAATGAGGCAATTTAAATAGGAGGAAGAGGGGAAACAAAAAGAGAAAAAAAAAAAAAAAAGGAAAGAAAAAAAAAAAAGGCAGAGAAACTTCCCAATTCTTTCCATCAGCGTTCGCTCTCCGCATCCGAAGTGCTTCTCCCGAGGATGTGCTGTCCCCCCGCCCCACTATTCCTTCAGTGAGAGGGAACCCACACCACAATTCAGCGCTCCCTACACGGGGCCGCGGTGCATCACTTCTTCGGGCCATCGTCCGAGCGCTGCGCTCCGCCGGACCGGTACCGGGGCCGTGCGGGGCTGGGCCGCTCCCCTCCGCCTGCACCCTGGGCAGAACGGGCTCCGTACAGCTCTGCCGAATCCTTAGAGAGGAGGGAGCTGCCGTGTGAACGGGGTAACCGGTTATTGTCGCGGAAGCTGGCAAAATGCAGGAGGTGTCATTGCGATTCAGTATCGAGACGATGTGAGAATCCGAAACGATCCTTGCACGAGCAGGGATGCTGGTACAGAAAACATGGCACAGATGGGAATGCAAATTATGAAGGGAAATATAAATGGTAAGGATCTGTGCTGGAAATCTTTAGGTGGATAAAACAAAATTTCATATATCTATAAAACACATGCTCAGCACTGTCGGGTAAGCAGCCACCACACTCTCTGGGCTTTGAGCACTTTTCTCTGTGCTCTCTTCTTTACTTCTGAGACTGGTGTGGGGGTAGCCTTAAGAATGCACCGTGTGCTTTCCCTCTGACAAAGAATTAGCACTCACTGCTTAGGCTGTGGCACTTTTTTGCCTTTCATTCAGAATGCTCTTTTGATACGCCAGATACCACGATCTGTGTAGGCAAAGTGTGTGCTCCTGATTCCCTCTTCATTTCTCGTCTCTCATTCCCATCCTTATACGCGTGCACTCAGAAAGGGGAGATGAGCAAGCAGTGAATTTACACCTATTCTTTTGAAAATACTATTTTGTTTTAAATACCTCCATACAGGCTTTTTGTATCTTTGTAAGTTTTCGTATATGGCATATGTAGTAACAGAGATTAAAACAAATAGAGAAAGCCTACAACCTGGTCAGCCCTCTACGATTTCCTGCCATAACATGGAGGCATTTCAGTATAAGACCATTACACCCAAAAGGAAATTTGCAGCCTGCAGATTTATTTTTTTTTAAGTGTCTTGTATTGAGACTTTGAATGACTGTTCATAAAAACACAGGATCTTACACAATGAACAAGATGACAGAAGAAAGGCGTGAACAGTAATGGCATATTCACGTCCTGCATACAGTTTTAGGCCACCTATTTTCATCTGCATCTGCATTTATGCAGAAATACTACTACATTGTACAATCCACTAGGAGCAGAGGGTGTGTTCTCATGTAAGGATATTTAAAATTACATAAGCATGTAAACCATACAAATCATTTATTGTTATATTGCTGAGTCTGTAAAGAAATTAAATAACAGAATACATTTTTTAAAGCACGTATTTTTCCTCCTGATGAACTCATTTTATATGCTCTGTCTTCCTGATAATCGTAAGTTGAGCTAAATATGACTTATTGTATATACTTCTTCCCAAAACCGTCTGTGGATGCATTCACAGTTACACCAAAGCAATGCAGATACACTGAGAAGTCATATTACAGATTTTTTTTTTTTCTAAATGTGGCTTCCTACACGTGAAGACTTTGTGAAATTGACTCAGAATTTGATATTCCTTTCAGTGAATTTATCATTTTCCTCTGCTTCTGTGTCATGTTCTGTAATCCTTAATTGTATTCTTTAGGATGGCATGGCCCATGCTGTATCTCCTACAGCTGAGTGTTGGATCCTTTGTGAACATAAAAACAGAAAAGAAAAACATGACAACTAAATCAAAATGCTCAGGCTAAATGGACCATAGCCCTCGGTTTTTGCATCAAACACTTTGAGAGGAGGGAAAGAAAAAAGGCATCTGGAAACTTCGTTCAACTCAATGTGTTACAATTCAAATACCATCAGACTGAATGGTTGACTGAAATAACAACATCAAATATTCTTATGTCGCCCTTTGCTTTGTTCTGTTTTTTGTTTGTTTGTTTGTTTTCCCTGACTGAAAATCTGTAGGCCAGATTCCACCTTTTATTTAATCTTCTGTGTAGTTAGAACAGTTCTCTTGACACTGACCTCATACTGATGCTGCACTACTAGCTTCATGCCCACCCAAATTCCCTGCACTAATAGCTAACTATCTCCAACACATAACTCAATTAAAAATTGTGACGTAAGAAATATGGGCTGAATTCTAAAGCTGCACAAGCACACAAAAGGAAATGATCACAACTTATATGAAGTTTTAAATTCACAAATTCCCTTTTTGCATGATTCAAACTGTCATTCTTGGCTACCGTGTACAGGACTGAAGTGAATTCTGAATAGCATCACAGAGGTGTTGAAAGTTTTCCTCAGACACAGTCTGTGAAAATGATATTGAACCCTGGGTCTGTTCACACAAAAATGTCTTAAAACCAGCTTTGGTCTGAAATATTTGAACTTTGTTTCAAGTGGTGAATGAGAAAACTAGGCTTAAGTAATAGAAAGAAAGAAAAAAAAATTAAACCACCAATTTTGTTATGTGTAATTATAAGAAATCCTTTATCTGTGCACAAGATTCTCTGTGAACTACACAGTACACCTTTTTGTACATTTTTTGTGGAATTTTCAATACAAAACTGCAATAGGATCATGACATTTGACTTTCAAGTAATATGTACACAAAAGTCATTCTGTGAAACTTTGCATTTAGTCATCCACGCGCAACTACACTTAAACTCCAAATCTCGTCTAGAGGTGGATTTTCCTTATGATGTCAACTTCAGAACTTCTCCTGAGTTTACGAATCAGATCAGTCTATTATAGCAGTGAAACTGATGTATTAAATATATGCTCCAAATTGATAGAGAAATTGTAGTGAATTAGGATCATCTGGTTTTAAAGGCACGCTCATATAAAGAAGTCATTTCTTTAGTTGGAATTTCAGTAATTCATTCTATTATTTTCATTATTTCGTTTAGACAAAATCAAAAATAGTGCTATAAAACTTCATACTTCAAGGACTTCAGATACACCAGAATGGTAATAACAATTCACTGACAGCATTTTGTCTCGGGAGGCTTAAAATTATACAATGTGCTAAATAGATGTTTAGATTCTGTTTTTTACATCTATGAATGTTCAGTACACTTGAAAAACATTGTTCTGAAATAGAGGTGTGTCATCTTGTCATTAAATGGAAATGAAATACTTTCTATAGAACAATACAAATTAAATTCATGTTAAATACATATGTGAGCATGAAATGCCCCTGACTTTCCCAAAGCACAGTAGCAGAGTTGTACAGAGTCCAAGAATATCCCGCATCTGGATCCTGTAAGGCTGCTTCCCCTGATAAATCTGGATTTGGAAACTGTTTCTCTGAGGCACAAGCCTGTGGAGCACAAACTGTCCCTCTGTTGATCACACTTCAGCATCTGTTTGTATATCTCACTGTGTTGTGGATCTTCCCCTGGGAAGCCCAAGCAGGGAAAGCTGGAGCCATCATCCCATAATAGCATCTGGAGACAACCTGAAAGGAGACAAAGTCCACTGTTCATTTATGAACTAAAGGAATGCCTTTGTGCCCAGGTGCTACAGGAAATTACCATATAGATATGCAGGCACTTTGCTGGCTTCAATATTCCACAAGAGTCAAAGCTTCAGTTTTCTAGATATTTGTCATATTATAAATGGCATGCTGAAAATAATGATCATAAGAATAGCTAATTCTTACTTAATTAGTCGTGAGAAGGAGATAAACTCTAGCAATATGCTCCAGTGATGCCAGTATCTTCCTGTTTTTCCTTAGTACCAGAGATATCTGATCACTTCCATCTGGATTCCTGGATTCCACTTTCAGCCCAGCTGAGGTAAAAATCAGACCTAGTAGATTTCCTGTTCCCAGATATTGCATCCTCTTGCAGCCAGTCTCAATCTCCTTGTGGTTCTGTGAAAGAGTGTGAATAAGGGAAAAAAGAAAATAAAAGTCTTTACTCTTAGTCTCCCTTCTGTGTTATGAGGTAGGAGGGGGAGGATAAAAGAACAGATGTTATAACCCTTATTTAGTTCTGGAAGATAAACTACAGATTGCACTGGCAGGAGTTCCCATACTTTCACCTCCAGATCTGGGAGGTGCAGTGATGTGAAGCTTCACCACTGACAGGAAAGGTGCCAATGTGTATGGGAGAAGTTGTTCCTTAAAAAGGAATAATTTAAGAACTGAAGAACAGCATCTCTCAGGAGTACGACCCTCTGCAGGTCAATCACTGGCATCGTTCACATGCTCTCATACTCTTCTAAGTTGCTGTGCCCATATACTGACACTTATGTCCTGATCTGTAGATGTCTCCCTTCAAACCCATCTCTCATTATCCACTACAGATGAGCCAGAATCTGTTAACATGCATGTTAATTTGTGGTAGTTTATTACAAGGTAGTTATACTTAAAGGGTCTGTTAAATTCCAAGATATTACATATTTTATCTCCTTCAGACATGGAATTTCACATGCTAGTGAGTTCTGCGGGTTAGTAATGCTTTATTCAGAGCACATTTATTTTCGGCTTGAATTTGCTAACTGTATTTTCAGGATGTGATTTCTTTAGTATTTACTGTGGTGTGACAAAGGTTAATAGAAGTACCTAACCAACTGTCTTTAGACAGTCAACTCTGGTTTATCTGGAGTAGTAATCCTCTAATACAAATGCAAGGTTGATGCATATTCTCGGTAAAATTAAGCTACGTTGCATAACAGAGAAAAAGAGGTTTTGCTATATTTGACCCAAAAGGACAAGCTAACACCTACTTTTATCAGGGAATGCAGACTGAAAAAAAAACCACAGCATTGCAAAACTGCCTCTGGACCCCTCCTGTCCCTCCTGCAACCACATTAGCAATCTCTGCCCCCATGGTTGTGTGCACCACAGAATGGATAATTTCTGATCAACCAGTCACCATTAATTTTTTTTTAAATTATTTTTATTCCACGTGCACTTACCAAGTCAGCTCATAATTGTCATATGTCTAAAGCCTCTATTGAGATAACGATTTTCCCCTGCAAGTAGTTGCATTGATCTAGGTGAGAGTTCAGTGCTACTCAAGCTGAATGAGGGTGACACTCATAGGTAAGCACTAAGTATCTTTAAAGCTCCTTCAGACAGAAAACACTTCATTTTCAAGAGATCCTTTATTTAACATTTTATACTTATTATTATTATTATTATTATTATTGATTTGATCAGTGAGCACTGTTAACTGATGGGATTGCAGGGTGGCTTTTNGATCAGTGAGCACTGTTAACTGATGGGATTGCAGGGTGGCTTTTTTCTACTTTTTTTTTTTTTTGCAAAGTAAGGACCATGCAGTTGGGGTGTTTCTTTCTTTCTTTTTGTTTGTTTGTTTGTTTGTTTTCCCCAGTGATAGCATAATAAGCCATTGTCACTGAGCTGTAGTGTTGCCAGTGATGTCCAGGTCTTTCTCTTAAGTGACTGCAGTAAATTTAAGGTCCATCAATGTGACAGAATAGCCTTTTTTCTTTGTTTCTTTCTTTCTTTTTTTTTTTTTTTTAAACTTAAGTGCTTCTTTCTAGTGAATGACATGGCAGCTGTCTGCAGTAATTCATCTGTCATTGCAGTGCCCAGTGGCTTGGAGGTACGGCTTCCAATCTACTGCATAACCTTTCCTATGCTGACTAACCTGAAAAATATTTTGCCACATCACTGTATACTACCTCTACAAAATATGTATAATTTACTTGGTTTTATGTTGAAATCAACCATTTCTTTGTAGTGTACTTTCTTTTGCATCTCATAGCCAGAATAATTCTTGACAGATGTCTACCTTGCACTCTGTAATTATTTAGGTCTTAACAGTTATCTTTGGAGAGACTCAACATACTGTCTTGTACCATTTTATTTTAAAATCTTATTTTTACTCTTTTTAATTACATTAACCAAATCATTGCAATATGAGCAAGCAAATTTATAAATTAACAGCAACTTTTACATCCCTTTGCTTTTTCATTTTGTTCTTTATTCCATTTACAAATAACCAAATATTCAAATAACATAACATGAAAGCAAATGAATGAGTATAGCTGACAGACTGAAACATAAAATTCAGACTTATGCTGTCTGTGAGGTAATATGGCTTAGTATTTTTTTCCATATTTCATTAGTACACAAACTACTGGGCAAAACTCCATAACTACCATGTTACAGTATTAGCCCCTATAGAAACAAATCAACTTGCCTAACTGAACTTTCAGTGTTAAGGAAAATAATAAAAGAGTCAAGTCTTCCAGATCAGGGCATCTGCCAAGGATATTCAGCTTCACGAATTCTGGGAGAAAAAAATACAATAACAAAAAACAAAGAAACCGCACTGCATTTTCCTTCTGCTGTGTTAACATATACATCTTCCTAATCATCCCATACAGATAGTGGGATTTTTGTTTTTCCCAAAAAGGGCACGGAGCTCTCAATGAATGTTGCTGTGCAAAGCACCCTGTAGTGAGCCTCTTAAGATTTACAGCCAAGGAGCACGGGAGCCTGAGCAAGCATTGCCACCTTCCCGTCCCTCTGATTCAGTAAGCTGAATGTGCCCTCCATGTATCTGAGTGCTCTGGGGCCTGGATAAATGGTGGCACACTCCTAAGGCTGCTGGATGGCCTACAGCACTGGCTTCAATCTCTGCCTGCTCAGCCCGCTCCTCCTGCCTCCAGCTTTTCCCCTTGCTTCAGTTTGCACTGAAGGCTGTCTTCTAGCATACCTCTGCAGAGGAGTTCCTCTCTCATGCAGAAATAGATATTCCAGGGCTTTAACTCCAGTCCAGCCCCATTGTCCTACCATATAATGTGCCTTACTTATGACCAGCTGTAGCATAATTAAGCTGGATTTTAGGTGCTTAATCAGGCTCAGCAAAATGGCATAGTTCGTCACATTCCTTCCAGCTGAAATCAGTACATAGCTTTAAGTCTGCACTGCCTCTACTGTACCTGTGAGTAACTGCTGTCAGCTGGCAAAAGCCACATCTGAATTTGGATTACACTGGGAGATTAAGATCCTTTTCTTTCGAAACAAGTACTGCAACCGTATCTCTTCAGGCTGACTTTTCAGTACATTTATTTGTAAAATATGCATGTGTATGTGTCTGCATACATAATTTCCTCATAAATTCAATAGTCTTAGATAAATAGAACATAGGGATAATATAGTTTCTTGCATGCAATATTGTGTACAGAGGGCCAGTTCCTTACCTCCTGTGAATTGCCATAATTGCAACAACATTATGCTACTTGGGGCTTTTTGGCAAGAATTCACGCCAGTTACATAATTCATTACAGCATATTCTAACCTACTGAAATCTAGGCTTATTTTTAGCCGTAGCTTACACAGTCCCAGAGATTTTTGCTTGCAGATTCCCTTTAGACATGCCCTCAGATTCCCCCTGGATGTGCTTCTGTCACTGTGTCACTTTGAGAGTCACTCTTGCAATCCCTCCATGTATGAAATTCTCACAAGTCAGAGCAGGATTTAGAAGCATTTACGCAATAGGGCTGAATGCTGGTCAAAGCATTGTAGGTTTGGAGCTCTTCTAATATCCCTCTGCAGGCGCTTCAGATTACCTGATGTGAATGTTCTATCCACCTGTTAACGGTAAATTATACCACTTCAATCTTTCAAACTGTAATTATTTTAAAGAAATATATAATATCAAGCATCTGGATACATGATTTTTTTTTTTGTTTTCCTTTTTTAAATCAGATTTCTACAGGGTTCTGTGGGAATGGAGAGCCCTCTCTGCACCTCTTCTCTCACCAGCTTCTCACTTTCCCACCACTCTAATGTTGCCAGGAGGCTGGGACTTGTTCCCAGGACATCTGCTGCGCTGCTGAGACAGTAATCTGGAGCGGGATGGGGATGTCAGAACTGTCTTCTGCCCACCCTTGCTGAGGCACAGTACTGCCTGTTCCCATACAGCACCCTGTCTCATCTAAGGACGCGGCAGGTCTACATGACAAGTGGACATGCTCACTGTTATGGCTCAGTTTCAAAACAGAAATTAGAAGTATGAAAACAGAGTAGGAGTGCAGCTCACCTTCCTCCTGACCTCCTCTCTGCTGATCTGAGGAGGAGGTAGCTCAAGGGAGGGGAGGAGCAGGAGTACAGCCACCAAATGGCAAGGCTGCTTGCTGCACTGGAGCTTCTGTGAAGTGTGTAAGGTGACTGTGACAGCCACCTAATGGTTTTGTTACTGTCTGAAATAATTTATGTTGTTGCCGTTGGGTATGGTGTGTTACCCACGCCTTTCCTACTTTTCTCTCTTTCACTTTTGCTATTCATTGGGAATTATCCAACTCCCTGAAAAGCTTTTGACATCTCTTTTCAAATGTAACTTTAATTTCAAAAGGTGTCTGTCTGTAACTAAATGATGGAAAGCCAGGAAGGTTCATAAGGAGGCTAAAAAAACAAGATTATTTAAAAGTGACACTTGCTTATGGCTTTAGCTGTTATTTTTCTCTAGCATGCAGATGCGCTTGATAACCCCACTTAACTGACAGTTAGGTCACATTAGTCAGGCTGCTTCAGTAACTGCTTCTTTCTACCTGCAATTGCACTCTTTTTCAAAAGGAATTTCATGCTGTTACTGTCAGTTTAGAGACAGGACTAATTCGGCAGTGCCTTACTCACCTTCATTGAGTTGTTTTGCTCTATGGAATGAATTTAGCTAGTTCACGTCAAAGTTACACCTTCAGTGATGGGTAAAATGGGTGTGTAGAAGTATGAGCTGAAACAACATAGAGTGATGCAAAACTGAGGAAACCTAGCTTTAAATGACTGGTTAATGCAGCTCAGAAAGGCAAATCCCAGCACAGTACAACACACAAACTGGAATAAACTAATAAAAACTGCATGATTAAATGCTTTCATCTGGAAATTTTGTTGCAATATTCAAAAACACTGCAAATTCTTCTAATTCATCATACTCTTTGTTTATTACTAATAAATTAATGTGCTGATGGAAGGAATTCATTACCCTTTCTACACACTTCACTAGTTGCAGGTCATTTATTAATCTGTGTTATCTGGTAAGAATAAAACTGGCTGTAATTACATTGTTAAACATTGATAAATAAGCAGCCCACATCACTAACATACGCAACAAGCAAGATAAAAAATCTTTTTAAAGATTTAGAGTAAAATTCAAACATTCCTTTGGGAATAAGAAAATCTGAATCTTCATCAATATTAATTTTTGAAAGATTCCATTTGCTTGTACAGCTGTATTTCTAAACACCTTTTGGAAACAGATTAACAAGCAAATTCAATTACACTAGAGTAAACCAACTGCGTTCACAAAATGGTATTAATTCACTCACTGAAACATTTAGAATGAAACATTTTTAAAATAGCCTTCAGCTAAACAATCTTTTTTGTTTTGTATTCTTGCTTTGATCGCGAATTTAGGCACATATCTATTTTAAACCCACTTGTATTCTATAGATTTTAAAACAATACAGCAATTGCAAATGCACTATTAAAAACACTGCAGTCTTCCCAAATCTGCTTTGATAGTTTTTCACTCAAATCATTTTGATTGAAGTGAGACACGAGAAATTATTATATGTCAGAAGCTTAGATCATTGTTAAGGGGTAAATAAGCAGAAAATTTCTGGTATTTGACAAACTTGGGGAACTTTGATGATATGGCTCTAAAGTATGTGGAAAGACAATGCTTTCAGAATAGCTGTTTTAAATTTGTCCTTAACTGATCATAAATGACAAATCTTATTATTATACAGCACTATTGCCAAGGCTATGTCAGAATTTCCATTACAAACATATATTTCATATTTATATTGATAATCTATAAAAATTAAGCCTGGGCTCAAATGTAGTATTTGCCTGGGATCATTTTTTCCTCACAAAACTATAAGAAAATCCAGAAGTGTGAAGTTTGGAAGGACTTTGTGAGTGTGTGTGTAACTTTAAACAAGGAGACTATAATAGATTAGGAGAATGATGATTCAGTGTTGTAAAGAGAGTCTAACTCACACACTGTTTTTTCGTTCATCCCTGAAAGGATCACCTATTTTAACATTAGGTCAGCATGTAGCAAGGCTGTTGAAGTTCTCTGCTCAGCCAACTCCTACAGGTCATTTCTTCCAATTTTGTTGCTAATAAGGGATTTGACACCTGTTTTCCACCTCACCGGAATTTATGCCAGCCTAGAAGATGTTCTGTCACTGGGATTGTACAGGAGTTGGCAGCAGAATCTCTATGATTTCTACAGAACTAAAATCTTAACTAAAGTTAGCAGTTATTAATGATTTAATTACATTTTTTCTTTTTTTTTCTTATAAATTTCCTGTGTCCAGTTTGAATGTTGATGCTATTACATGTGGTGCAAAATAAGTATTGCTGGGAAGTGTAACAAGTATAAAGATCAGAAATACTGCAGATTCTCAGAATTACAGTTCTGGAAGGCAGATGTTCTGTTGGGCTTATGTATTTTTTTTTACAGACAATGAGAATTCCTTAACTATATTTTGAGGAAGACCGGAACCAATCCTTTTGGACTGACCCAGCTAGCGGGTGCTCGCTTCAGCATTTAGCTTAAGGCCTTCAGGTTTTTGGACACTCTTTCTCTCTCAATTTGTTTGATTAGCTTCAATTCCAATTATATCGTATTATACTGTGTTACTTTGCATTCCAATATCTTATTTAGTAAATTAGCTTTCCTTCTCAGATCATTGCCGCTGTTCTGTTTTTAGACCCATCCCCCTTTTCCTTCTTCCCTTTCACCCTTCCCCTTTTCCAGGGCATGGGTTTGTGGGTCCCTTGCCCTAGTCGTCATGGAACCAGGCTAAACCAGCCTGAAAACAGTTGACAAGGAGATTCTCAGCTGTTTGAACCGCCAAATCCAGGCTGTCCAGGGGAATTCCACCTCCTCATGCCCACAGATTTTCAGGAAAGTGCTAGCTGATCCTGGCTAGATTATATTGCTCTATCAGTAAACATAATCAGCGTTTTACAAATCTCCCCAATACCACTTTACTAACACAGGCATAGATTTTCAGGCCACACCGACTGAGAAGATGGCTAAAAAGTGGTTTGGACTGAATAGAAATGTAACAGCGAGGTGAAGTTTGCTAGTACAAAATGGGGAAATACAGTTTGAGAAGGACAGACTTCATGTTGATAAAGATCATGTTATATATAGAGCTGGTAACTTGAACAATCAGCACATAGACATACTCTGAAATCCACACGTCATAACAAATTCCTGATTAAATTAGCAGGCTAGAAAAGACAATTTGAGGAGAAATAATATATTCCTATGTCTGTCCTGGGTATGCTTTCACAACAGAAGAATAAAGACAATCTTTCAGCCACTACTTCTGAAAAATTGTGTTCTTTTCATAGTAGTCTTGGAATGGACACATGTTAAAGATCACTGCCTACCACCCGGTATACCAAATGAACCTGTAAATGAACCTAACAAATACTGCAAGTGAACCAGAGAGTACTTTCAGTGACTGAAAAAGAGACTGGCCTTTTTATCTTCCTCATGTGATTTATGAGTACAGCAACATGGCACGTGCTTCCACTAAACATACCCCTTGCTTCCTGTTGTTTGGCAAGCTTGGCTGGCTGATGATAAATAGGATCCCGAGAGCCAAAATTCAAACCGGATTATCAAGAAACTAGATTTGAATAGGAAAGGGAAAAAAAAAAAAAAAAGGAGAATGCTCATACAAGGAAAATATTAAAAATACAACTTGCGAAGGAGAGCGAAGATACACTAGAAAAGATATACTAGACGATATAATGAAGATTCAGCATAAAACACTAATGTATCCAAAGTAAAACCCAATTTCTGCTTACTCAGGAATTTGTCAGCTTACTAGAATGCATGTGAATATGCTGTTCCCTCTAAAGGAACAACTTCTGTGATGAACAACTTTCAGGTATTAAAAATTTAAGATGAGTAGCTTTCTATAGCATTATTATTGATGGCATTATTATTGTTGAACTAAAAATTACAAACCTACTGTTTTTCTAGAAGATAGAAGATATAAATAACAAAATGATTGATCTTGTGTTTCACCTTATTTAAGAAACAGTATTTCTAATGGACTCTAAAGACTCTTCTTACAAACTTGATTCAGTTAGCCAGATGATGCTTAACATAGAGGATAAAAAGAAATTAAAACTTTCTGTGAGTGACATACTTAATATGTTCTTTTAGCTTTTGTATAGATGGAGAGTAAATAAATCTTTTTTTTTACTTATTTGGTATTTAATTGTCTTTATACAACATAGGCTGAGAACAACAGAAACTAAAATATGATTAATCTGAGAATATATAAATTAAAATGGTGAAAGCAGCTGAAATGTTAGAAAGATGAAGTGGGTCAAGAAAACAGACCAATAAATATTTAACATAATTTTATTTAGTGAGTATACTCTTTTTCTCATTATATTTAAAAATGTGATAGTTTATTAAAGAAATAAATTTACTGGACATCTGTAAAAGTTTAAGTCAGAGCACAGACCTGGCTGCAGCATCCAGTGAATGCACTGTCTGTTTTGGTAGGTAATGACAAATGGAGTGGTCAAACAAATTTTCCTTGTTTCACAAATATTCTCAGGTAAATATGCTAACTTATAATTGCTTATGCTTTCTGAGATTGCAAGATCTGATAAGTGAAAAATACAAAGATTAGTTGTGCAGGTCCTTTCTGGTTTCAAAGATTCCTTACATTTTAATATATATAAGTATTTGCAAACACAGATTTTTTTTGCCCTTCATTCTGTTATTTCTACTGTTTCTGTTATGGGGTAGAATCAATGGTGTGGGACTTAGGTATCCAACAAGTTACTGACAATATTGACTAATAGAAATTACATCATAACTTGCCTGGAGCTCACACACATCACTTCTAGCCTGAAAATTATGGATCTACCCAAACTCTAACAAAAGTAATCAGTGATTCATTAGTCATAACATACCCAAATGTTTGCCAAGTGTTGTTAACCAATAGCCTAATCAGCAGAAATGAAGAGGAATTACTGAACAGTATTCCTTGTTGCTTTATGACTCACTGGCAAATGATAAAACGATATCAAAAAAGTCATTCAACTCATTTTTTTTCACTGCAGGGTCAATTTCAATAGACTTAATTAGAATTACTTTTTTTTTTCTTTTTTTTGGTGAGCTTAGCTTAACTGGAGCAGTATGTGAAACATGAGTAGCATGTGTTATCAGGGCTGGCCCAGTGCTTGGTGTCTGTGATGGCCTATCTTTGGAACAGAAACATGAGTGCACCTGAAGTGTTGATGAAGATATCACTTATTTGCTATAGGCATCAAAAAAAAAAAAAAAAGATACAGCAGATTTGACCACAATTGACTGTGCTGCTCCTAGCCTGGCAGTGTAAGTTTCTGCCTAGTTGTGTTTGGTTGAATCTGTGTCTGTAATGTTTTTCAGACTTGTTGCCTCAAACTAAAAGCATCAATGAACATATGTTAAAGAATTTCTTGCATATGAATAGACTAAAGTTAGGAGCAAAACTGGAATGAGAACAGCCCTATAGGGTAGCCTGGGATGGTAGGAAAGTATGATATCAACTTTGGAGAATGTCCGATTACAGCTGGTTTTGATGCATAACTAGCAGGCTGTTCTTGATTTACCACTCTTCTCTCATATACACACTTGCATATATCAGCATGCAAGTTCTCTACAGTGCAGGCTGAAAGCAGTATAAAAAATAGAAGGAAGAGAGAGAAGCTCTGTTGTGCCTTTGAAGAAAACACTGAAGATTCTCTGAGCCTTCTGTTGCATGTTTTGTACAACAACAACATAAAAAAAAACATTCAAATTGCACAGCTTTTCCATATGTTTCACTTATCCACATAATATAACTGAAAGTGCTATGCTATAAGCTCTGCTGGCTTGATTACCTACCTCACTTTATATGATTTTCTGCTAGTATCATGGTGGGTCCTCTCTAAAAGACCATGGAACCTTAACATAAACATAGCTTTTGTATATTGTGATGGTGCATTCATAGAGACCTTGACATTTTACATGGCTTTCTGTCTCCCAGGGCACCTGCCTGGTGGCTGTGCATGAAGATCAAGCTTTGGTTTATACCGATCAGCAAATGAGTTCTGTTTAAAAAAAATATTTCAAAGCAACTTTCATATTTTCAGTTTTATCATATTTTCTGTAGGAAAACTCAAAAGAAAAAAAAATATTCTAATGGTTGGATATTATTTTCTGTCAAAGAGAAATGATCTGCTCCTGAAATAGAGTAGCATAGCACGTTGCATACTTCCTACCTCCTGAAACAGAGTGGCCTTACAGACTTCTGCACACAGTCCTGACTGCTTCATTCCTCTGTAGCCTGAGTAAGTGCTGACTGGGCAGCACCGTCCCAGAGCCCTCACTGGCAGTTAAGTGTGCATGGTACAGAGCATAGATGGTCACAGCTCCCTGCTTAAAGCCATGCCCTGGTCCTGCTTTATTTCTGAGTAAAGATGTAACAACAGATTTCTCCTATAATTTTGATAGCAGCCTAATTTAGCTGTGGGTCTTGATCTTAAGTGATTAGAGAGCTTTTCTCATGTTAGGGAGTATCACTGCTGATAAGCAGAGAACAGGAAAGATATTTTGGCATGAAATAGGAGCAGATTGTTTTGAATGATTAGTTTTAATAGAGTGTGAATCACCACCATGCCATCAAGAACATAGCAAAAATGAACGAGAAAATTCTGTCAATAGAATGCTATTTCCATGGACTATTTTGTATCATTACAAATTGAATTTGCGATAATAAGTTACAAATGTAATTTATTATGAGATAACATCAGGACTGAGACAAATGATTAAAAATGTATAATATACACAATTTTGTTTCCCCTGATAAATGTAAAGTTTGCTAGGCTCGGCTGCCCTCATTAGTATGTGACAGTGCCAGGAGACACTTTGATCCAAAGGACTAGATTTACATGCTGTATGCTATAAATGCATTTTAGTTTTAATAACAATCCAAGAGGTTCAGCATATTGCTTAATAAAAGATCAATGCAGTAATATGATTAACTACCCTGTGTTGCTTTCTTTCCACTTCTGAGAAAGGATAACTCAGGAGCTGCATGTCAGTGAATAGCAAACTGACTAATTGACAAGCAAAACGAAGGTTTCCCTAAGGGTTTTTCCACCCTCCCCTCCCTCGGGGCTTTCTTTGTCGGTAGAATGCTGTTAACTCTTTTGTTTAGGGTCTCTTACCTTTAAGCAGGCTTGTGGAAGAGCTTTTCATATTTTTTAGCAGTAGATTTACTCGCTGAGTAAATATAGCTGATGAAAGAAAAGCTGGTGATCCATAAAAGACCAGGCTGCAGGGATCCTCATTAATCTTCCAATAGTTTTTGCTGTCATTCCTCTTTAAAGTTCCTTGCCTTGTAAAGTATTTGTGGAAAAAGCAGGAACACTTTTTTGCCTTCTACTAAGCAACGACTTACAGCCAGATCCCAACAAAAACTTGCTCTCCCTTTCAACTAGTTTTAACTTCAGCCATGTCACTGCGCAGGGTTCTCAACTACGAAAGGGAAAACACTGTTTAACTGAGTTTTATGAAAGAGAGCAAAGAGGAAGTCAAACAAAAATAGTTTTCTTGGTATCTGCTGATTATAATGTGACTATACCATGAAATGAACGAACTAAGAGGGATGCAATAAAATAAAAAGGATTGAGTACATTCAAACTTCACTAAAAGAGTGTCCTTTGGAAATCTTCTCTTATAGAAACAGTGAATACTACAGCAAGAAATTTAGAAAGTTAATATAATTAACTGTGATGGATTATGGCAGGATTATGAGAACATTAGGATTGCGGCCTACGGTTTTGAAGATATTCCAGATATGGGATCATTGAGCTAATGGTCACTGAGCACATATCAGAGCACAGACAACTTCTCCTGAGAATGATCAAATTGACCGTTCAGACTGAACTCTCTATTAGCACTTCCCAGCACTTTAGTTCATCTATAACACCAGCATGTTTCTCACCCAGGGAAGAAACCATCCGGCGTAATCCAAGCTCTTTCATGGAGAAGAAGGAAATGAAAGAATTTTAAAAGGTCATATGGTTCAAAAAGCAAGAAAGAGTACAAACCATTGAAACACTACCAGTTTGCATAAAAATAATAGGAAATAATTTTTACTGGGAGGTGTGGAAAACAGATACAGTCTTAATCTCTGTGTTTTCGGGGAACAGTAGAATATCTCCAAGGCAGAAAATATATTCAGTCCTCTTTTAGCTATATTTGGCAGACTTACTTTCAGAGCTAGGTGAAAGTATTTTAGTGGATTATTTTTCAAACCAAAAAGTAAAACCTTAGGGCACTGAAAAATATCTGAACTTGGATTAAGTTTAACAAATACTTTTACTGAAACAAAAAATGAACAAAATAGAAGGAAAATTGTGAGAAAAAATATGTGAAAAAAGAGGCACCTAAATTGTCTAGTACACCTTTCCTGTCCCTACTTCTTCTTTTGGTTGCTTGTGTATAATAGCACTATTTAGAAAAGCATGGAAGTTCCACAGTGACACATAGCATAGGTGGTAATCTTTGATTCTGTCAATCCTGCCTCCGAAGCCTCCTCTGGAAAACGATGAGTACAAGAGTTTAATGTTATTTCTCTTTGAATAGGAGCAGAAATAAAAACTCTGCAGATATTGGCAATCCATTGTTCTTGCTCCATTTTCCCATATAGTACTTCTGTTTTGTGCACAGCACTGAAATCATCAACAAGGCACGAACTAAAATGTAAGAATGGGTTTTATGTGGTTTAGTTTTGAAAAATTATGCCATAAGCATTTTGTTAAAACCATCTTCTAGGATACTGTAATGCCAATGATCTTAGAGATGACTCTTTAAGAATAGTAAGAGATGGTATATTTAGTTAAATTTGTACAGATGGTATACAAATGGTACAAAAAGAAGGATGGCTCACTTTTGGATGGGGAAGGCTCACTGTATACTCCACACGGGAGGGATCTCCAAGAAGAGAGATCCTTTCCTGGTGGTGGTCAGCCCTTAAATGGGGCTTGGGGAGAGGTGGAGCCAGGCTCCACCCCTTCCAATCACACAGGTATTATTACCTCCACCTGTGCCCCCATGGCTGACTCAATGCTCACCTCAGGTGACTAATCAGTGGTTCAGGCTGTGATTCAGCAGTTCCCTTACAGATACTTCTACCATCAGTGGCAGTACAGAAAAGTAGATGAAGAACTATCAAAGAATCAACTTGATCTGCAAATCTCTCTCCTGATGGTTAAAGAAGTTTTGATGATTATCTAAAAGTACTCTTTTATGCAAGTAATAAAGTGAAGTGGTTCTCAGATAGAGACTCTCCTCCTCCAGCAGGTCCTAGACTTGCCTTTATGTTCTCTCTGTGGTCCAGTGAACAGCTAATTATCTGTACAATGGGCAACAGTTCCAGAAGAGACAAAAAAAATGTTGTTCCATGACTGAGAAACTTACATTCTTCTAGGACAATGAAAACAGCAAGAGGAAATGTCTACCAGATGCCCTAAAGGAACAATTTGTTGCAGAACATATTGTTAATTTATCTCTCAAACTTGATTGTATTATCACTTATTAACTATACCAACTTTCTAACATTATCCCCAACAGGATAAAATGAGTATAACAATATTTTCAAGAGATAACTAATTGACTTACCCACCTTTGGCAATACAGAGAATTAATACGATATTTTCAATTTGGGAGCCTCATAGTGGTCTGGAAAGAAAAGTTCTACTTTTCCTATGGACAAAGAGTAATGATGAGTCATATGCAACAGCTTATTTTGGGTTATATTATCAAGCTCTCAACTGCTATAGGCATGCCTCTGTGACAGACTGACTTATTCAGTCTATAGGTCAGTTGCAGACAGATGGGTAGTCCCTAAGAAAGCCTTCAACAGTGAGTTACAGGACTGCCTGAGGGCAAGCACTCTTCATGGAAATGTGCTCACTTCTTCATCCACTCCTAAACTCCTTATTCCTTGAAACACCTGTTCCTTAACCTGGGGCTCCTTCACTCAAGAGAGTTATTTCAGCTTGTCCCTTTGTAGCTTTTGCCTTGTGAATGTGTCTGTGTCTGCTGTTGGGGAGTTAGAGGAACCTGACTGTCAGAGAAGAAGGAATTGGCTCTCTGTGGTAAGGTTTAGAGCTGTTTGTAAAGAACAAAACACAGGGGGATGACTGTAATTGGAAGTTCTTCCCATGATGGCAATAATATTAATCCTGTAGAGGAATACAAGCCCAGATGCTAGCACTGACTGCTATTTCTAACAATTGCTATTATGGAGCATGATCTCCATGGTTAGCATTACATGATCATAAGAGAAAATCTGAGCCTAAGGACCTGTGGTCTATAATCTAGAATCAAGGAATAGCAGACAATACCCACTGGAATCAATAGTTATATTTTAAAGGAAGAAGAGGCTCAGAGGATCAAGTATGTTAACAGAATCCAGTCAGTGACAAACACTTATTTTTAGTAAAGACTAACTCTTAATTTACACTAGAAAATCACTAATTCAAGAAAGTGCTTTGAGCCAGAAATAAAAATCTTACCCCTCTCAAGAAAAACAAAACCAAAAAAATACGTATACACACACACACAGAAAATAATAGTCTTTTTCACTCTTCATTTTGAGGCAGGGCAAATAAGACCCACAAGAACTTCAGACTAAGTGTTATGCTATATGAACAAGACCAGTATACCCTAGAGGAAGTGAGATGTAGCCTCATTCCCTCTAAGGTATAACAGTGTTACTTCTAATGGTCAATTGTGGAATAAAAGTTATTTTCCGGTTTTAAAAAGATATAAATGAAAATAGGGATGGGACAGTAAAAAGTGACTTTAATAGGTCTTTATGAGGTCTGTTTTCACAAGATATTTTTACTAATGTCATTCAGTTCTAACATCACAGCTTTTGCTCCATACAGTTGTTAACTACTCTGGCATATTTTGAGACTGATCTGGCCAGGTCTATATCCCTCATTGCTCTTGCTGAGGCTAGGCAGAAATGTCTGGGCTGTTCCACTTCTGATGCCATTATGACTGCACCCAGGATTGAAGAACAGAAGAGGCTGATGAAGAGAAGTGGGGCAATAAGAATGCAAGGAAAACACAGAAATACACTGAATGGATGAGAGGGGATGAATTTTTGTCTGGTAACATCTTTGTAATGGTGTGGATCACTGGTCTTTACAGTGGACATCCTGATGATCACAAGTTCTTAACAAAAAAGTATTGATAACCACAAAAAAAAATAAAATAAAATAACCCACAATAATTGTGTCTGGCTTTTTTTTCTTTCTTTTTTTTTTTTTTTCCAGACTCACTATTAAATCCATTCAACAGGGAGAGATTTTCATTTCAAAGTTCTGACAAACGAGTTTAAAGGTGGAATGTGCTATCTCAGACTATTTTATTCAATATTCAGGACCCTTTTTTTGTTCTATTAGTTTAGGTTCATTGATTTTTCATTGCTACAATCTTCTTATTTAATAAGCCTGATCTTCACATAGGTGTTAAACTTTATTAAAAATCTCTGGTTTATGAATAAATTATATTTTCCCCACTTTTATACCACTTCCACCAAACAGTGACTGTATCCTTATATGTAATTTTAACCACTTTGAACAACTGACTTTTATAATAGGAAAATAAGGACACAATAATGCATATTGGTGAGCAGTGCGGGCACTTGGCTCAGCACTAAGCCAAACAGTTAGGAAGTGTTTCAAAGGCATCAGGAAAAAGGAGAGTTTTAAGATTTAAATGAAGATTTTAAATTAGGTTTGCAGATGTTCACAGGAATGCCTTTCCAAATGTGAGTTAAAAAAAGAAAAAAATAATAAAAAATAAAGGACCTAGCTGAAAAATTAAGTGATAGTACTTAGTAGAATGAAAATGTCTGAGATAAGCCATACTATTCCTTGAATGTGTAAGCACGTAGTCAGTGTTCAGTGCAAGAAAGACAGGAAAGCCAAGAAGACACAAAAGGATGGGTTGAGGTGGTCAAGTGCAAATCTATCAAAATGATTTTTAAAGAACCATTTTGAATGTGCTGAAAAAGAAAGAATGACTATCTTAGGGCCTGAGAGAGGGACGTTACACTAAGACATGCCAGATGGCAAGAATCAGCTGAAATAGATAGAAAGGACTGAAGTATATAGATAATTAAAAATATATAGAGACAGACTAACAACAAAGATCTAGAGAAAAGTCTAATTGAAAAATGGAAATAACTATTCATCTTTATTAACTATTAATGTATGACTGCTCAGCTTTAATCGTTAATACCACAAAGATGGTGAAGGGCCTGGAAGATCACCCCTATGAAGAAAGGCTAAGTGAACTGGGTCTCTTTAGCCTTGAGAAAAGAAGACTGAGACGGGACCTGATCCAGGTTTGTAAATATCTGAGGTGTGGGGGACAAAGTGGCGAGGCCATATTCTTTACATCAGTGTGTGAAGACAGGACAAGGGGAAATGGACAGAAACTGCAGCACAGGAGGTTCCACACGAATGTGCACAAGAACTTCTTTACGGTGAGGGTGACAGAGCACTGGCACAGGCTGCCCAGGGGGGGTTGTGGAATCTCCTTCTCTGGAGATATTCAAGACCTGCCTGGACGTCTACCTGCGCAACCTGGTGTAGGGAACCTGCTTTGGCAGGGGGGCTGGACTCGATGATCTCTTAAGGTCCCTTCCAACCCCTATGATTCTATGAATATCAGTTTCTATGACAGCAGAGTGATAGATCGGACTGTGAGATAGAAAGTTGGTTGCATCCTTTGACAGGAAGGAAATAACAGAGGTAGTCTTAGGGAGAAGAACAAGATCTTATTTCAGCCCTACAGAGTCTGAGTTGATGACATCAAGATATCTTCAATACTTTATATCTTCAAGTATTTATCAGAAAGTCAAAGCAATGTTTTTATTTGTACAGAAGAAAGTTGTGGGCAAAGTAATACTGTGAGTTACCACAGCAGAGAGGGAATAAATGCAGTTTGCATTTTAAGATAAGACTTCTACCCTCTGATTTATGTGTGACACACAGCCAGCTAATTCTTAACAAAAAAAAAAAAAAAAAGATTAATTTACAGCAGTGTGCTAAAGCATTTCTTTGAGTGCTGTGGTTGCACTGGAAATGCATGCTGCTGACAAAGAATTAGCTAGAAATATTGAGGTATACAACTTTTCTTGAGGTCATCTCTTTCATCCTTAACTTTAGTGTGCTTAAATTTACACATCAGAAAACAGTGAGGCGCAGCAATGGTTAAGGGGACTCTGCGCAAACAATTCTTTCCCCACGAGAAGCAATCTGCACACCTATGTTTCTGGTCTGCATTCTCAATCACTTCTGGAGCAAAGAAAGTATAGCAATGTGCTCCTCAGGACTGGGAATGAATCCCACCTCACCATCTGTTACTAATTTTGGAGCTGAAGACCCCATGCATTATTGAATCACTAAGTTAAAAAAGTTGTGTTAAGCTGGTGTTAACTTAACCCACTACAATCAAGAATGTTAAAGTTCAGACCAGATTTGGCACAGGATGTCAGTAGAGAATAGAAATTCCTAGCTTTGTATGTAAACTGACTTGGATTTCTTTGGGACAAAAAATGCTATATTTTATAAAGAACTATCCCACGGTGTTGTGACAGAATACTGAAGTGGTCTCGAGTAGTAGTAATACTGTATTCAGTCTTTGCTACAATGCCTTAGTACAGTGAAGCAACAAAACATTGAATTACCAATTAAGGGTGCAGGTATACAGTATGCCCTCGACCACGTCTGATCTATGGTGCTATCCAAACTGTGCCCTTGTGATGTGTCAGCTTAAAAAGGCCATCTGTTGTTTTACACAGGTCAACATTTCTGGCCTGCACTATGCTGTAGATCTTTTCTTAAGCACCTCCATAGGTCTATGGAGGCAACACTGCAGGAGATAACAATTCCAACTTTATTTGCTGAAAAACCCTGAAGTATGGTGTTAAGCCAGAGCAATACCTGGAATAGAGTCCTTCATTCTGAAGTTCTCTAACCTCCTGTAAATGGACGTATGCTTTCAGCCTGAGTAATTTATAGGCTTATCTTTCTCTGCAGGATTTCCCAGAAGAAATACATGTATGTGCTTCCAGAAAGGAATGGGCTTGCTGCACCTGAGCTATACAGATGGCCTGAATATGTTCAGAAAATCAAATGCATTGACCTGGCCATATGTAGCCAATAAGTCTGTGCTGCTCCTCCAGCCGAGCTGCCAGGCATCTGGAGTTCACAAAAAAATGTCCAAAATACTTGAATTCCACCTGGATATCCTTTCCAGGAGGAAAAAAGACGACACGTCAGGGAAAAGTCTGGACATATGGCAGCTCTAGTATTATCAGAATAGCCAACTATGAGAATGCAACACTGAAATAAATTACGTATTTTGTGTTCTCTGACTTGTGTAGGAAATGTAGCATACTTGTTATCCTGATTTGGGAGTCATTTTTTAATGTTTATTTTTTCTCCCTTTTCATGGAAAATCACAAAAAGGCATAAGGATGTTCTGTTCAAATGCATAGGGTTTGCAGACTTCACAATATTGATATTTCCTATAATGTGGAGCTATATTTTTCATGCTATTCCCAAGGGTTATTCTTACATGTATGAATATGTATGGACAACAATATAAAATAGCTTCAGGAATTCTGTAGCAGCTTCTTCAGTTAAAAAGCAAGCTTACTAACCACTTTTCCACCATCAGCATCATTTATGTTTCATGTATACATTAGTTTGCAGCATTAAGATAAAGGCTCCTTTGAACATGGACACGCTGTGTTGCAACAATACAGACTGCATATTATGAACCTGCAGTACTCAATGCAAAGTAAACATCTTAATGGCAAGTAGCTTCTGAGAATGCTCAGCAGTCGCTTTAAAACCACAACATCTTGTCCAATTTAAATTACTTAAACTGATTATTCTACATTCTGGGCTAATTGCCTGCAAAATTTCATTATAAAAATCACAGCTGTTTTCTGGTGCATGCAATTTTGTTGTTGTTGTTTGTTTGTTTATTTGTTATCCATTTGAGAACAGAGAAATGTGTCTGAAATGCAAATTTTTTTTTCGTTTTCAGAGTCCCATTTACTACTAAATAGTTAACATAGGCCCAGTTTAAGCCTGTTAAGCCTAACCTTCCATCCACACCTCCTCCCTGTGCAGATCCTTATTGCAATATAGAATATGTGCCCGTACATCAATGCCTGGAGACACATATGGCTTCAAAACATGCCGACTCAATCTGGGCATAATTTGTATAAAAAATGGATGGTATCTATTCTTATTTGCATATAAAGAACCCCAGACCTCTTCAGATATGAATCAGAACATCCATTTGACACCAGTAGAAGTACATGCACTAAAATTAGCATATGGTCCACAGTTTGTGGAAAACAAGTGTTCTGCCCACTCTTAAGAGACACACACATGCATATGCACACAGGCACTGTGCTTTGTACTTCTGTTAGCTGCATAATGTGATAAATTTAAGTTGCAAATTTCTTTTGCATATTTCTTTCTTTTCACCAAGATCTCTACGAGGCTCCAGAAGGATTTAGTTGTGTTTTTTATCAAGCATATAGGCAGGTTAATAACTAACAATTTGCATAGAAATAAACTGACAAAAAGAACTTAATTTACCAGAGCAAAGGTCTTTGTAGCTGATACCTTAGAAGTCCACTTCTGTTTCCTATATAGACAAGGGTAAAAGTTGCTGCTTACATGAATGCCACTAGCTGCAATAGCAATAATAGTGACCATGGTATGCAAGCAAGATAAGTCTGGCAGTCATGCCTTATATAGTAATTGCAACTAATCAATGAATCACTTATTTCTGTGTCATCTCTCCAACTGCAGGCAGTGTCAGCTCCCTCCATAAAAGGCTGAGAATATTCACACTGTAGCTGCAGTGACTACTAACTCAGTAACTGGAGAAGGTATTCTGGTAGACACTATTTTAGTTACTTTTCAGAAACACCTGCATGCCTCAGAAGTTTGAAAGTGGCTTAGACACTTAGGAAAGTCAATAGAAATTATGCACCCCAGGGCCAGATTTTTAAAGGCTACTATCTTCCATTGATTACAGGAATTAGGAACCTAAATACCTTTACAAATCTGGCACAAGAGGCTAAATCACATTTGAAAGTCGATAGGAATTAGACTCCTAAGTGCCTAAATCAAATGAAAAAAAGATGTGTTTTAGGAGTGAGAATCTTTATAATTCTATTCCCTCTAGTGTAACTGCAAATTATGGGTTCAATTATTCCACTTAGGCACAGCTCAGAGGAAGAAAATGGTATGAAGTTGCAATGCCCCAGAGGAAAGCAGCCATTCCTAAACTCTTTCAGGATATGCAGTATATTGCTTCATGAATTTTTGACTTCTGAGAGAAAACATCATGGTTTTGTTTTAATCCCTTTTCTTTACACTGTTAGGATACAGACTGATTCTACTGGTCTTTATTTGTGATCATAACATTGTTTGGTTTTGTTTGTTTTAAAATACACTATTATCATAGAATGGTTTTGTTGGAAGGGCCCTTAAAGATTATTGAGGTCCAGTCCCCTGCCATGGGCAGCATTGCCAATCACTAGATGAAACTGCCTAGGGAATTATTTCTTACAGTGCTGAAAACTGATATAATAACAACAAATGAGTAAGCCATTTTCTTTCAGTCCAAGAATTTACAATTCAAGTATCTAAATACTGACATGACTGTTTCAAGGAAGTAAACTACTAGGACTGAGAAGTAATATCTTAATCAAAACAAGGACTCACTATGAGCATAAGTGGCACAATACAGCTGTAAGTAAACTGAGACAAATAAGATATAAAGCAAGAATCATAAAATCTGAAAGTAATAAAATAAATATCAACCAGAAGCTAAAGAAGATTTTTGGTCAGAATGTATTGAAAAGCAAATTGGAATAGGTCACTGGAACAGGATTACTTTGTTTATAATGCTTGCAGTTAATTTGTTTGTTATTTTACCATCGCTACATAAGGAAGTTAGCCCACCACTACCAATAGGACTGTGACTGTACAGAAAGGTCAACCCTTTTATGTTAATTGAGGAGCTAACAGTGATTGAGATAATTTGAGAAAAAGCTAGGACATAATTATTCAGAAAAGGAAAGAAAACAAACAGGTCACTTCTTTTGTTTTGAAAATAATTAGGACTCAAAGCGAATACCATATTCATTTGTAGCTCTATCCCATCTGAACAACAGCAAAAATATAAACCTGAGCTATCAGTACCATATGCAGTTTACTAAATCCATTTAACTCCTCATTTAGAAGTCAAATTACAGGAACTGAAGGTGGCATATAGAGAAAGATATGTAAGCATATAAAGAAAGATATGTAAATAAGATCTATAAACTTAAGGAGAACAGAGGAAAGAGAGAGAGCGCTGAGAGATAGTTCATATGTATCTTATGTTCTTCTCTTAACATAAATTGGTAGTTGAAGAACCAATTATCCTATCTGTTCTTCTTGTGTTGAGGCGTGACCAAAGAAAGTCTTCCCCAATGCCCACAGTCTATTTCCTGTTCTGGAGCTGACAGAATGACTGTGAGGAAAATGAGAAATAAAAAAGAAAGTGACAAAAATGGAGGGTCAGAAACGTAAGGACATGAAAATGTCAAACACCAAGAGGATTGCTCCAACAGCACTCATTTCTCCTTGAAGATAACATCAAAGAAGTGCATGAGCATTGGCTGCTGATGTGCTGTGTCCCTGGAGCCTGTACGGATGGGACAGGATGTAAAGAACATCCTCTATACTGCAGCTGGAGAGAAAGGTCCCACTTGGAGTTTGTGGCGAAGAGCTTCTGGAGAGACCCGAGGCTGATCCCTGGGATTTTGGAGCAGAACATACAGGGGGTTGGAGGAGTGCTACACTCCAACTGAAAAGGAGATCTTAGTGGCATATGAGGGGGTTCAAGCTGCTTCTGAAGTAATCAGCACTGAAATGCAGCTCCTCCTGGCACCTCGACTGCCAGTGCTGAACTGGATGTTCAAAGGAAAGGTTCCCTCCACCCATCATGCTACTGATGCCACTTGGAGTAAGTGGACTGTGCTGATTACACAGCGAGCTCGGATGGGGAACCTCAGCTGTCCAGGAATCCTGGAGGCGATCAGGGACTGGCCTGAAGGCAAGAAATTTGGAACATCACCAGCAGAGGAGGTATCATGTGCTAAAGAGGCCCCACCATACACTGAACTACCAGAAAATGAAAAGAGATATGCCCTGTTCACAGACAGATCATGTCATATTGTGGGGAAGCACCACAGATGGAAGGCTGCTGTGTGGAGCCCCACATGACAAGTTGCAGAGGCCACTGAAGGAAAAGGAGAATCAAGTCAGTACACAGAGGTAAAGGCTGTCCAACTGGCCTCTGATGTGGCTGAAAGGGAGAGATGGCCGGTGCTTTTTACAACGGGTTGTTAAAAAACATGTTGAAAGCAGTGGGTCGTGGAAAATTTAAGCATTGGGAGAGAAATCTGTCAGAAGCCACCTGGTTGGTCAACACTAAGGGCTCAGGGGAGTGCAGTCTGTGATTTCATGTATATATATATAAAGAGATGTTTGTATGTAATCCATGTTAATTACTGTTTTGTTTGTATATAGACATATGTTAAGCACGATGTGATGATGTGGAATAAGGGGTGGAATGTTGTGGTTTTGATGCCGGTATTCCACATCAGAACATGATGCAGGCAGTTAAGGAGTCAATGCTGTGCTGGGGAGCGGCAGAGGGGCAGAGCTCCGGACCGGACACCTGGCTCTCTTTGGGCACATGCTCTCTCGGCTGCCACGTAGATTCAGCACGTGTGCTTCCCCTGCGGTTTTTTCGCTAAAGTAAGCTCTCCGATTTGGTTTGGAAGCTTTGTATTTCCAAATTGTTCGATTTTATTAGATTTAGTAAGGTTACCGTTCTTCCTCAAATCGTGCCGTTGTTTTTTTTAGTCCCATCTGTTAAGTGGTTCCTGGCATAGCATATCGTGAAGAAATTTTTCTTATAGCCTGTCTTAATTCTGATCTGCTAAGGGAAACTTTCATAACGGGGGATCTAGCTCTCAGACTGTAGTCGTAAAATAAGCTTTGTTCCCTATTTAGTATAAAAGAAAAGCATTTAGTACACTTTTAGGCTCCTCTTTTCAGGTTATTGGACAATAGACAGTTTAAATTCTGTTTGTATTGCTCTATTAATACAATAAAGCCACCCTCTGAGAATTTCCAGCATTGCAGTACTTCCTGAGTAAGTACTGAATTTCCTATACAAAATAAATCAGAAGTCATTTAATGCAGCAACAGAGTCCTGTCAATACCAGTTAAGAATACAGGGGGATTTATGAGGTGCTACCTTTCTGATTCCACAACACAAGGTAACTCAAATAACCTCGTGGTTTGATTTAGAAGCAGTGACCCATGAAGTTTGCTGCTTAAATATTATAAGAACTTGCTGCTAATTATCAGGGCCATTACTGCCAACAAATTATGGCTTAGAAAACTGAACCTTACACTATCTAGTATCCTATTCATGCACAGAAGATTTATAGTTGCAATTCATATCCTGGCAAATCCTTTCATCTATAAAGCGACAGGTGTGGTTTACCCATGTCACTTATCTCTTAAGCTCAGTGAAATTCCAGGGCTGAATTCCTTCATATTTCTTTTAAGAAGAGAAAGACATTTCAAAAAACATTTTTCTGTTTTTTGTTTGTTTGTTTGTTTGTTTGTTCCCCTTAGTGAATTGCCTCATCCATGTTGAAAAAATATTGCATGTGGATTCCACAGTTGTAAACAGAGAAGTAATTAGTGTTTGAAAATCATGTTGCTTCCATCCTTATAGTTTTAAATACCTGAGAGTTGACTTTGCAATTGTTTGTGTATCAGTTCTGTGATTAAATTTAACAATGAATCTATAGCATAAAAAACTGGATCTTTCTGTGATATATCCAAGTACATCCTCTTGTAGTTTGTGGGATACGTATAGAAAGGTTAGCTTTTAAAATCAGTTGCTTTCAGTAGGTGCTGGTAAAGACATCTCAAGGTATAATCAGTCATGATTATTCTTATTTTCTTTCTTAAAATTCTAAGAGGAATGTCTAAGTTTTATCCCCAAACCGTAAACATTTTATCTATTCAGATTGCTCATGAAATTTTGTTAAGCATCTGAATTTATCAGCAATTAAACATACTTCTGTTGCTGATTAATCCACAATTTTTAACTTTAAAAAAAATCCGTGAAAAATATCAGAATTCTTTTTCCTCTGTGAATCTTAACATTTTGTCTCCAAATGTATGGAGAACTAAATTGCTACTTATAATTCATCACATATAGTACTTAGATTTTTTGTTTTGTTTTTTTTTTGCTTCTGTTTTGCTTTTCTTTCTAGAGCAAGCAAGATATCAAATGACACAAGTATAAGCAAGCAATCTTTTCTTTTAGTCTGTGGTACATTAGATTATCTTTGGATTCTGAACGCAACATTTCTACCAACTTGCGTTTTCTCCTTCTCCCACATTATAACCTCTAAATACTGTAAGTGCATAAACATTTCTGATTCTGGTAAATTAGAATAAAAAAGTTCTAAGGGAGCTTATGGATTTTTCAAGTACATATTTATTCACTTATAAGTCAAAAGAAATAATCAGTTAATAATAAATACAAAAATATAAATTGTTCTTGAGTGAAGTCAGCTCCCTTTTTTCTTCACAGAATCATTACTTTACCGTTTATTGAGTTAGGGACTGTAACTAAGAGGTAAAAAAAAAATATATTAACATTAAAGAAAAATATCCCTTCCTGTTTTTGTTTCCTTGAAACATATATATATATATATTAATTGGAGTAGAAGCTCAATAAACTTCTAGCTTTGAACTAAACAGTGTTTCAAAAGTATGTGATATTTATACATGTAAGTCCCCTTAGTACTAATTTAAACATATAATTACGTGTACAGGACTTTCCCATGTGCCACCTAGTGAGCTGCCTGTGATAGCAAGTTTCCAGTCTAGGGAGAACATTATATGCAGAGAACAGTGTGTGGGAAAAAAAAAAAAAAAAAAAAAAAAAAAAAAAAAAAAAAAAAGAATGGGCATAAAAATTAAATGAGGAGAGAACGCCACTGACCATGTTGTGTGTTCAGTAAGTATTTAAAGAAAAAAAAATAGGAGCCTATATACAATCTGTGGTTTCTTAAAACACTGTTATCATTAGTTTCTTTTGGGTAGCTAGGAGTAGACTATTGACAGCTTCACACCACTGATAGGTGAAATGCTTCAACATAACCATTTTTTCTTCACTTCTCAGTCAGCAACTGCACCCAGCTGTGTTGTTCATCAGATCCTCCTCTTGGAGCCAATTCAACACAGTTAGCAGAAAACTCCCACATAAGAAAGACAGAGAGAGATAAAGGTAACAGAGAAGGAAGAAAGGAAAGAGGGGAAGGGGGAAAAAAAGAGAGAGAGGAGAAAGGGGATATCCTCTGAGATTACTTTTTCCTTTGCTGACTAGAGAGGAATCCAAACAACTGACTAAGAATAGATAACTAATTGGTAGGCATCTTAAAAAAAATAAAAAGAGAGAGATTTCAGTCTTCAAAACAGATGCAAGACAGAAGAAGAGAATTTACATCCATTGCAACACTGCAACAAGCTGCATAATCATTTGTTCTAGAGCTCTTTGTTATATATATAGTAAGGTAAAAAGATTTTTAGTTATAGGGGGCCAGATAATCCTGCAGGAAGATAATATTGCAGACGCAGTATTTGAATACTTCCCCATGTAATGACTGAAAGTATCTTGGTAAAATGACAACATAAATTGTAGATACCCTAAGCCTAAACTTCTATTTTTCCTGCACTAGGGAGCTCCCCCACTCCTGCACTGCTATACTGTCCACTGTCCCCTGACTTCCCCACAGTCCCTACTCCATAGGCTCACCTTTATGGGATTTCTTCTATGACTTCACATACACAGCCACCTCTCTCAAACTGACTTTTATCCCTCACATGAAATGTTCATGTACTTCGCTCTGGGTGGGTTAAATTTATTGAAAGGCTTTTGTTTGTATGTTTGCTAAATTTTACAATCCTCTGGATTGTTTGCTTCTGTTCTACCTTTGTTGCTGGTAATGCAAAGCATTCCTCCATACGTTTCATCTGGAAATCTCTTTTCACTGTACCCATCCTTTGGGAATGTTTCCAGTACTGATGAGTTTCATGGGTAATACAGTTTCTAGCCTTTTTGCTGGGAATTCTTGCTGCTGCTTCTCCAGAGACACATATCTGGATTACAGTCCCCAGACTCCCAAGCCCTGTTGTAAAGGAATGATTTTCCCATTAACCCCGCATAATGTGCCTCTTTTCTGATATTGACTGCTATTTTCATTGACTCCAGTGGCAGTTGTTTTTATTGCCTAATTAGAAATCAAATTTCAAAATATTTGTGGGCTGATATCTATTTTACCCTTATTCCTATAATATTACGTTTAATTCTGCTTAATATGCAAAGATATTTGAGCCACGTAGCATTTACAGGATCAATTTTATTTAGTATTTGTTAAAACTGCATATTTTATGGTCTTTCAAACTCTTTCATTTAGGTCTTTCTTCCAGTGTTGATTGAATTGTTACTTAGGAAAATGACTGCAATCTTTCTCCTTTTTTGAGGAGTAACTGGAACTGAAAATAGCACTCCAAAGTGCACTGATGTACTGCGAAGAAATGCAGCATAATTGCCTAGCTTGTTTAACATGACACTCCTAATAATACAACCCAGACAGGATTTGCCATATTTGAAATATGTCTTGTTTTTGACTCATTTCATTCATCATCTGCTAAAATACCTAGGCTCTTCCCTCCAGCAGTGAAGTTACTGGTTCTCATATGTGTGCTTCTGGTTATTTTCTCCTATTAGGAATAATTCGTGTAGTATTATTGAATTCTCTGTTCTTTTTCTGAAATCATATCAGTTTATCATCAATATAGATATTTTTTATTATTGATGGGATACCATACCATACGATGATGCCATACCCAGAATCCTTGGTCGTGGTTATCAACTTTCTGCCATACTCTATATTTATGAGGTAGGCACAGGCTCTGCCATTTTATTTCTCTTGTACCACTAGGATATTTTGATTACTTTCAGCATCATATTTATCTACAGATGTAATTAACATATTCCCAACTTTAGCCTTCAAATCATTAATGAAAATATTGAATGATTTTTAAGCCAGAATAGACCCCTGAGAGACCAATCTTAATATCTTCTGCCAAGCTGATTTTGAGTCATTAATAAGCAGAGTGGAAGAATAATTTGTACTAATTACTGGATGAGCCTTATTTTTTCATGTTTACTGATTGCTAGTGAAAGGATCATTTAAAAATAAATATTTGAGTTTTCATTAAAAAGCTACTGTGAGAAATCCTTGATTGCTACTCCTATCTTGAAATGTAAGAAACTGCATTGCAGTGTATGCTTTAAATTGTGTACAGTGTTGTCCCAACTAAGGGCCTGTATGCAGAGAAAAGACAGAAAGCAAGAATGAGGTATAAGAATAGAATTTACCTTTCATTGATTCCTACTGTTGATATACACGGTGATTTCTGTCTGAGACCAAACACTTACTATTCAAGACATTGTAGTTGCTACTACGCATAATTCACACTAATGGGTCTATACCAGTGAATTAAATGTGCATGAAAACATTTTTGGGTGCTGAGGCCAACTGGCATGATGCTGCCCGCATGTATGCTGGCAAACACTCTTACTGCCAGAACAGGGTGTTTATGGGAAATGAGCTATCCTGTACAAGCTCATGAACTGTCTCAGGGAATGGTCTGGATTGCGATACTTGGCATGAATCAAAATATTGCAGAAGAACATTTAAGCATTTACTCATATAGGCAATCATGTTCTTCATCTGGAAACAATCCCAGGCATGATTGAACTTATTACTGTAGATATAGTTTAAAGGCCTGGATGGAGTGTTTTTGTGTTGCACTGGTGCATTTTAAATTCATGTCCTACTATGGTGTTAATTATTTCACTTAGCTTCCTTGTCTGTGTCTAGGTACACATGGTACCTCCTTGGTTGTCTACAACACTATCGATTAATTTTCACTGTGAACCATTGTCCTTGTAGAAAATGGGGTAATTTGGTGGCAAATAAGTCACTTCCCATTTTTCAGCCAATTTCACTGTCTTTTTTTCTTGAGACTTTTTACTGAGACCGGAGATAGCGGTGACCAGGCATTGCATATGAAATGCAGTATGTACTAAATACTTCTTGGCGAATATAAAAAGCAGTTAGGTATCTCGGCCACTGGAATTGCTGTTAGCTCTTCCAAGAGTGATGTGTATGTCCCGAACCTTTTTTCTTTTTTTTTTAACATTAGACAATCTTGTCTTTTCTCAGTATTCATAAGAAAAATATTCCATATTTTGGTTGGCTAACTTAACACTTTAATAAAACAAATCATGGTAAATTCAGCCAACTTCAAATCCTGGTTTAGTGTATCTGTGTACTGCATACAAAACCTTATCTTGGTTTGCAATGTTATGATTGTGTTATTTCATGTCTGAATTTTCTCACTACTCATAGCAAGGTTGAAGGGAAAAATAAGAAAGAAAGGAAGGACAAAAAAACCCAAATCTCTAATGTACACGTTATTTTGTTGTTTCTGTTCACTAGCATGTAAACACAAACTTTTATTTCCTTATTTATGAAGTGAAAGATGCTGATGGGCTTTAAGAATAACAACAAAAGATGTAGCTTTTAAAAGATTAAGATATTGAACAGAAAGTGGAAGCAGTGAAGCTGTCTTTTTTGCAAATTCTATCCTGTGATTTTTTTTTTCCTTTCTTCTTGTCACAAATGATATTTCCCTCTCTCTTCCATTCAGTTATGTATTTTTTATTACTTGCTATAGATGGTTTGATGCTACAATTGTGATGATTGCTTGCAAATATACAGATGCAGAATGGCCAGATGTCTGATTCCTCTAAAGGGAGGTGGAGGAATAAGTTGTGTTTGCTTTTCCCTCGGGGGACACAATAATTTGTGGCTCTTTCCTCTAACTATTGTATGAGGTTTGAAAACTTAATTTTTTAATAAAACTGGCAGATACTGATGAGTGACTTCAAAAGTTATTTGTAAGGCAGAGTATGATTGCATAATCCTCACTGCACCAAGAAACAAGACTAAAATGATACATCTGGAATAGATATCACAACTTTTGCTTATAAATTCATGTAAGATTTTTTATAGATTTCAGCAACATTCGGTTCATGTGGTGCAGTAATTTCCAACTAATCAACTTTAAATTTCTTGTTTTTATGTGATCTGACATACATACATTGTTATATGATTCTTTTACTGTTATTCAGGATGTTTTACGTTATTAGATCTTGACCAAGAAATATTTATGTAAAATGGCTCTAAGCCAATAATATGCCTTTTGTTTAATAAAAATGCACTGTGAATAGTTTAAGAGGTGTCTGTGTTTTGTGGTGAATAAAACACTGACTGTTCCCTTCTACGGCCAAGTTGCTGTCTAGGTTGAGGTGCTAAATAACACACAGTACATTTTGTGGTCTCTTCTAAGCCTGAAAGTGGTTAACAGCAGAGAAATTGCTTGTGCAAGAGGTTCCAGAGCAGGGAACAAAATATAGCTTAAGGCATAAATGAAATAATAGGAGCAAAAAATCTTCAAGATAGTCAGAGGGTTTTCACTCATGAACATATGATGATTAAACAGGTGGCTGTAGTGGCTAGGAGCACTCTGTGTTCTCTTCCCCCAAAAGTGCTGTCCCCATGATTCAGACAGATGGATCTGCATGAGGCAGCTTCTGAATGGTATGATTTTACAGCTGGCCCTTTGCCTTACTACACTGGTGCCCAGCTGTAGTGGTCAACAAATAGCATTTGATCTGGACTTCCCCAGCTTTAAGACTGGCCACTTCTGTAAGAGGCAAGGTTAGCGGGAAATTGCTGTTTCAGCAGCGAAGTTTAGTCTCCTTGTGCTCATGTCAGTCCCAAGATGAAGTGAAGTGAGATTGGAGGTAAAATGTAAGGTGAGATGTTGAGCAGCCTTCATTCTAACTTTAACCTTGCTTGAGTTTTGGGAGTGCAAAGCACTTATCAGTCATAGAAAAAAAATAATTTTTTAATCTTTCCTGCCTACATTTTCCTCTTAAAAACTACTGAAGTGCTAACTCCTGTTTGCCTTGCAGAGCAGCCCTTTCACACCTCAGGGCTCGCCAATAACAGCAGTCATTTCTGAAAGCAGTGGAAGCTCTTCAGCAAGTCATCCCTTCAGCAAGCACAATCCTTACTGAGATGTGATTTTATAGAAATATATATGTGTATATATATATATATATCGCAGCATTAGTGCAATCCAAGGAGTGATCTACTGTAACATCCTGAAGTGAACCAAGTAAATATTTCTGCTCTTATATGGCATGATCTAAATACCAAAAAAAAAGCCCCAAAACTGCTGTCAGGCTCTGAAATGATAATGAAAGGCCTTGAGTCAGATTCTTACTAAAGAGCTTTATAAGTTTTTGTGTGCATAGTACCCCCTTTCCAACAGTTATATATTTCAAGTAGCTTTAATTATATTCTTAGAGCAGAAAGATTATAATCAAAATGTGAAGAAAATTATAGCTTAATTCATGCATATATACTTTCTATATTGTACAGATATTCTTATCATTAGGCCTTTGAAACAGGGTTTCTTCTGTTAAAATGAGATTAATATTCAATTAATTACTTTTCTGATTGTTTTCATAATTCACTGGATTATTGTTGTTTTAATTATTCTTATTATGGACAAACTGAAATCAGAAGTAAAGGACATTTTTCCATTTGTTTGCATACAACATTGTGTGTTCTGAACACAGGATCCAATCAGATTCACAGTTTAAGGCTACAAAAATCAGAACTCTACAGGTTTTGGTTAAATACTGACAAAAGCATCACTTAAACAACTAGTCCATATTTTCTTAGCTGTGAACTAGGCAGTGTAAAACAAATACTCAGCCAGCAGGAAAAGGCAGGGGCTAAGAAGAGTGAAGCACACTTCAGTTCCTCCTTCTCTTCAAGCATACTTCCCAAAGTCTGTTCCAGTTGGATGCCAAGGGAAAAAGCCAGGTGGTAAAAGAGGGCTGGGAAAGTCATTCCTTCATACCTTTGATTAAAGAAGAGTAGAAAGAAAGGTACTTTAGAGCAGAACAAAATGAGAGAAATGCTGTGTCTCAGGAAGCATAGGGGACTGTTTTCAGAGCAGAAAATAGAGTGACATTTGGATTGAGAAAGCTGATAGGATAGAAAGATGACTGAAGGATACCTGTGCTTAACTAGTACAACTGGCAGCGTAACTTCTCACACACCATCAAGGTCCTCACTGCCTGCTTTATAATTTTCTGTTGGGACATTGTCAGAACAACATCCAAATCTCCTTGGAGTTTTCCTTCCTTACCAGTTTTCTTTGTAACAAACTGTAAGTTAGGCATCCTGTCAAGAGTCTGTTGTTTCTGTGGGTCTAATGGCTTGGTTAACTGTCCTCTAATTTGTGTCAGAAGACAATTAATCCCCTCAAATCCTTCAAATCTTCATTTCCAAACCCATAGTTGCAGTGTCTGGAGGAGCTAGACTGGAGTTTAGTGCCCCTAGATATCTTTTCAGGTGGTATGTAACCCTGAAAGCCATTTTCTACCAAAAAGTGAGATAAAGCAGATCCCACAATCTGCATGCCTACCAAACCCTCCAGTGCTGTTTTTCTGAATGCTTATTTATCTCAGCAGTAGTGGGGAGCTCCAGTTCAATGCAAGATTTTATAGTACTTCAAAGGACACTTAATCAGTGACTCATTTGTAATTTAATTTTATGATACTTTAACACACTATACATACAAATTTAGGAACTTAGCCTCTAAGTCTTTATTCATGTAAATAGCTCCACTGCATTCTGAAAGACTACTTCTGTGATTATAGAATGAGCTGTTCAGTTATTGTGAATTTATACTGCTGTTAATCAGACAATATCGTTTTCATAATAGTTATACAGAAAACAAACCTACAAATATGTCAAGCGGAATGGTAAAAAAAGATTCAGACAGTAGGTCTGTATGAGAAAAAATAATTATTATTTTTATTATAATACACAAATAACAATAAATTTTGGTGTATCTCAGTTGACCCATTGCATAACTATCTGTCTTAGAACTAATTTTTCACGGATCCTATGTAATGTCAAACAGCCTAATTCTGCTTAGGCATTGTATAAAAACCATTAGGTCATGGCCTGAGCCAGTGACTGAAAACCTGGTGAAGAGGCATAGCCAGCCCTGAGAGCTCAGGTTTAAGCAATGCACTCTAGGTCCACCCCTCCCTAACTTCATTTAAGGGGTGGCAACCAGAGGGGAAGCGTCACTACTTAGGTATTTTCTCCTTTGTGAATTTCTAGAGTACTCTAGAAAGGAGTCAGTTGTTTCTTCTTTTTTACTGAATTGTGACAACTACCTTTCTTGGTTGATCTGAAACTGATAAAAGGTAACTATTATCAGCTGTCTCCTATCCATAAAGACATTCATAAGAGGAACTTTCTTAATTTTGTCGTAGACATAGAACAATTTGTTAGTAGTGCTTCTACTGAAACTACCTCTATGTTAAAGAGTTACGCTAGCATCAGAAACAGTATTGATAACTGACATAATTGCACTGGAAAAGGTTATTCTAGTGTAGACAGTATCCAAGTATGTAGCATTTGGCTAAATGCTCTGTAAATTATGTCTTTAGCACTGTGAGTGAATTGATTAGTGGAGTTTCAATAACTTTATTTTTCACACGCCAAAAATTTGTTTCTTTTACAATAATTCTTTAAACTGTGAGACAGAGAGGAGGGAATATATTCATCAATGAACTCTGTGTTAATTTGGTTCACTTTTATCTCTGTAAAAGATACTTACTTATATACTTAATTTATACCTATACCAGTAAACCACAGAAAACCAGAATGTGTGCCTTACTCCTGACATATGATCATCTGATGTCCAGATAAAGTATATATCCTGATACTACTTTTTTCTCAGTCCTTCTATTACCTTCCAGGCAATATCGAGAGGACAGCCTACATCAGTTAACTTTCCACCTGCAGTTTGGGTTCAGACATCCTTTTTGATATGGTGTATAATGGAGTATTAAAACTGTGCTATACAAGTTAGGCTCAGGCCAGAAAATGGTCAATGTCCTGATTTTTGTTTGCTTTTTCTTTTTACTGATACCCACTTAGCTTTAAACTCTTCATGCAATGTTTGTCTTATGTCAAAGGAAAAGGCATTGCCAACTGGTGAGCCAAACTGACTTAGTATATCTATATTAAATAAATTACTTGTGTTATTGACCTTAGAAGGATCCTTCTTGACTAGTTGAGAATTGATGCTATTCTAGCCAAATTTTCTTGAATTAAGTTCTTGGTTGTGTGGTTGCATCCTTGGTGGAGGCAGACCATGAAGGAGGAGGAATATTTTCCCATAGAAATCACTGTAGCAGCATGCTGAGAGCTGCAGAGTGAAGATGACGAAAGTGCCAAAGAAGATGATCATTCATACTGCAATGTGCTATATAGAGATTGTAAGGTGTGGGAGGCTGCGAGGCTTTTGAAAGCTGAGAGGTAATTAATAGGCTTGGAGGGGATGGAAATCAGTAACTATATTTGTCTAGATAATTGTATATTATTAGGTATATTATTTATACAGTTAGCAGGAATCTTTAAAATACTATTTGATAATATTTTCATGAGGCTTTAACTGCAGCACTCTTGTGCTGTCCTTAGAGGTGCTAGGTAAGGTTTTTGAAGAAATAAAATGTACATATTATTTCAGTCTCTTGTCAGTTTTAGAAATAGGTTGTTTTGTGCTTGGCAATTTTCACTTTTCTAATGGGGTTTTGAATTTGCTTCTTACTATTAAAAGCCAAAAATACCAGACATCAGAGGCACTGAAGCTGATATGCATTGGCACTGTGTTACCCCTACCATAAGCATGTACAGTTCCACATCACAAACCGTTGGGAATGGAGCATGTTACATCTATGCTATTTGTGTACTCTCTCTAGGACTGTTCACTCCTTTATTCATATTTCAAATGTCAGACTTAAAGGACAGACTCTTCAAGTCACTTGACAACAAGGAATGACTGGTAAGCAAGCACATAGCTAGTAATTCATGCAAACATGTCTTTATGGTGACAGCAAATCTTTATATGTCCCTTCTGAAGGAACCTTGTTGACATGGAACCATTAAGATTTGTGGATGACTCTGTGTGCAATGATTGACAAAGTACTTGTACTGTTGTTGGTAAATGTTGTTCTTCAATGGCTGCATAGGTGTTATCAGAAATACTTTAATGTTGTGACATATTGCTGTCCACTCTTAAAGCTATGATGTGTCTGACAATTGCAAGATAGGAACTGAGTTGTTTCCTCCTGAAGTAATATAGTTAAGTAGTTGTTTCTCATAAATGTCACTCAGCTCTCAGGGTGGTAAGGAGACATCTTGTCCAATTTCAGAGGTGGTCATAAAAGCTTGAATTCATCTTAGAACTAGCACACATCAGATAGGAGGAAAAAGATATTGAATAATTAATAAGTATGTATTTAAATGAGAAATAGAACCTCCAACCCACTAAGAAAGCTGTGAGCCCACAGTACAGACTATTAATCCAAAGATCAGTGTGCTTTTCTGAAACAGTATGTAGTAGTCACAATATATATCTGTTTAGTAACTGAAAAGAATCTGGAGTCTGCTAAAAATGTTTCATAGTTAGAGAAATTAATAAGATAAATGTAAGTGTTCTACACAAACTACACATGTACTCAGCGAAAATGAAGATAGTACATGTTCACTTGGAACACCTGAGTTAACTCCTTTGAGATATACTAGCATGCTCATAGCTGCTTGCTACATTTAACATAATTACAATTCACTATGGCTTTTTGCCTATGGCTGGAATTTTAAACTGCATGCACTTACAATAGAAACAAGACATAGTTTTCTTAATAGTGATAGTGATAAAATCAATGGAATTACAAACTAGTGGTCTAATTCAATTTATCGTAGATACTGCCTGACTGAATTTTAAAAACAGGACTCTTTTAAACTGTGATCCAGAAGTTACGGATCTTTTTTTTTAGCCACGTGTCAGGTTTCTTGTCTATTGCAGTATGTAATATATATGTATTAGAAAACCTCATATATGGTCTGAGAATCATCTTTAAATGTCCTGGTTTAGCTTTGTTGACCAGTGGTGGTTCTCAGACTATAGTTACTAGCTGCTGTCCCCATTCAAAAATTAATTTATGGAAGAATCCTACCTTTATGTCAGTCCTGGATAGTGTAAATGATTCTTTATGTTACTATAGTCTGTGAATGTCTTTGCTGGAGAGGAAAAAAACTGGATAAGCTTCAGGAGAGTAATTTGGGAAAGTCAAGTGACGTTCTTTCCAAGCAAAACTTTGTCCTAATTAATGAACTGATTTGAAAGATAGGCGTACAGCCATGAAAAACATCTCTATCTTGCAGAATAGAAAACCTTTCCTGAAGATTCAGTAAACAGATCAGTTTGCCAGAAAATGAATTCAGACAGTGTACAAAGGTTCCTGATAGTTACAAAGTACTGAAAGGTGGATGGACACTCTTTAGGGTAGAACAGTAGCTTGAGAAGTATCCACACAGAATCAGTGCAAAGAATAATGCTATAAACAACAAAATTAATAATAAAAATAGCTTTCTTTCTGTCTGCAACTAAATACATAGTTTACTCAGTTAACTTCCAATGGAGTATTTCAAATATGATCCCTTTTTCTTTCTCTCAGAAACCTAGGTTTTCTTAAGAAATCTGTTGGAGAAATAATTTAATGTAAAAATTGCTGTAAAAATACAGGTGCCAATAAATCCTAAGGTGAAATAAGGAAATAAAAAAAAAATTGCCTTTAGTTTCATATTATTCTTGGCTTTGGGTCAGGGCTATAAGCAAAGGTGTGAATTACATTGTTGACAGGTGAGAACCTAAATGACAAATGTGGGTGGCTAAAAGACCAAACTCATGCTGGTAAAAATAGTTTCATGACTAGTGTCTTGAGTGCCTGTACAGTAGTGGGTGGACAGACACATACCATTTCATACCCACTACAGCAGAATGAAGATCGCTTAACTGTACTTTCCATTTGTTTGGGTTTGATAACTAAGTAAGTTTCTTTTTTCTTGAATTATCAAGCCTCCTTCTAAAAATCTGTAGATATGTTTATCAGCTTCAAGCTGTAGAGTCTAAATTCTGCCATCATCTGATGTTCTGAACACCTACTGGATTATATGCTTTTAAAAGTTTATTATATTTGATCTTTTTTATTTTAATTTTCTGCCTGAACTGTAAAATACTTATCGTACATAAAATTTAAGAAAATTCACTGAGATAAAATAAAGCTTGGTGATAAAATAGCACAATGAAAATACTTGGGAACTTTTGTTTACATTACAGTGTTTCAAAATACTTTACAAATATTAATTGAGCCTTGTAGAATGTATCAGAAACATAAAAGTTTTATCACCTAATTTTATAGAGCTGGAAATTGAAAGTTTTGACTTATGAGTTTTAGTGTGTTTAGCTACAGTAATTTAAGATACTCCCCAATGGTTTGTGCTAATATACAAGTGAGTACACACAGTGAATGCAGCATGAGGTGCTTGTTTTCTGCCTCCTGTAGGAGTGAAATGGCAGCAGTGGAAATTATGTTGCATGGGCAAGAAGAGAAGATAGGCTAAGTTCCAATATGTCTTCTTATAAAGATAATAAAAAACCTAGGAATATTCTGTACATCATGACACCAATCTTGGGTTGATAGTGTGGACCATTCTATCCCTTTCATCTGAGACTGAAGTTCAGGAGATTACATCAAGATTTTTCCTTCTCCTTACTCTTACCGTCTTTATGAAGATGATACAAATGTCAGTGGTTTTGCTCTGGATTTGGACTAAACCGTCTGTCCATAATGCCTCAAGTCTCCTTTTCTAAGACATCCTAACCAAACTTGGGTTCTTAACAATATCAGATGCTCAGCCTACCTTACCACCAGCTCTCCTTGGACTCAGCTGGTGGAGAAGAGATGTTGAGTCCATAAGCAGAGATCTCTCCTGTGAATTATTTTATTCATGTCCTTCTATGAGATTTGGAATTTATACTGTCTGTATGTGTTTCTATTGTAAATATCGAATTCTCTAACATGAATGCTACATAAGCATCATTAATATTCAGAACAGACAAATATAGCAGATAAGCTCGAATAAAACAGCCACATGAACAAATTAGTTCATCATAGTGTTTAGCAGTGAAAACATTGTCCTACAGCTGAGAAGCATTGATTTTGCAGTACGCAACACTTCGTAATTTACCCATTTAGGGAATTAACTGTCACGGCTATTTTAATAGTGAGCATTCAAGAATGGTGTTACCAGACAAAAAATCTTTGCATTACTCTTTCTTTGTTTCCAGAAACGAAAACATGATATCTGAAGCATGAGAATTCCATAAAGGCTGTCCAGGCATGGCAAAAATGTATTCTGGTATTATAGTTATACACATCTTCCCATATCTGCGTGAACTGAGAAGACAAGTACCCCAAAACACTTAATTTCTAACTATGTTATTAATGACATGAAATTAATAACTATAGAAACACAGGGACTAGTACAGTCTTTTTTTAAAAAAGACACTAAATGCTTGTACAGTACTGAAAGTGTATAGTTCAAAAATTGTCAGAAAAGCAAAGTAGTTTTGAATTGGAAATGACATACCACATTTTTTTATAATGAAGAGGTTAAAATTTGAATCATCATTACATCTGTGAGGATTTTCTCAATTTCTTTCAGGTCATTTTCTGAATATCTCTTGTAGTTCTGTATCTTATCTATATATTTAGTTAAGTGCAAAATATTTCTTCAAGTGCGGAGTAGCATTGTTTTATGATGGAGAACAATGGGTTCTTCAGTCTTTGTTTTCTTCTTTCACAGAGGTACTGTGACCTAAGTTAACTAATATTTGTAATGCAGTTTAAGATATTTTCATGAGTTATCCTGCTAGCACAGAAATAAAACACCGGATTCCCAACATTTGGTGAAGCTCCAAACTATGCTCTGAGTGTGATGAACACAGTTTGTGACTGGCAACACTGATGAGCACTTCCAAAGGACAGTTAATCTATCTCAAAGATATATAGGATGGGATGTGTCATAAGTTTTCCTCCTCTTTTCAATCTATTTCTTTCTTATATATATATAATTATTTTGCTAGGAGAACATGTGTAACTACCTTAAAGTAGCCTTTAACAGTAGCTGAAATTGGGTGAGATTGTCAAGGACTATATACATTTCCTGTCACTGATTTTAATGGAGCAATACAGAAGAGTGAAATCTTGAGTTTTTCTCCAGGAGATGGAAAAATTCAAATGAAAAATAGAAATTCATTTGTAACTTGGAAGTTACAACTTGTAAGAATTTTGAAGGAAACTTGGAATCACTGCATTGGGAATGAGAAAAATTAGTCAATAATTAAGTAATCAGGTGGGAAGTCTTATCAGAAAAACTTCTGAGAGCACAAGAAGTGTATAACAGTTGACCTTGATTGTATAGGGGTGAAAATTCAAGGTATAGTAGAAAGAAGTGGGTTAAAATCTTCTTAGATAAGTTAGAGTTCAAGTCAGTTTTGCCTTTGTGAAACTGGCTGAAATAATTTCAGGCCAATTTTCAGTTATTTTTGGGAAATGAAGATGGGCAACTAAAATACCAGAGAACTGGTAAAAAACATTTATTACCTTACCTGAACTCATAAAATGAAACACATAGATTGAATTTTGGGCTTTGGAATAAAAATATCTCTCTATTTGTAAACATTTAGAAGATAATAAGGCAATGAATAGTAGCTAGCATACACTTTTTAAGAGTAATCAAATTAAGTCAATGCCGTTTCTAATTATTCCTCGTGGAAAAGTGAAATATATTGTTTTCCTTTATTGTTCTAAAGTATATTTTGTTCTAAGCATGGTTTAGTTGACATCATAATCAAAGCAGCTAAACATACTGCAGGTAAAACTTATAAAGAGCACCAGGAAACATAGTTTGCTGTTTAATTATTTCATGATGGTAGGTCATGCAGATGTCTGTTCTGATACTGTTTCTTTTTTCTTTTTTTTTTTTTTGCAATAATTGGAGCTACATTTATTTCACAATAATAAACTGGAAAAGTTATAAGTACTTTGGAGAGCAAGAGTATATTTCAAAGAGATCACTACAAACTGGAGAAATGCTTGAAAAAAAGGAACAGATTAGTAAGGAAACATGCAAGGTACTACATTAAGTAAGAATAATCTGCATCTACAAACTGTGGTGTGATTGTCTAGATACACTAATTCTTAAACTCATCACCTGTAAACAATGTCATATATGGTTGTGAGGGGAAAAAAATACAAAGCAAAACATTTTTGTTTAATACATAAATATGTACATATTTAGGAGAATTATGTGTTAGAAATAAAATAATATTTTCACTGCAGTCCCTTAACTGGACGCAGTCCAGAACACAGCAACAATAAGTAAAGAAAAGACAAAGTCCGGAAGGAGCCCTGGAAGGAGTAAATTGTAAGTCTTGATGTAAGAGGAGAAATAATCACAGATGAATATGTGGTACAATTTTTTAGGGAAATAGCCTGTTCTCTGTGTCTGTAGGTATTAAAATGTGAAATAATTGACTTGAATATTGCAGTAGGGAATTTAGCCCATAAGTCTCTGAGGATTGAGACTCTGTCACCTCTTAAGTCTTTTTCCGTATTTGAACACCCTCAAAGTAAGAGTTTATTTTTTTCTTTTTAATGGAATTTCCTGTCTTTCAGTTTGTGCATATTGCCTCCCACTAGGTATTTTAGTCCTTCCACTAGATATTGAAGTCTGTATTTTTCTCTATAAATTATTACTTGTTTGGAAGAAATGCGTAGTCTCTTGATTGCTGGACACTGCAAGAAAAACAACCAAGGACAGAAGACTGAAAGAACTTTATATATTAGTAATAACACATCTATCAGAAATCCTGATCCATAAAGTAAATTGAAAATGATTGTGATATTTTAGTTCCGTCTTTCCATTTAGTGTCAGCGAGAGCCCAATACTTAATATAATTTTCATTGTCTGGCAAGCTTATTCTTTAATATTCCTTTGATTTGTTGGTATGAAAACTTCATAATATCTGAAACTTAAAAGTTTAATAAAGGTGGATATTATTTTGTACATGATTAAATAAAGTTTATCTTATTCCCATGTAAGATATAAAGTTAGAAATACTCTTGAAATGTGCATTATTTTCCCACTGAGAAAATAATTTTATTTTCTTCTTAAATAATATTCAGTCAAAAATTCCAGTTGGAAGAAATAGCTGCTTTTTATACTGAATTAAAATGTGAGCATATGCACAAATATAATTTATCATTCCTATTTATATTCCCATTCTTCCCTAAAAATGAAGCCAAACTTTTAGGGTGTAGAACTGAAAATGTAAATTAAAAAAAAACCTAACACATAAATTTTGGAACTAGGAATTAACGTTCTATAGAATTTATAAAGTTGAAAATATTTTTATTACCTTAACAGTTTTAAATTCTGAGATGTAGTTTTTCTATGGGGGGAGATATTAAAAAAAATATCAATTTTATATATTTACATTGCCAATAAACATTTGATTTTAGTCTTCTAATAATGTATATATTAAATATTTACATTAATAACATTAAAAGTTAGAGAAAACAGTGTAAGTAACATTTTGGGCCAAGACTACTTGATTATCTTCTTTTTTAAACAGAAAACAATTCAGACACCCTTTTTAATGTCTCTATTAGTAGTACAAGAAATATTCAGATCTGTTGGAGTGAGTCCAGACAGGGGCCAAAAATACAATCAGAGGGCCACAGCACCTCTTCTGTGAAGAAAGGTTGGGGAAGTTGGGCTTCTTCAGCTAAGAGAAGAGAAGGCTCTGGGGAGACCTCATTGTGTCCTTCCAGTACTTAAAGGGAGCCTGTTAGTAGGAAGGAGATAGACATACTGATAGTGGTAGGACAAAGAGGAATGGCTTTAAACTAGAAGAGAGAAAATGTAGGTTAGATGTTAGGAAGATATTCTTTACTATGAGACTGTTGAGGTTCTGGGACAGGTTCCCAGGGGAAGCTGTGGATGCGCCATCTCTGGAGGCATTCAAGGCCAGGTTGGATGGGACCCTGTGCAACATGATCTGGTGGCTGGCAACCCTGCCCATGGCAGGGGTTTGAAACCAGATGGTCTTTAAGGTACACTCCAACCAAAGTTATTATATGAACTCTGTGAGCATTCCATTAACTGTTCCCCAACAGACAACAATTTTCATTAAGATCTAGATTTTTACCTGTTTTTTTTTTAAACGATCTTTTACATAAGCAAAAGTTTATGATACTTAGAAGGAATATGGAAAAAAAATCCTTGTTAGGTTGTTTGCAGTTTACTTTTCTGCTTTTTTGAACAAACTGCAAAAATACTTTTAAGTTGCTTTGCTAATTCAGAATATAAATCTTTTATTTCCTCACTCATTATCTTTGTTTCCTAACTCATTCAGAAGAACTTCCACTATTTTTTTGTTTGTCCTTTTACAGTAATTAGATTGAATGATGGTCTCTGTCTTGGTCTCAGCTAGATGTAACATCTTGCCTATCTGAACTCAGCTTACTGCAGTTGATGCAATTAAGTGGCATCTATTTCCATATACTAATGATTGGTAAAATAATCTTTAAAATCTCAAATATTTCAATGAATGTTTTATCAACTTTTTTTTTTAATTGAAGTTTAAGTATTAATGAATTGCAAATTTAATTGGAGATAAATATTTTAATGTCTGATGTTTAAAAGTGTGAGACATGGCTTTACTCTTGTCTTTCAGGTATGGGGTTATTAGACTGAACTTCTCAAAATAGGGAGAAGAATAAAATTTATAGAACACTTGTACCTGAAGTTAGATCTGTTCGTATAAGTAATCTTTGAATAATTTATTATTTATAAAAGGTCAAATTTATCAGATAATCTGATTTGCAATGAATAACTCAGTTACCTTGACGTGACATAGTATTATATGCAGTTCCACTTGCTACTGGCAAGGCCACAAAGAGAAAAAATTCATAACTACTCACCCACCAGTTCTGCAGGAAAAGAATTAATTTTGAAGTGTGCCTTCAGGAAAGGTGGTTGCATGTGTCCAAGAATGCCTCTGTGCATCAGAGTAAAAAAGTTTTCAGATTACTTCATCCCATTTGACTTCTGCATAGTACTGTGGTAAGGAAGGCTTCTCTGATGAGAAACCTGACACCTTTTATCACTAGTGGGCGTCAAACTCAGTAAGAGAAACAGATGGAGCTAGGGAAATTGCAGCATCTGTCACATAGGCGGCTATGAAATGCATAAACAGTTCTGTGAAGGTGAAAACTGGCAGGTTAATTTTCTGATTGTAGTACTGAACCACGAGATCTGGGCTAAAAAACCGTCTCCTGGATGAGTCATTCTCACAGGTAACAGTCACCAGTTTTCCTGCCTACACGTCCTATTCTAGACTGGGAAAAGTATAAGACAATCAAGAGGCTAGAATAGATGTCTGTTTGGGAGGTAGGTGGATAATGCTGAGAAGTCTAAGAACAGTTATGTGACTGAGATGTTATGTTGTACTGGAAGATGGAAACTGCTTTTTTGGATTTTACCAGCACAGATCTTACAGCTCTGTTAGAGGTTATGAGTGGAGCAGTTGAGTAGGGAATGGAGATTACAGATGTCATATCACAGTGGATCCCATGGCTGGGAAAAAATAATGCCTGCCATTGGCATGAAGTGTATTAGCTTTCTGCCAAAATATGTGAATGTCAAAAATGAGATAGGAGCTTGATTGTAGAATTCTGCTGTTGATGTCTCATATTTCAGAAAATCTGAAAAAAAAAATATGAAAATAACAACGACCAACTTAAAAACAAATAGCAGCAAAAGAAAAATATGTTAGAAAAATGTTTCAAATGAAAATGACTTGGGGGTCTTGGCTGCAAATAAGCCAAGAAAGGAAAATGTCACTTAATTTGGCTAAAGTGGATGAATTATCTTCCAGAAGTCAACTCTAGCAAGCCAGATATAAAAAATCTGAATGTGACTATAGTTTCAGCTGATAATAAATCATATTGCTTAAGTAATGGCTAGAATATCTGTTTTAGAAGCTGCATTAAATTGTGAACTTGATGATTAACAAAATGTTAATTGAAAAATGATGTATGTATTTGAAAATTTTACAAAGTCACTACATTTCAGATACTCACATATCATTCATTGTCACTAAAAAGTAACGTTCTTTACATTGAAAGCTACCATGCAAAAACCAGTAGGTTTTTTTTGTGTGATTGACAAACACACAATGTGTGTGTGAGGTGATCAATGTGGCATAGCAAGAAATATAATGATTTAATTATCCTTTACTACTTCATCTCACAATTCCAAAATGGCTTTCAGTTCTGTGTATGTAAAGCTCAGTCACTCTTCCAACTTACTATTTGGTTCACTGTAAAGAAATATGAGAACAAAATATTTCAGAAGGAAAAGTCATGAGGAGCTTGTTGAATATCTTCATAGAACCATAATATGGCTTGGATTGGAAGGGACCACGAGGATCGTCAGGCTCCAACCCACCTGACACAGTCAGTGTTGTCCACCACTGGATCTACTATTGGATCACATTGCCCAGGACCTTAAAACACCTCCAGGGATGAGGCAACGACAACCTCTCTGGGTAATCTCACCACTCTCTCAGTAAAAAAATTCCCCCTGATGTCTAATCTGGATCTCCCTTCTTTTAATTTGAAACCATTCCCCCTTGTCCTATCACTATCTACACATGTAAAAATTGATTTAACCTCGTGTTTATTAACTACCTTTAAATTCTGGAAGGCTGCAATGAGGTCTCCTCTCAGCCTTCTTTTTTCCAGGCTGAACAAGCCCGGTTTCTTCAGCCTGTCTTCACTGGAGAAGATGCTTCAGTCCTAGGCATGGCCCTCCTCTGGACTCTCCAAAAGCTCCACATCTTTCCTGTGTTGAGGGTCCTAAACTTGAATTCCAGCTGAGGGCAAAATAGAGGGAAACAGTCACATCCCTGTCCCTACTGGCCACTCCTCTTCTGATGGAATCCAGTACACCATTGGCCTTCCAGGCTGCAATCACACACTGCTGGCTAATGTTGATTTTTCATCAACCAGGATCTCTAAGTCCCTCTCAGCAGGGCTACTCTCAAGGAGTTCTTCTCCCATTCTGTATACATAGCTGGGATTGCCTCAACCCAAGTTGAGTGCAGCCTTGCACTTTGATTTGTTGAAACCTCATTAGGTTCACAAAGGCCCACCTTTCAAGTTTATTAAGGTTGCTGTGGATGGCAGCCCTTACTTCTGCTGTATCAACCACACTGTTCCGCTTTGTGTCATCCGCAAACTTGCTGAGAGTGCACTCAATCCCATCATCTATGTAATTGATGAAGAACTTAAATAGCACTGGACCCAAAACAGACCCTTGAGGGACACTGCTCTTTGACAGCCTCCACTTTGTCTTCTAAGCCTTTGGAATCATTTGAACTGTGAAGTTTTACTAAAATTCATTATAACAAACTGTGGAAATCAGATCTCTGGCAGTCACATTCCTCAATTATTCTTCACAAAAATTATGTGAACTTCATGTAAAAAGTCATATTTGAACTATTGGACTGATCCCAAGGCTTACGTAACATCCATTCCATGAGATAATTGAGATTACAGCTTGTGGACATCCATTCTTGTGCTGTATCAACTGCTGTTAGGTCTCTTACCTTAATATGTCCTGTATTATTATTTCCATAAATTAACACTGAAGGTAGAAATACACCAGTGAGGTAACCTAAAATAAGGAACTTGAAAACAAAAGCTTGGAGGTAAATGCCTCAGGACAGCAGTGTGCACGTGAAGAACTGTGGAAAAGGCTTATCTTGCCTCAGGATTAAATTATCTTGAACTGGAAATGAATTAATTTTTTTTATTTTAATGCAGATTTTGTAGATTTATAGAATTGTTTAAGTTGGACGGGATCCTTAAAGGTCATCTGGTACAACTTTCCTGGAATGTATAGGGACACCTACATCTAGATTAAGTTGCTCGGCTGTGTCCAGCCTGACCTTGAAGGTCTCCAGGAACAGGTCATTCACCACCTCTCTGGGCCATCTATTCCAGTGCTTCTGTATCCTTATCATTAAAAAACAAAACAAAACAAACAAACAAAAAACCTTCTTATGTCCAGTCTAAATCTCTCCTCCTTGAGTTTGAAACTATTTCCCCTTGTTCTGTCACAGCAGACCTCACTGAAGAGTCTGACCCTTTCTTTCTCAGAGCACTCCTTTCAGTAGTGAAAGGCCATGGTTCAGGTAGATTGCATAATGCATCTAGAACTGTTTAAGCTTTCTGTACTGTCCTGTTTGTGTACTTATGCCCTTACTTTGCATATAGTATTTCTCACTTTACAAATATATCCTGTTATTTAATTAGTAATTTTGTATCCACTTCTAAAACATCAGTGAAGTTGAATAAAGGCTAATTCCCTCTACTTAGCATTTATCCGTTTCTTAAACAAAATATGTTATCAGTATTGATTGAAAAATCTTACTTCTACATTAATGAGACTGTGAGTATAAAATCTGTTTGTTTTTAGTTAATTAGCATTTTATTCAAATTATGTTTTTTCTACTCATTCATTTGTCAATCTCAAGTGTAATGGTATACAAAGTTGAAGTTTCAGTATATGAAATTTTTGTTTGGCTGACCTTTCAGAAATTGAATTATTTAAATTGATGTTCTTTATTGTAATAATAAACAGTTGACTAAAATTTGGTGAAAAAACTGAACCTTCTGAAAATAATGACTGTCGAAAGAGCTAGTAGTTTTCTTGGAACAAGTAACCTCTACTTGTCAGTCTGCCAGAACTTGTAATTATTAAGTAGAAACGTAATTCCTTCACAAAAAGACAAGATGTAATTGAATAAAGTTCAATTAGTAAGTAGATGATGAAAATATTGATATAGTTTTACACTTAAACTTGTAAATTCTTTTCCTGATATCTGATAATGATGAAGTCTGTGTAAAACTGCTTACAGCACTTGTTACGTTTAAGAACAGTTTCTGGAAATTGTGGAAGTCTTTCAGCAATCCTAACCCTATAAACATTTTTTTTCTTTTAATTGTGATAACCAGTTGGTGTACTTTAAAATACATTAGGTGGGAATATGGATGTTTAAATAGGAATAAACGAGAATAGTACACTGTGGGCTGTTTCTGTTACAGGATGTTTTTTTTCTGACTCACCGTGCCTTTTTATCTGATTCGACCCTTGAGAGCTTGAGCCCACATGAAGTACTGTCATAATCTTAAAAGACTCTGATAAGTCCATCAGAGATCTATTTGTCTTTATTTATGTATTTATTTTTAATTGCTGGGCATACTGAAGAGTTGGCAGAATATGGAAAAGATGGTCTCCAAGTTAGGAAAGTTAAGGAGCTGTACCCAGATATCTGAAGCTGAATTTGGCATTTGGAGGTATTTACCACATCAGAAACAAATTTATGCACCAATACAATCCATAATTCTAAAAGTTCCTTTCTCCTTTCCTGGGCTGAGGAATCATTGTCCCACTTTGCTCAGTTAGCTGCCTTTAATTCATGTTGCCTTTTCACTTGATCTGAAATTTGTTAAACTTCTTTTTGTTGTTGTTTTTAACAAACTGAATGATTTATCCCTACAGATACATACTTATCATTGCCTATGTCTCACTGGTATACAGAGGCTACACAGAGCTGAAAATATATCAGAAATTTTTTTTACAAGACCAGAACTTTGGGAATAATTTTATTTTATTTTTTTACAGAAGTGATTGACACCTTTTGTGTAGTAAACTGGAAACGGAACCGGAGAATTTGAGATATGTGTTCTTTTTTTCACTGTCACATGATACTAATTTATAGTAGTAAAATATTTTAATCAGAAAAAAAAACAAAATAGAAATTATTGTCAATCTTCTAATGTTTCCGTTTGCTTGGAAAGGGAAGATTTCATATTTATGATAGGAATACCAATTCCTCTTATTTCCATGTGCTTTTCCATTTTGAGATTTTCTCAAAAAAAGAAGGCCCTAGCTGAGCTGCATACATTTTTCCAATTGAATGACAGGAAGCAGAGCACAGTGAATAATGCCCTTCCATTTCATTGTCAGTATGTCTGTTTGTGTCAGAATGATTTGAAAATGAAATAGAATTTTAAAAGATGAAAAATTCCCTATTTATTGAATGGGACTGAATGTAAAACTTTTCTTATTAGTTAATTCTATGTTTGGAAAACATGTTCAATTAAAAAAGGAGAATTTTTTTCTTGTTTTTAATTAAGACATCTAGTTTTGTAATTGAGCAAACAAAAGAGACTGTAATTATGACTAGATGAAAGCTAAAGTGCTGTACCAGGAAATGGCTACTCTCGAGCTGTCTAATTCTCATACTTTTTCCCAGAACAGCGATTACTGGACATTACTTGAGACAGCTTTTTGAGTTATATACCCATTTCATCTGACTAGCTTAGCAGTTCTTGCGTTTCTATTTATTTTCTCCTGGGAATATGACATTTTGCACAGAATGCAATGCAGCCTTTAGACTCTTTGCTGGAGGAAATTATACTTACTACAAATATATTTAAGCTGGTTTTAATTTTTTTTTCTATTATATTTTCTATTAAAATGTTTTCATCTGGTGATATGTTTCACAGACTGCTCTTGCTAGGCTAGAGAGAAGTTAATGGGGAGAAGGTGGTTCGTAAACTTCACCCTCACACGAGTAATGGCTTCCTTTGCATGAATGATCACTCTTGCTACCTCAGAGAATTACTTGTGAAAATTCATTATTTTGTAACCAGAAGACAGAGGGGCAGTGTAAACATGCTGTAAGTATACTCTCAATGTGAGAGTTGTCGTATACCAATATATAGAACGACTCTAGTCACATAGTCTTAACCTATGTTCAAATTTATTTCCATATGTCGTTTAGCCACAGTGAACATAAATTGTTTGACATAGTTGAGGTAATAAGGACCACATTCTAATTCCAGTTGAATACTGTGAATTTCTAAACATATGGCTTTGTGGTTGTGTTGGAAATTTTCAAGAAATGTGGAGGTGTATATTTGAAGTTGGAAGCTGACCCATAACACTGTATAGTACAGTAAAAGGATTCTATTTCTTTCTACAATGACACATGCAGATGAAAAGGTTTTTATCTTCTTGTGCTAGTTAACCGATTACAAAATGTATTTCAGAATAGTGATCTCAGCCAGATATCTGTTAACCCCTTTTTCTTTAATATGCTCTCTTAATGTCCATCACATGGATATCTGTGGAACACAAAATGACACATGTACTAAAGTGTTCTGTCTTGTTTCTGTGGGAAGGGGGGAAGAACCTAACAACAAAACCCCTACCCCACTACAGCAAATGCAATTTTTCTCCCCTAAATACTCCTCAGATCATGTGGTCTTCAACTACTTTTAAAAATGCATTTTACAGTGGGTTGGAGGTCAAGAGAAGAATGGAGGTGAACAGAGAGGTTATTTATGTCTAAGCCTAGGGAACAGTGCCTGCAAAGCATAAAAGATCAATGGGAAATCAAGTTCTGATTATAGGATATCTTCACAAAAACTAGTTTCCATCTTTTCTTTACTCTTGGCAGTGCAAACTCAAGAGCTTTGCTGGTAATGGCGTCTCCAGCATTTAACTTAAGTTACTGTCCCTAGGCTCATTCTTAAGGGTGACAGCCTCTCAACCTCTTTAATACCAGCCATGCTGTGTTCATAAGGAGGCACTCCTGAGGCCTTATATCCTGCTATGTAAGATCTGCTGCTGCTCCTGCTGTTTTCAGGGCCTCAGTGCTTCTCTCTGTGTAGGTACAGTTTTTACATTACAGCAAAAAAAGCATTTTTTAATTCCATTATAGTTATTGAAATAACATTCAGAAATGCAAATACAGGTAGAGAAATTCACAGTAAAAGTAATTTAGTAATTTTCTTTCTATTAAATTGTACTAAATGGTAAATATTATACTATTTTTACTAGTAGATTAAAAATGCAATTTCTAGAAAATTATGATATTTAGTGAAAGGATAGTTTTACCTAGACACACAAAAGAGAAAAAGCATTTAGTATTAAGAAATCATCTGTTGGGTGCTTCAAATTAGCAGAAAGTCCAGTCTTGGAGGAGTACTCCTACACTTACGTGATAGCTGTGTTACACTATGCTTTGTCTGAACACAGCTCAGTAGCTTTGATGTTGCTACATTATGCCAGCTCTTTTATGTCTCTGTGCTAAAAATGGGACTTACTTTTTTTTCACACTAGAGTAATAATTCATGTAAATCAGTTCATAGCCTTCTGTGCTCACACTTATTCAAAAAGGTGTATTTAATTTTTCCTGAGACTTGTTATCGTAGAATCATAAGATCATAAAATGGTTTTAGTTGAAAGTTGGACCTTAGTTCCAAAGCCCCACTCAGCCTGGCCTTGTACACTTCCATGGATGGAGTACTCCCAGTCTCTCTGGGCAGTTGGTTCCAGTCTCTTACCAGTCTCTGAGTAATGTCTTTCTTTCTAACATCTAATAGATGTCTACTCTTTTTATTCTAAATCTGCTCTCTTTAAACCTATACCAGCCCTCATTTCTGCTCTTGAAAAGTACAGTTCTACCTGCTCATTTAGGCCTTCCTGATTTTTCTGTCTTCAAAATTCTAAAGGTTTTCTCATAAGCCTTTCCTTTTAGGTTTATTCTGAACCTTAGGAATTCCTTGACTTTGAGTTTAGAACATGCTGATTATAGCTGTTGTATCAAATTTCTTTTTGCCAAGTTGATCTGGACTTCCTCCAAAACTAGTTCCTGTCTTTTTCAGACAGTGGATTCAATGCATGATATGCATCTGATGCTGTTTTCTATCTCATGCTCCTTCTTCCTCCCTGTCCTCCTTTTGATTTTCAACATTCTTACTATCTTTCCTTGAATTGTTTGAATGGACTACTTTCTTCATTATGCACTGTATTCTCTTAAACATCTTATGCATTGCCAATTTGTTTACTTCTCTCTTTTTTTTGTGTGTGTGTGGAGGAGGAGGAGTGGGTAAGGGACAGGGGAGTTGGGGAAAAAAGACTTGAGGAGAAAGTCATCTTAGATAATAATTAGTTTAAGAGAGGGCTTCCTGTTCCTAAGAAAAGACTTCCAATTTTCATCCCAATTATTTCCAAAATAATTATTTGCAAAAACTACAGAGTCTAGACCTTCATAAGATAAATAAAATAAGCAAAAGTAATTTTGCCAAAGTAATATATTTTATTCAGGAAATGACCATGACTTGTTTTCCAATTCTGTTGTGTCTTGGCTGGGAGTACTTGCCAGAATATTGTTATACGCTTAGGAAAAGATTCAATACTGTAATGGATGTTATGATTATATTTCTAAATCAGGTATTTTGCCTTAAGTTGACTCAATTAAAAAAAGAAATCTTTTTCAAGTTACCATCTTCCATATAGATCATTCCTATTAGGCCTTTCAAAATTACAGATTTCAGCGGTGGCTTTATTTTTCAGTTTCATTGTTGAATTTTCCTTCCGTTGAACCAAATTCAGTAATGTCCCCCCAAAAATTTATTTAATAGAACTGTGCTTTGGAAAGTTGAGATTTATAATTTATTCTGTTTAACTCCAGCTGGTGACTTAACTCCTACTCCATCTTTCCATGTTTTGTGTGATCTCCCTATCTCTCAAGTTGTGTTTTTCTTACTGTCATGTATAATGTCAGCTTGTGATAAAATACAAACTCAACATCACACTAAGATCAAGTGAAAACACTTGCCAACACAGAAGAATCCCAAACAGATTGATGGGACAAACACTGTGGAGTAGATTGACCAACTTCAAGTTCAAAGGTCACAGATTCTGTGATCACAATTGCAGGGTACTGGGCATCAAAGAAATGTGATTGGATCACCTTAATATCAGTATTGTGAGTTTTGTGTAAAGAATTTTTCTGTTCTATTAGTGATATGCTTGTCTTTCAATGAGAAATCTTGAAGAGTTAAGGATTCTTAAAATATACTAGAAGACAGGCTTCACAGTCTGAACTTTGAGTTTCTTCTTGACTTCTCCCATATTTGAACTGACAGTAAACTGACAATAAAAATCAAGCTTGATAGTTATTATTGTGCACCAGATTAATTAAATCTACTAAATCAAAACACATGTAAATATGTCCTTATTGTTAATTTCTTTATTAACCAGGAATAACTCAACCAAAATATTCCTTTAACTGAAAATAGCCAAAACAAAAACCCCACCCAACAAATAAACAACATCATCTTCTTTTCTTTTTACTTCTTTTCTTTTTACTTTCAAATTGTATTGAGGAACTTCCTACAAATTTCTTGTCTGTTTATTTTAACAGAAAAGAAATGAGGAAGATGGGTATTTGATAAATGATGGTAAAGGGAGGAGATCAACTTCTCATTTCTTTTATCCATTTTTGTACTACTGAAATTCTCATTGTCAGTATCTCCATGACTAAAGGGAAACATTTAATAACAGTTTTTAAAAAAATGTGAAGTTGCTTCAGCTTTGATTTACAGGTTTACAGGTAAAAAGTTTACAGCTTCATCTGCTGGTGGTATTTGTGAGAAGAAACTTTCTTCCAAATAAACATGGTTAAATGCTTTACTTCTGGAGTGAGATAATCTCCTTAAGTTCTGCACAACCACTGGGAATTCAAAGGAGTCACAGATGTAACATGTAGGTGATGTAAAAGTTCCTTAATTAGAGAAACAAAAGTTATATATATGTACACAACAGCCTTTTCTCAGTCTGGAGAAGTCATACAAAAGAAAATGCCTAATCTCTACTGACTCATGTGAATCCATCCATGCAAAAAATGCAAAACCATGCTAAGCCTCATCGGATGACTGAGACACCAGACTACAAGGCAAAGACTAATATCTTCTTAATCAGTGCAAAGAATTGCTTGAAAAACAATGTGGTATGTACAAGTATCCTTTTCTGAAAAGGTTCATTGAATTTGATAAACACAACAGTTGATGCATTCTATACACATCCTTTAAATAAATATAAGTAATTGCAGTCTAATTTTATGACTGAATGAATTTCATGCTGTTTAACTATTTGAATCATTAAAATATGGTAGGTGGGGCATGAGAATCTCTGATAGCATGAGAGCCCAGGTTTTCAGTTCTTATTTTTTCCCGGTAAAAGAAGGCTTTAGGAACATACTGTGCATGTATTTGTGTCTCTTCCCAGCAACTTTTTAGTAAAAAAGCTTAACTGTTGACTATTGTAATATCAATTGCAGTATCAGCTGAATTTGACAGAGGAGTAGTGATATCAGAAACACTATTTACAGGCAAAATAAGTAGGATGGAGAAAATCGGTGTTGGAGGACGGAATAAGGAGGAAGAATTCAGGTTTTGAGGAAAAAGAAGAATCACTGTCTGTTTTAGGACTACTGGAGTAACAGATAGCAACCAGAATTCTGTAATTTTGCGATTTTTGATATCTGAGCTTTAAAGCTACTTAAGTACACTTGTAGAAATCTTTGTACATTTTCTTCACTCCTTCTATCTTTAGTAAATTGTTAATTTTCAAATCTTTATCATTTCTATGAAGCATATTTTATGGCTTAAAATTTAAAGATAAGTTTCAATAAACCTATGTCTGGTTTGTTTTGTTTTTTTTTGTTTTTTGTTTTTTTGGTTTTTTTTTCTTTTCTTTTTTTTAACAGCGATCTTACTTATAAACTTCATTCACTTTTCATACCTTAAAATATTTAATCCCAACAAATGATTTGTATTACTACAAAATGAATGTTTCCTAGGAACAATCAATCCATGGTAGCAGTAGAAAAATAGAAGACACATCCATCTCTAGTTGTAAGGAGATTTCTATGTTAAACAGAAGTAGAGGCCTCAAGAAGTTCTACACCATTTCCTTCCCTAAGACTTAAATGATTAAGTCTATACATGTTTCTGGACACAGCCAGTAATGGAAACTTCAGTCCTTTTTGTTATTAACACCACTGGATTTTTTCTGCTAGTATATAACTTAGTTTTTTGCTGTTGCATGAATTTTGGTCCTCTGGACTGAGAAGATAGGAAACTGATTTTTTCTGTTTTCTTTGCACTTGTGTCTATCCACACAGACATTTCTGTGTATACATGCTCACAAATTTGTGTAATTGCTTATACATACACATACATACATACTTCTTCCTCCCTCTTTCTAAGCCTTTCTCTTGGCTTAAGGTAGGGTAGATCATTCAATATTTACTTTCAAAGTAGTCATGATTTTTTGTTTTATTTTTGGCTGTTTTTTTTCCTTTCCTGCCCCCTCTCTGGCTAACATTTTGCTTCAAGAGAATGCCCAATATTGTGCACAGTATTTCAACTGGAGTCTTGGCAACACTGAAGGGAGAGGAAAGTCTGTTTCATACTTTTATTTTTCCATCATATTTGCTTATGATGTCTGCATTTTTTGCAACAGCCTGGTATTTCTGACATATATTCAGGCTAGATCCCCTATAGGCTCCTGATTTTGTTGTTGTTGTTGAACTATTATCTAATGTTACTGTCTTGCATTTGGTATATTCTACATACAGTTCCTAATTGTTCCTTATTATTTCTTTGTCATGGACACTTTGATTTGTAATACTGCCCTTCAAGGTGTTCTCGTGTTTGTATCACTCAAGAATATAATAAAATATGAAGAAAATCTTTGACCAGGTTTTGGCTGAGGACATACCCTGCACAACCTTATTCAATATATTCTTCCATTTGAACTTGAATTGATAGCTGTTTCTTCAGCACGGAAATCCACAAATTTTGGTATGAATTTCCAATTAGTCTTATAATTGCATGTTTATTAATGAAAATGCAACATGGAGAGTGTAAAATAAAAATATCTACCATTTTTCTTCTGATATATAGGAATTCCTGGCAGCTTTTGAATTTCTTCCAGTACCCTGCACTGATGATGGTCCCTCACACTTACAGATGTCTCCCTTGTCTCAGCAGTCTTTAATCTCTCCTTCCTTTATCCTAGGATGTGATACCATCTCCTAGCTACTCAAACTAACTGTCCCAGTTCCTGGCTCATTGTTGACCCTTTCTTGTTATGTACCTCAGCCTTTTGAATATTGTAACTTGACCACTGCCAGAGTATGGAGGTATTCATGGGAGGGATTGTGCAATGTCATGATACAGTAGTGAATTGTGCATAGTAAGGCTGAAGACACTTAATTCCCCCATGATTTTGTGAAAAGAAAGAAAAATTTTCAAAATCAGATAAACTAGATAACTAATGTGTTTATCTGCTCTGACTGGCTTAATCAAATTCTCAAGAATATGATGATTCATTTAGAAAGAATTTTAAACAGTAATGGATGCATTTAATGTCTGCTTGAGTGTGCATGCATCCTAAAGTAACTAACTGGGGAAGTGAACTTCCCTACTTGTGTTTAGCTGGTGGGAGTATCAGCTTTTTACTATTTAGTCACTGGTCATGGAACAAGGGCAAATGATGGGATTTAAACCCCTTTGGCTTAGAAATGAAGGATTCAAAGTATGGAAAAAAGGCAGAAGAAGTGATGACAAGAACATGTGGGGGAGGGGGGAGAAGGGAGGGAAGAGAAGCAAGCATAACAAGAAAACATTCAGACAAATAAATACCATTTTGTAATTTCTATACCAGCTTTCCACTAATGCTGGTGGATATTGTAGCCCCTGCACTGCAGACAATATGTAGTCCTGCTACAACTAATCATATTTTGATACTGCTAAATCCAGTAAGCATGAAACTTGTGAGCCAGTTAGGTAGATAGATAAATACATGAAACTGACTTTTAAGTTTAGATGTTTAAAATCAAATGGCTTTTCTTCTTAACTTGTTTACTTACTGCTTGCCTGTTGAGTTGGTCCATGTCATGATCTGAGGCCACTCTCTGCAGCAATGAGGGCCAGAGTGTGTTTTGGCTGAAGCTGAAATTGCCACACAGGTACACATGACTCCAGAAGGGGGAGCTTTAGCAGGCACAATGACAGTTAAACATGTAATTTGCAATGTAATATTATAAAAGTTTCTCTCTTACAATTAGATTTGGTCCAAGTGGAAACAGAATTTGATCTGATCAGAACGTAAGTAATGCTCTAATTCTTTCTTGTCACTAAGCACTATCAATAATTAGTTTTAAAGCTACAGGAAACAAAACGTGACAACTCTGTATGATCTTAAATATTCATGAAAACAAATATATTTAAACTTGAGCATGTATTTAAACATATGTCTCTTTGTTTATTGATGGCTTAAATAATATATGGGGACTAACAGTTTAGATAGCTGCTAGAGCTTTCAATTATTTTGAGTTTCTTGGGAAACTAGTATAAACGCAGTTGTCAGAAACAGACTAACCTGCACGTACATTTACATGTGTTCATATACACATGTGTATTAAACCTGAAAGATAACAGAAAAGAGCTTAAAGACACTTTTAATTAAGCCCTTGCTGAAAGCTTTAGGGGAGGGCAAAGTGCTGATTAGGAGTAGGAGAGACAAGAAAACAATCAGTCACATTTGCCAAGAACAAATCATTTTTGATTCACCTTAAACTATTGATTCTCCTGTAGGTTTCAGAGTACCAAGATACCTGAAACATATAGGGACCTGATACAACTTATGGTACATGCATTAGTTTAACGTAAAACCCTTTCAAACACTTCCATAGATATTAAAAATTAGCAGTAAGTCAAAGAGTAGCATTGTTGAAGGTAATACTTAAAATCACAGCAGATCAGTTTGGAATACATTATGAAAAGTCTGGAAATTAGTAACTATGTAAAAACGAATTAAACAAATTATGACTTAAGGAGCAGAAAAAAGACTACACAAGGTACAGTAATTTCCTCTGGAACAGAAAATTCTAGTCAAATAAAATTCAAGTATAATAAAGGTGCTCTATTTTTATATCTCTTTCTATCTTTGTTTCTATCTTTTTTTCTATATCATTATGGGTCCAGTGTAAAGCCCATTAAAGTCACTGTTACTCTTCTTGTTGTTTTAAATGGCCTTTAGAGCACAGTCTCCCTGAATATCCTTACACAACCAAAATATAATTCCACCTACCTTTTATTTGCTGATGCAGTATGAAATGTATACACAATTTTCTGTTTCTATTTCCAAATTCTTGGTACCTTCTGAATGATAAATTTAAGCTTTTTGTCTATATTGTTTTTTTCCTAGTTAATTTTTTTTTCACGGACTCCCTCAATATATTCATCAGCCCTTAGAGTTCATAGTTGTTGTATTTAATACTCACCTGCATATTGTAAGAACATTAATATTATCTGTTTGCTCTCAGTGAATCCAGTAGCTTAAGTTTGCCTTTAAAAATGTATCTATTTTTAATTCCAAAATGCCAAGATTTTTGGAGTCTGTAACTTCCCTCGTTAGTTTGTTTTCTTAGTATGGCACAGACATTGTTAAAACCTGCATACCTTCTATGCCTTGTAGTGTAAGTCCAGAAGAAGAAGAGTCCACGCAGACCGTGGTAGTAAGACCCTGTTCAGCACATGAGTAACTTTAAACAGTAGGGTTCTTGTATTCCAGCAGCCCATTTGAGAAGGAAATAAGATTTTCCAATATAGAGGATTGTTCTACCTGCACTACAAGGAGTAATGATCTTTAGCTTAAGCTAAAGGATAAATTGCACTGCATGGTTTGAGTATATATTTGAAGAACATGGATTTGATGCTTGTTTTGTCTAAGGATAAGGACTCATCACTCCCTCAAATACAGGAGGACTTGAAGAAATACTGAAAACAATCCCACAAAAAAAAAAAATGGGTGATATCCCCAACATTAATAGGAAATATCTATCTATACCTGTCTATTCTGTATCTATTACCTTAACATCCTGAAAGATATTGTAGTATTGTTTCAAAAATGTTTAGGCATTATCTATATAAAATATGTTAAATGACTTTGCTTAATCCCTGCAGAGCATTTCACTATTATAATTTTGCTAATGAACAGCTCCCAGTATTTCATGCCTAGTTCTTTGTATTTTATCTACTCAAGATGATTTAGGAAACCTCATTCAAAGCTGTGTGAACAACTGATTTTACAGAAAAAAAATGGTAACTTGCAGACAACAGAAATGTTTCCTCTAGGGCTTTGGACTTTGATGAGTACATATCCACTTCCTTTCCTGTAATTTCTGTTTGTCTGTCAGCTATGAGTACCTCTTATTGACCATTATTAACCTCTTTTAGTCTTCTTTCTCATACACACATAAACGTAAACACATGTGCGTGGAAGATAATTTCCTCTACAGAATTCTTTCTAAGCATCCTTTTTTTTCTTTCTTTATTTGTTGTTGTTGTTGTTGTTGTTGTTTTACCATAAAGAATCTTCCTGTGAAATCTTCCAAATTAGATCAGCAGTCAAGGTAGAGGAAAGTGCCCAGGCAAAAATACAGTGCTTTAAATTGATATTAATGAGTAAAGGTCCAAGAGTATAAAGGAATGATACACGCAAATTCTTAAGCTTTCTTTCTGACAGAGTTGTACTGAGGAGTTATGCTGAATTTGAGTTGTCTTTATCCTTTATTATAAACTGCTAGAAGGACCAAAAGCCATCCTTTCAGTTATTAGCAACAATTCAGGCTGTTCATTTGATACCCAATTACTTTGTCAGTCAGGAAACACTATTCATTCTGGGCAGTTTAGTGTGAAAAGCTGACAAGGAATGTGGAGAAAAGTTGGGATCATTGTTATTCAGCCGTGTTCCAGGCTTTATAACACCATGTGAAAATACCTGCAGCCACTCTACTCCCGGCTGAATATTTCCAGCTTGCTTGCTTTGTTCTTGAATATATTGATAAGGGATTATATGGTCAATAATACTCAGCTCACTTTTTGCTGTTAAATTCTTCCCTTGAAAAATTTCTGGTAAATTACATAGAGGATTCAGGGGCGCTTTTATGGCTTTCTGTTAGTACATTACCAGACTTGTATAATTAGCAAGTAATTTACCCATATTAAAATCATTGCACAAATTCACTTGGTATGGGATTTCATTTACTGTTTGAAAAATCGAGGTTGTGGGAAGAACTTATTTGTTTTTCAATTGTTCTTCTATTTCATTATAAACTACATATATATATATAAGCAAAAACAAACAAACAAACAAAAACAAGATGATCTTAAATCTTTAGAACAGAAACAGCAACGCATTTGTTAAATCTATTCATTCATAATCTGTAGCTCTCAAATAACATATTTTTCCAAATGAAGAAAAATACTACAGTGTAACAAAAGAATTGTGTTTGCTGGTTTGGGGAATCTGTATTAAGTTCACAAGATTTTTAAGGGGAGTATTCATGTAAGAAAATCATCCATGCATACTAAATGTGCTGCAGCTATCAATATTTTGGCGGCTTGATTTTGAAGATTGAGGCTGATAAGGACTAGTTAATTATAACAATCTTCCAGCGGCCTTAGAAATATTTACACTAGAAAAGATGACCATTTTGAACAAACCTGTTGCCAAAAGATAAATTTGTTTGGGGAAGGATGGGCATATGGGAAACACAGTGAAGTAAAATTCATGGAGCGTGATTTAAAGTTTTTTGTAAGAAATGAAGATGATTGGGACATACTGTAATATCACAAAGCAATGTCTGATTATAAGTTAAGCCAAGATAAAACACAATTTTCCTGTAAAGTTGCGTAAGAGCTTAGTTTTAGTGCCTCACAATGCTGTGAGGGAGAAAAGGATCAACATCTGGAGAGGGGCAAGTTATATGTTAATGGCTACCTGACTACTTGGCAGACCAGAACACTGAGGAGTGAGGAATCAGGAAAATGCATATGGAAATTAGTGTGAATTATGTTGTGCGTTCGGTAAAAATACATTGTTTCAGACTCCTATGTGATTGATATGTATGAGGAATTTTGGTTGTTGTACACCCTTGGGTATTCAAATGGAATAACCACAAAAGTGCAGTTCTGGGAAGTCTGCTTAGCTTATGTAGAGGCCTTGGAAAAAGACAATCCACTGCACTTAGCATAAAGATCAATGCTTCACTTCTACAGAAGGCTGAAGGACAAGATGTCTGCAGAATGTTATAGCGGGTGGGAGAGGAATCTATGCAGACCAAGGGACATATAGGAACACACAAGACAGTATAGGTGAAGTCATACATACAACCTGAACATCTGGATATAGTAGAAGGGATTCAATGGATTGATATCCTACATAACAAATTTTGTGTTCCTGATTTCCCAACCTTATCACTTACAACTTCATATACTAGTTGACAAGTTAGGACATCAAGATTTTCCCAAGACAATATTTTAGTAATTACTGTCTCAAAGCACCCTCTGTGTAACTGGAAGCATTACCCTTTGTTCCAAAATAAGGGACACCGCATTTAGGAGAGACCATTGTGAATCTGTAGGATTCCCTTTTAAGTGAGTTGGATCCAGATACCTGTGGGAATGATTTTCTACTCTCAAAAACCAGGGCAGAGCCAGAATCAGTTCTCCAACAGTGTGTGCTCAGATTTTCCTAGGAAAGGAAGGATCCAGAATCTTACTGTCATTAAGGTTGGAAATACCAATAAGACCCAACCATCAACTCATGCCTGTGACATTTCTAGATGATGTCACTGAGCATCATGTCTACCCTCTTCTTGAAAACCTCCAGGGACGGTGACTCCACCACCTCCTTGATCAGCCTGTTCCAATACACCACCACTCTTTCTGAGATGAAGTTACCCAACCTGAGAAGGAAGAATGGAAGCACCACTTGAATCTGTGGCTAGATCTACATACTTTCTACTGAAACAGACATTTATTAGTGCTAGGAAACCATCCACACTATTCTGCTTTGTTTGGCCACAAAGATGGAGAGTAGGATTGCCCTAGAACTCTTATAACCCTTGCCAGTTTTCAGTCTTTCAGAAAACTTTTGTATGGGAGTTCAGACAGTCAACTAACTAATCCCAACATGTTGTTTGAAACAGCAATCATATTTTGGAGGGTGTGAGAATTTCACACAGAGAATTTAAAGTCTACTGACAGGAGTGCCAAAGAATGTTCCTGGCTGTGTCTAAATTATGTGCACAAACAAACTAAGGACTTTTTTGTTGTTGTTATCAAGAGACCCCATGTCAAATAATTTCTCATAAAAATGAGCTCAATAGATTTTCACAATGAATAAACCAACTGATTATTTGAGTCAGAAGACTTCAAAGGCTGTTCTAGGATTCAGAAGGGTTCCAGCAAGCAGAGGTCCTCCCAGATTACTTAGGGTTGTTGTTTGCTTCATACCAGCACTTTTTTTTTTTTTTTTCTATATCTCTCTTCTATGTAACTGGCACTTTTCCCTCTATTTTTTTTTTTTTATCTCAACACATCTGATGTATGTATGCAGCAGTAATAACTCCACTATGGACGCAAATAAATAATTCGGATATTAACACAAAGCTTCCTCTGGAAGCTTGACTCTTTAAGTTCTTATTCTCAATGAATGGAAAAGTACAATGTTTTTATGATTTGTAAAAATAAAATAAATTATTATCTTATAGAATTGGATCATATTCCCACTCTGCTTACGTGCTTTTTAAAAGTGGTATATTGATTTGTGTATTATTCAGAAACTTCACAGAGTTCATGAGTGATGTTCAACTACTGGAATTATGAGAATAAAAACCATTACACATTATTATTCATATATATATTCATATATATTTTATTTACATGTTTCAGAGGAAAGGAAATAGGGCATGTACAATAGCATTGCCTCTGTGAAAATAAGTATATAAATGAAAACTATTAGCTTCCTGATAAATTCTGGAAAAGACTTGTATTCTGTTATTTTTGTTGTTGTTTGAATGCCATTTAAAAGTTACTAGAGTTCATGAGACATTATTTTGAAAATCATGCACATTTGTTATGAATTAAATCCTTTATTTGTTTTACTTTAACATATTTTTTAGAATTTTGTAACATCATATTACATCTGGACTTTACAGATAGCTTTTTAGAATCTAATAAAAATCAGTTTCTGGTGTGGAATTCTATTAGACGAAAACTTCATAGTATTTTCATTTGTGTAGGAGTATTTCATGGGAACTGATTGTGTTAACAGGACATAGGATTTGTGTATAAATGAATTAAAACTATCTGTGAGTGGAAGCTTTCACTAGAATATGTTTCTTGGCTTGACATTAGCCCATCACAGAGCAGAATTTATTCCATTAATAATCCAAGTTGAATGTATTCTTTCTGTCTTGTAATTATTTCAAAAGATTAAGAATACTATATTAATTTGAAGAACTACATTTACATATTGTACTGTAGATAGCATTTATCCTGTTTCAAGCCCTCTCTAAATTCAGGGCTTTTTAATTTTTTTTTTTCTTTTAAATATAAAACCCCCTGACAAAACACCATCAACCAACGAAATAAAGCCTGATTGACTGTTGTAGGATTTTTCAAATTAGCATTGTCTAGCAACTTCTGCTATAGCTGTCTTTTCACAGTTCTCCCAAGAGGGAAAGAAAATAAGACTGGCTTTTGCCACAATTGTAAAATTGCTATTCTGTAGGGAAGGATGATCAGAACAGAGCTGATCAAATCAGCCCTCCTGGTTTCTCTCAGTATGTAACTGCAGTGATGCTTATTTTAGAAACAGACATTTCATCCATTCCTGCTTACAAAATTTAGGGTATCTGAGTTCTGTAATGAAATGCATTTTACATTAGATACACCATCTAAACAACTTCTGGAGCGGAGAGAGATCTCAGCACTTCCAGTCCTAATTAACCTGTGGGTTTCCTCTTGTGGTATGACTTAGGCCTATTAAATCATGTGTTTCTTACTGCATAGTGGCACAAGTTCAATGGGTGGCAAGGAAGGTTTATCCCTCTTCCAGAAAATTGTATTCCAGCAGCTAAAGTTTTGGGGAGGTGGATGCAGAAATGTGAGCTCCCTCCAGCTGGAGCAAGAAATGAATTCAGTTGATTTTCTAAGCTTTAAAGGCAAGGTAATTGCATGCCAACCACCTCTTATGGTGTTCTATTAGAATGTACATTCTCAGAAGCATCTAACTTGCTAATACTTGAGGAAGTATTTTCTTAGATAAATTCCACCTTTCTGGATTCCAGTGGGATGGAAGCAGAATAGAGAAGCAGTTACATCCCTACAATGCCTACAGCATGGAATTTTAGAGAATTATCAACTCTAATGTCAAATATGGATAGAATGAATACAGATACTACTAGCCTTTCATTCATGACAGAAGATTCATGGCAGATCACAGGCATAGATACAGAAAAAATGATCACCCATACTGTTTAATTATGAGTATACTCTCCAGCAAAATCTCACTCTGATTCAGCTAGCATGTAAGAAAATAGTTCTCTGGCATCCTTTGGAAATTAGTGGAGCATCATTCCCAGTAGGCAGTTTGAATATTGTTAGCTTGTTTTTGATGGCAAGAGAGCTTAATAGTAGCAATGTGCCAGTTGGCTTTTGTTTCAAAGAATGCCCTAGGCTCTGTTTAGTTTACTAGTGTAGAGTTTTATTGTTTCTAACATCTAAATCTAAACTAAATTTTACTGTATTCTGAAGAGGCTCTTTTAGGAGGTTGTCCTGATTTGGAACCCATCTTGAAAACTTTAATCATGTAAATTATCATGCCTCAAAAGTTCTATTGATGAAGCATTAGCATGTTACTTATAAAGTAAGGACAAACACTTGTGAGTGAGAAAGTGAAAAAAAAAAAAGTGGATCAGATGAAATTTTGAATCCAGTGGAAAAAAAAACAAACTGGGGAGGACTATGCTGAGCTCAGGGAAGTTCAAGGGCAAAGTAAAATGGAAAATAAAAAGGTATTAAAATAACAGGAGAAAAAAAAAAAAGGAAAAAAGCAATATGGAAAAGGATCAGTAGACTTCTAAATTAAACAAGAAAAAAGCAAACAAGTCACTACAAAAAAGCTTCAAAGATGGTTAGAATAATTTTTTTTTAAATATAATTTAGATGGTGCAACGTAAGGTGGTGTGAGTTAGGACACTACTAGGAGACCGTAAGCAAGATTTTCTGAGACAAAGAGAGAGACTTATTTTTTAAAGAACGTTATTTTAGCCTTTTTTTTTCTTTCAGATTGGAGTTTTCATTTTAAAATAGATCTCTTCTAGTTTGTATTCTAATTAAAGCTTCCTTCAAATATTCAAATTTCTTTGCATGTTTTTAGTATAGTCATTTCTGGAATGCATGCAGCCAGATGAACTCAAAATTTGGAATGAACCAGAGTTCTGTCCATATGCCTTAACAAACTTCTGACCCTCCAAAACTCTCAGCATTCACTTATTGCACTTAGATTCTCAGAACTAAAATTGCCGATGCATATACATGGTGAAGGCTTACTTCCTTACAAGCTTATTTCATTCTTCAGTCAATACATTTTTCTTTCTAAAATAAGTCCATTTTTCTAAGTTAATTGATTTCCACAACTTTTCCATCCATCCCTATTACTTCTAGCATAATTCTCTTAGATCGTATCTGTCTGATTTCAAGCATTTGTATACAGTATGGACATCTCTATCATCTGCATCCATGTTACTTTTGTATTCTAATTGTTACAGTGGAATTATTACTAAAATAGATGTCCAAATCCCACTAAATAAATAAATAATTAGCCCTTTACCATGCTGTATCTTGGAGAAGGACCTGCAGCTTAAACCGAGGGAGAAAAGAGAGATGTACAGGAAGTGGAAGCAGGGTTGTGTAGCCTGGAAAGAATACAGGGGTGTTGTCTGCATGTGTAGAGATAAGATCAGGAAAGACAAGCTAGACATGGAGCTGAACTTTGGAAGGGATGTGAAAAACAAAAAGAGAGGGTTCTGTCAGTACATAGGCAAGAGGCACACCAAGGAGACTATTCCCCCTCTGATAAACAAAGATGGAGAACTGACTTCCTCAGACATGGAAAAAGTTGAGGTGCTCAATAAGTGCTTTGCCTCAGTCTTCATTGAGTCCAGGCTCCCCACATCTGCCAGGACCCTGAAACTCCAGGTGTGGGTGAGAAAAGCAGTGAGGGTGGTGGAGCACTGGAGCAGGTTGCCCAGTAGGGTTGTGGAGTTGCCCTCTCTGGAGATGTTCAAGACCTGCCTGGGTGCCTACCTGTGCAACATGGTCAAGGGAGCTTGCTTCGGCAGGTAGGTTGGAATAGATGATCTCCAACCCCCTACAATTCTGTGATTCTGTGATTCTGTCCCACTGTAACAGTGCGACAGGTCGAAGACCTCCTAATGAAACTGAATGTATGTCAGTTCATGGGACCAGATGATATGCATCCAAAAATTCTGAGAGAGATGGCTGATGTGGTTGCTAAGCTGATCTCCATCATTTTTGAAAAATCATGGCTGTCAGATGAAATCCCCAGTGACTGGAAAAAGGGAAACATTACTCCCATTTTTGAGGGAGAAAAGATGACCCAGGGAACTACAGGCCGATGAGCCTCAGCTCTGTGCCTGGGAAGATCATGGGGCAGATCCTGCTGGTTACCACGTTAAGGGACATAAGAGATAAAGAGGTGATCTGAGACAGCTAGCATGGCTTCCGCAAGGGCAGATCTTGCCTGACCAATCTGGTGGCCTTCAGTGATGGAGTGATGGCATCATTGAACAGGGGAAGGGTGACAGATGTTATCTACCTGGACTTCTGCAAAGACTTTGACATGGCCCCTCACCACATCCTTCGCTCTGAAGAGGAGAGGTATGGATTTGAAAGATATACTGTTTGATGCATTCAAAACTGATTGGCTGGTCACAGCCAAAGGGTTCTGATCAACAGTTCAATGTCTGGGTGCTATACAAGTTATATTTTTAGAAAATCCCAACCAATTTTCTTTTTTTCCTGTGATGTTTACAGGAATCTTTACAAGTGCTAGACTTCTGGTACACTGAGTCTCCTGACCTAACGTAAGATGTTACTGAAAATGAAACCCTTGTTTTTTTCAGTATCTCTAAATGTGAAATGAGCAAAGTCTACCTTTCCTCTGTCATCCTAAAAATTCACTGAAAATATTTTCATGATGCTTCATTGGAATTAAATACTGCTTTATTGTTCAGTAAGGATAGCTATATGTGTTACTCAATTCTTGTAGAGTAAGAAGGACGACCCTGCATTTTAGACTGAATTTTTCACCTGTCTCTACTGGGAATGGCAAGCTATTTACAGTAATTCAAGCACATTCCTATCAGATAACTCAGCAGTGACAAAACTGGATAATGTGTCATATTTTAGGTTTCAAGGAAACAAAATAGTATCTATGAAAAAATAATTTTTTCCTATCTGTTCTTGTGTTCCCACTTCATATACTATTTTATATAACCTTAATATTCAGGCTTTAATTTTTATAAAAAAGATAGCAGTATTATTTTGCATGCTTTACAAATACATATGCTATGCATTGAATTAATTATGTGTAGCTAAATGTGAATTAAGAAATACAGAGCTGAGTGAAGATGAGTGGTACTGACATAACAGTGGATTAAGAAAAATATTACAGTGTTTGAGATATTTTTGGTACATTTAATATTTTAAGAAACTGCTTTGTGCTATCTTTTTTCCTTTAATCTGTATGATGAAAAATTCAATTCCTTCTAGAGACTACTGAATAAAAGAGTATACATATAGTGGTATTCCCTTTTTCATCAGTAGTAGTCAGGACAATATTTATCTAAACCCAGTTTCTTCATCTTCACTTTATTTATATAATCTGAAGATGTATGCATACACGAAGAAACTTTCCTGTCAACTTTATGTAACCTAGGATGCAGAAAGCTATCACTTTATTTCATTAAGCTCAGCTCCACCTCATAGGACTGAGATATGAATTTGCAATGGTTGACTGCAGCAGAATGAAGTTCACACACTATTACAGAGAGCTAGTGCACTTTAAAAAAATGAATTTATTTCCATAAATGTAAGTGCTAAACAATTGACTCCATTAAAAATTATGGATTACTACATTTAGGATTTCTATTTGCATATTTTCTCCATGTATTAGTTTTTGAAGTACCATTTTAGGCAATTTTTGCAGAATGACAGATACAGTTTTTCATTAGGATTGTGGCATGCTGCTGTCCGAAATTTCAACTCTAGAGGACAAGCTCCATTTGAATTACTTTATAATATGCTAAATTGCTATCAGGATTTAATTACACAAGAAGATATATATATATATTCAAGGTTATTACTCTGAGGTTTAAATCTTTGAAATAATAATAATAATAATAAAGCTTGAAAAAATCACGAAGTCAAGAAATAATTCACATTAAGTAAAATAATCCAGAAATATTTTTTAAATTTTGATCTAATTACGTGTTTTTACAGGGGAAAAAAATCATCTTAGTAGTATGAAAAAGTAAAAAAATCACCTGAAATGCTAGTGAGATTATGTTATGCTCTATTTTCTAACACTGTAAATTCATTTTTTTTTCATTCAGTAATTTGACTTTTTATTCTTGGCCACATTTATGCATTCTTGTTAGTCTTATGATCCAAGTTCATAGTTCTATCTCAAGGGAGACTTCCACTCATGTTTTTAAATTGGAAAATGACCTAAATTGATAGCTGTGCATGGCTTCCTCTGAAGATCTTGCGTACAGAACCTAGCAGTTTTGTATGTTTATGAAGGAAAGGAGAGTATAGAAGGACTAAGGAGGAAAGGAAGCTGGAAGATAAAGGAAAAAATAAAGAAGAAATTCATGAGGGAACTGCAGCTGAAGATAAAATGCAATATAGCATCAGAGTGCAAAAAACAGATGGACAGAAATGTAAGGAAAACATTCCAAAAAGGTGTTTCCTCTAGAGATCTTGTGTCACAGATGTTGCCACTACTAAAGAGAAGTAGGATTTAAACATCTATCAAAAGTCTGCTGCTGTCCTGGTGGGAAAATAAATAGTTGAAAATACAACTCATCTAAACCATAAAGTTACCCTGTAAACACTTAGAAGGTTGGGAAACTTGGGAATTATCTACAAACTCTTCCTTACCCAGTTCTCTTCCCATTTGTATCTCTCTACAAGTGCATGAAGTATGTATAATTATGTATATATAGACTGTATTAGTTGTGTGTACATGTATATACAACAGCAGCTCTGAAAGTAATGCCTCCTATTTTAGGATGTTGGCCCATGACGTCAGAGGCAGATGCTGGTGGTATGGCAGTAGAGGTTGAAACTTCCCACCAACATTCCTTTACATTTTGTTGCCAAGAACAGCAGAGGGGCAGTTTGACAAAATGATGTCTGATATGGAAGCACGTATGAAGCAAAATGAGTCACTGAATACTTCCATATGGAAAATAAAAATGCATCCTTTGACATTTACTAAACATTTATGGAGACCAAACAGTGAATGTGAGCACGGTGAGGTGGTGAGTGGTGTGTTTCAGCAGTGGCAACAGTGATAGTGATCACCTCTGCTGGTACAGATTTTTATAAATTTTTATTTATGTGTTCAAATATAAGTAAGAATAAGCATCTTAAAGCATGCTAAAAATAGTCTGTACTGGCCAGACAGAAGCTGGTCATTTCTGTAGGTGCTGTCTTTACTTCAGTGTACTTCAAAAAAGTCCTGACTTAGGGGAGGAATAATTCTGTCCATGCCTTTTTTTTTTTATTTTCAGTTACAAAGCAACAGCATCCTGAGCTGTGTGGGAAGGAACTTTGCTCGCAGTTCAAGAGCTGTGGCCTTCCCCATGGCCTTCGCCACTCATTCAGTGCTTGTCAGAAAAATTTGAAGTGCTGAGTCCAGCTCTGGGCTCCCTAGTACAAGGCAGGCAGTCTTATTGGAACAAATCCACCAAAGGACCACAGGGGTAGTTATGAAAAGACAGATATGATGAGATGATGAGAGAACTGGGACTGTTCACCCGGTTGAAGAGAAAGCTCAGATGAATTGTAGCAATGTGTATCAATACTTGATGGAGGAAAGTAAAGAAAATAAAGATGGATCCTTCTTGTTGTGCCAGGTAATAGGAAAAAAATGCAGTGGGCATATTTTAAAATGTTGCATCTCCATTCAAACTAAAGAAAAAGCTTTTTTTTTTTTTTTTTTCTCTCCAGTGTATTTATTTGCTTGTTTGTTTGTTTACTTATTTATTTTTTTCCTGTGAGGGTTGTCAGACCCTAGCAAAGGTTGCCCAGAGAGGTTGTTGGAGTCTCCATCCTTGGAGATATTCATAATTTAACAGTTTACTATTCTAGCCAACCTGCTGCAGTTGATCTTTGAAAAGAAGGGTTGGACTAGAAAATCTCCAAAGGGCCCTTTCCATCTCAACCACACTGTGATCCTGTGATATGATGAAACAGACAGACATCTGGAAAGTCCTGCTGGGTCCCCTCTCTGCACCCCTCCTGAGGCATGACAGTGCCATTCTGTAGGTATTGAACATTTCTCATACTTCTCCAAGCTGTGGATAAGGCACTGCTTTAAATCAGGTGATTTCCAAAGGCAGATTAAAAGCAGAACAGCATAACAGGAGGGTCAGCATCTTATCAGAACCTTTTATTTATGCCTCAGTAGCATCAGAGGCCAGCTGGCTGGAAGGGAAAACAGCCATGCTCACAATGTAATAGCTGCCATGTAGCTGAAGGTAATCCTCCCAGCAGGCAGGTGTTGAGAGCCATGTTGGTCCTCAGACTTTAAGCCATTATAGTTTTCTTCATTGGTAGGTTAATAAATCTGTAGACCCGGAGTTATAAATGAACAGTTCTATTCATCTACAATCATGCAAAACTGAATATTATATAATATGATAAATTACATGTTTGTAATTAAATCATTTTCCATCTTTGGTTAAGGCATAGTAATTTTAAAAGGCTGTTACAACACTTTGAGATGAGGTGCCTTCTAACTAGATACTCCTCTAGTGCACTTTTCAGAAGAGACTATCCAGAGATAGTTTTTGGGATACCTAAAAGTGACTTTTCTCTTGTCCTTATTTAGGTAGCTGGAAGGAGATTACAGTATGTTGTGTAAATTTAATGTCACCCTGGCAGGAGGTGGCAGGTTAGGAATCCTGTCAGTCACTGATTTACTGCTCAACAGTAGGGAAAGGCTTTAGAACAAACCCCACAGGAGCATATAAGCACTTCTTTTTTGTCAAGATGTCAGGACACAACAGAGGTTAGCCACTAAGCTTAAAAGTGATTTATGAAAAAAAGACCACCTGGAGATTACCTTATTTTTATCATTTCAAAAGGACATAAAAAGATCATTTTTTTGTCATATCTTTTTCCTGGTCAGTACATAAATTCACAGAGGAACAATTTACTCATAAAAAGGCCATTGATGTTATGAAATTGTTCTAATTTCTAAAGTTGCATGTCATTCATTTCTGTAACTTAGAATGACCTGCAGTGCATTTTACTAAGTTACACATTCCCTTTTCTCACTAAATTTTAAATTTACACATTTAAACAGCTTAGTTTTCCCCAAGCTGCAGGAAGTATTCAGAATCTGCTAAATATTTTAATGTTGAGAGAAACAGAGACCTGAAAGGGAGAATGTTGTTAAAGACTGTGGCATGTTGTACTAATTTTACATCAGTTATGGTTCCAGAAAGCTATAATTTAAGACATTCTGAAAATCCTAATACACTCGCTATAAAGAGCCAACAATAAAAATAACCTTTGGAAAGTATAAAAGCTAGTAGTAGAAGTCATAAATTGAAAACTTTAGTGTGATTGGATTAATAAAAAAATAAATCTGTAGAATCCCAAGAATCTATGTTTAATGTCAAGGTCAAGACTTGAACATAAAAGTCACATAAAACAATGCAAGGTATTATTTTTAGCAGTAAGAGTACCTAGTCCAAAGTTGCACTTAAAACTTCAATACAGATTGCTTACTTGTTTTCTTTTTTATAACTTTTTTTTTTTTTAATTATTATCAACTAGAAAATACATTATTAACTGGAAAATGCATTATTAACTGGAAAATGCATTATTGACTGGAAAATGCAGCTGGGTTTTACAGTTACATTGTGTACCACTTCTCTTATTACAGGGAACTAGTTCAAACTGAATGGGAAAACGTTCTGCAAATCTGTGACATAGACCTTCTGACAGAAACTATTTTCAGAATCTAAAATATTCAGGGTGAAGCAAGCACTGTTTAGGATGACTATGGAAAAATGCCCTTGGATTGCATACCATATAAAAACAGGGCTTGGCTCAAGCTTCAGCCGTGTAGACAAAACATAATTTTCTGAAGTCAGGAAGGAAGGAGAAGAGTGAGAGTGCTGTGCCTGCTCACAATTGGGAAACTGAAGTTTCAGGATGGGAGCTAGGTCCTCAGTTTCTCAGTGTGAAGGACCCTGGAGAACAAGGTTTGCTTTCACTCAGTGGCTGAAAGGCTGAAGGAGATGGAGATCCAGCTGCTGTGTTTGAAATGGGGCAGTATTTCTACAGTCCCCCATAGGGTACTGACCCTAGCTTGGCAGACACGGAAGCTGAGTTTTCTAGGGCTAAGTCGCAGACAAAGCAAGTAACACTCCTGACAGTCAGCTGCTGCCTTTGGAGTCGTGGGAAAAAAAGAAAACACCAAAATCTCTGTTAATTGAGGAAATACGCCCGTCTTTTCTTTAAGAAGTGGAAAGAATGGTTACTAACTTACTTTTATATTCCAGCAGAAACGTTTTTTTTTCTTCAGAGGCTAGGTGGAGGGACTGAACCATTCACCTCAGATGCGTGTGATTAGCACCCCTCCAAAATACCAGAAATAACAGATACTTATTTTCTTGGGGTATTTTCTGCTCTGGAATGTAGATGCAGAAGACTTGGATATTACAGGAGTCAGAGCAGATTTTTATATCCATATCCTAACAGAAGCCTGTTTACACAATTTTTCCAGTCCATCCAGGACAAATTATATACTAGGAAATTTGCATTACTCTGCATGAAAGTCATTGGTTTGAAACAAAACTGGAAAATGTCATGTCCAACTAATTTGATTTTCAAATTGAAACTACAACTCAGTAAATGCTGAGGAATATATCTTGCCTCAGTTATTCAGATGAGTTATAATATAACCTCTTTTTGCTATATTAATTCTCTCAGAATAAAATTCTTTTTCAGAAAGTTCATAATATTTATCAAAAACAGACTTTTATAGTTACTCAGTGCTATATCTCTCTTACTTGATTCAAATTCTACAAATCTTATTACTTTCCTATTGTTTGCATGAACTTAATTTTTAAGGTGTTTGTTGGAACCACATCTGTTAAAGCATAATCTAGAAGAAAAATAGCTACCAAGCTTTAGGAGTATTGAGAATCAGAGGTTGTCTGTTGGTTATGGATATATGTCTAAAATGGTATACAAAAATATTTTCCTTTATGTAATCTGTACATTGAGTGATTGTGAGTTTCCATTTCTCATGCTACGCAGTACCATGGTTACAGAATATAGCTATATTTCTGAGAGACAATGTCCTTTGGAGTCACTGTCAAGCAGAATTATTCCAACCCAAACATACATGAAGAATTGTCCTTTAAAGACTGATTCCATGAGACTTTCTAACTCCTCAGTTCCAGCCTTTAGACCACCTTAATGCCTATTGTTATTGTGTTTTTCAGTGAAATTTCTAAATTTCTGAAATGTGGATCTGGCAATCGAAAATACATACATTTATCCTATTACAGTTTACTTGATAATGAAATTAAAGATATTGTTACTATTAATAACTTCTAATGTATCATTTCCTTTTTTTTTAATTTGTTTTCTTTTTGAGTGGTAACTATTCTGCAAAGAATGTCATTAGTAATAAACAGAAAAAATAAAAAAAAATAAATCTTGGCAATTTTTACAACGTATCAGTCCACATGTTGATACCATGGCAGAATTTAAAATTACTCTGCAGAAGTTAAGTAGTACTGATGTGGCATCTTGTATGCCTTCTCTTTGGAGATGTTAAAGAAAGAAAAAGAAAATGTAACAGACTTGAATAATAATATTTTTGTGGCACATTAGGTCAGTTACTTTCACCTCTTATATGACTCTATACATGAAATTTCATCTGCTTATCTGATGTTCTGTAATGAGTTTGACAATATGAGCTTGTAAAAAGATAATTTTTTCATAAGAATTTAGATTTGATCTTCATAACTTTTTGAAATCTGTTTCTCATCTAGATACTTACTCATTATCAAAAAATGATTTCCTTACCTTTTATTTTACTTATTTCTATGTGAGAAAAAATGATGAAAGTCTTTGAACATCTCATAATCGACAATTTTACAGTTTTCATATAATTTTTATTGATTTTAACTACATTTTTTTTAAGAATAACGTTTTGAAGAAATAAGTTATATGCCTAATAGAATAAGTAATTATTCCATAAGCCATGACTACTGTCTTAGAGGTTCTAGTCATTACATACTGACTAAATCTAATACATGAAAATATACAGTGAACAACTGCACTATTATGACATTTTTAACCTTCTAGTGATAACTGTAATTTTTTAATTACTTCTCTTTTCTGCCTTATTTCAGTCCAAAATCAGGAAAGTATTTTTTTCTTTTTTTTTTTTTAAGAAAAAGTAACCAAGAAAATATATTTAGAATTTGTGTAAAAAAAAGTTCTTAAACATAAGTTTTGTAAATATACTTCTGCGATATGTATTCATAAAGTATTAATATATATGCATACTGTAATATATATAAAACATTAATGCTGAATACATCTTCTTTGATGTCATACCTATGTTTGTAATATACATCTGTTGTAAGAACAGTCTACTGGCTCATAACATATCTGTAAAGAATTTCGAGCATGAAATTAAAATATGACATTAAAGTCATGAGTTATCTTGTTTTTTATCTGAGAAAAAGTAGAGGGTCACCAACATAACTAAAAACAAAACAATTCAACAACTCATTTTTATTAGTAGTTTTATTACTCAGATGACAGACATATTTATCATCATCATCATCATAGAATGATCATAGGATGTCCTGTGTTGAAAAGGACCTCAAAGATCATCTAGTTTCAACCCTCCTGCCATGGGCAAGGTCACCAACCACTAGAGCTGGTGGCACAGAGCCACATCCAGCCTTGCCTTGAATGCCTCCAGTGATGGGGCATCCACAACCTCTCTGGGCAACCTGTTCCAGTGCATCACCACCCTCTGAGTGAAAAACTTCCTAATAACATCTAACTTTCTTAAAAATGGGAGTCATGTTTCCCTTTTTCTAGTCACTGGGGATTTTACCTGACAGCTATGATTTTTCAAAAATGATGGAAGTGGCTTGGCAACCATTATCCGCCATCTCTCTCAGAATTCTTGGATGCATATCATCTGATCCCATGGACTGACATACATAGTTTCATTAGGAGGTCTTGGACTTGTTGCAGTGTAACAGTGGGACAGAATCCACTCTTCTCACCCACACCTAGAGTTTTGGGGTCCTGGCAGACATGGGGAGCCTGACCACCAGTAAAGACTGAGGCAAAGTACTTACTGAGCGCCAGTTTATGAAAATTGCTTTCACATTTTTAGTAAAAGAAATGAGGCTGTTAGTCTGAAGACTTAAGAGGAAAACTTACAGAAAAAATGAAGAATAAAGCACTTAAAATAGTATATATGAAGAAATAACTCTCTGACACAATGTATACATAGGTCCCTAAGTGGAAGCAGAGACTGCAGCAGACTTATAAAGTGAATCAGAAAACTGTCCTCACTCAAAGTGTTTTTGATCTACAAGATGCAATATGCAATGGGAGAAATGGGAGAGGGACGAGGAAGAACTTCCCCAGGAGGATGCTGAGGCAGTGGAGAGGTGCCCAGTGGGGCTGTGTCATCTCCACCCTTGGAGGTTTCTGAGGCCTAGATGGACAGAGCCCTGATCAGTCCCCTCTGGGATAAAGTTGACCCTGTCCTTGGAGGAGGCTGGACTGGAGACATACTGAGATCCTCTCCAAACTGAGTTATCTTGAGAACCTGTGACTATTTTGTCATTACTTGGTTTTATGTGTTGCATTGCAGCTGGACTTGATGGTCTCAAAGTTCTTTTCAGCCTTAATGATACGGTGATTCTAAGATAAAGCAGCACTGCTGTATACATAGTTCTCTTCAAAAGTAGTATCTCCTATTTATTTCCATGGAAAATACAGCAGAAACATAGAGCTCAATAACACTCTTTCATATAGCAAATTCTTATCTACAAAACACTGTTTGTCAGCATAGTCATCGCCATTAGCTATACATGTTTGCCGGTGATGAACAAAAGTTGGCATGTCACACTTGTAAAAATCTGCACCAGCAGAGGTGAACACTGTCAGTGTCATCACTGCTGGAATGCAACACCCACCACTTCACTGTGCTCACTTTCGCTATTTGGTCTCCATAGAAGTTCAGCAAGTGTCAATGGATGTCAGTAGTGCATTTTTTTTTCACATGGAAGAATTCAGTTACACATCTTTGCATCATAGGCACTGCTATGTCAAACACCATTTAGTCAGACTGCCCCTCTGCTGCCATCTGTTGCACGGCAACAAAAAAAGTAATGGAATACCAGTAAGTAGGTTCAACTTTTACTGTTATACCACGAACATCCACCTTGGATATCATGGACCAACATCTTAATATATGCATTATTTTCAGATGTTATATGTATGTGTTGTTAAAGGGTCAGCAACAGTTCAAATACTGCTGTTCTTTAAAATGTGCTTCAGTCCTTTCAATCTGCTACTGATGCTTGCTGGGAGTTTTCATGTTAAGGTGAAAGAGGAAAACAAGAAACAGGAGGCAGCTCTAAGGAAGGCAGGGAAGACAAAGAAGAATAGTCAAGAGTAATAACACTGACACTGAGAACAAGATTGAACACTTTGTCTGACTTACAGAAAACAGCTTGTGATGGTTTCCTGTGGAATGGGGCAGTTACTCTCTTTTCTCAGGTACAGAAAATCAGCCTAGTCTGTGCAGACTGCTATGAGCTTAAAAGCAAAATGTTTGTTATAATTCCTTGTTAAGACTATGGCACCCACTTCCCTTCAGGAACATTTTGCTGATATTCAGATACAAAAAAAAAAACGCACAAAAAAACAACCAACCAACCAACCAAACAAACAAAAAAAAACAAAACAGGCATACCCTGCAGAAACACGTATATAGCTAATTGCAACTTCATACAACTCTACAGCTGTATTTATACAGTTATATATTTATTTAAATAAATACATAATTGTAGAATAGTTTCTTGGCTGGTTCAGATGTATTTCAATTTGGCAGCTAAATAATTCCATGTGTTTCTCATTTTTTTGGTTGGAAGCCATTTGTAATCACAGGTATTGTTAGCAAATGCCAAGAAGACTTTTTTTTTTCTATTGAGAAGTGGAGAACAGTGGAAAAAATCTTTAGACTAAAATACACAGAACATCTTTAGCATAACTGAGCTGTAAATCATAAAAATAGTATCTCTATATGACTTTATGATTAACCTCTCTATTTTATCTGATCTGAAAATCTGATTTCTAAGTTTCCAGTTGTATTGAAGTTAAGATCCCATGTTATGATCCCAAGCAACAATGAAGTTTATTGTGGCACTTACTGATGAAAATAAAAAAAGAAGGTGGTGTTTTAGATTTGTCACTAAAGACAAGAGCCAGAAGAAATGGATGATTGTGTTCATTGGGAACATGAGGAACTTAAGTAAACTGTAACACAAAAAAGTGTTATGTGGTGACCAGTAATCTCACTGAGCTACAGTCAGCTATTCTGAGGGTTGTCATCTTTTGGGCAATTATTATATTACATTTTCCAACACATACTAGAGAATTTTACAGCAACTACTTCTCAGTGTTTTGCTTTGCCAGCATCTTTTCATGAAGATGTTTAACTGAGGAGAAAAATGGTTTAGAAACATGTTGTTCTGGGGTTAGTATACGTTTTAAAGCCAGACAGTGTTATTAATGAAAAGCAAATCTAAACAAAAGAATACAAAAACACCTGGGAGAATTTTAATGCTTTGAGGCCTACTTAACAATATGTTCTTTAGTAAAATACCAAATCATCAAATTTCTGTTTAATCTGCCTTGTTCTGCGATACTTTTTTGTCCTTTCTTGATCTCTACCATGTCAATGAATTAGTTATATTTAACAAAAGCTAGAAAAACAGACTGTTTAAGTGTGCAACTCAACTAAGATTTTCGAATGACTTGTGAAGCAAACCCTATTTATAGATGTGTTTTATCCATGTGCTTCGAATTCAGAAAAAAGTAGCATTATAAAAACTTGAACTTCAGTGAGGGGGGTACATAAGAAATATGGAGATTCCCAGCATACAAATCTCATACACAAATATGAAAATACCATTTTGGTGCACTGCAAAATTAGAATCATATATTTCAATTCTTCTCATCTTTTTTTTAAACTGTAGAATAGCACAACATTTTTAGAAAAAAAAATAAACAATATGATGCCAATCACATACATCAGTCCAATCTTTCTACAGAGGACTAGCAGTTCCCTTACACGTGTTATAGTGTTGTGACTTCCATTTGGCAGACTCCTAGCTTTACTGTGAAGCAAAGGCTAACAGTTTCTACTAAGTTTGGGATTCAGGCAAATACGTCTTTATTACAGGAGGTAGTTGCTACTGAGCTCAGAGAAGGGAAGGCCATGCCATCCAGCGTCTCAGGTAGGATAATATTTGCTTTCCTCAGTATCAGTTTTTGGCAGCATTGACTGATTTTGTATCTCAGTAGGAAGTGTAAGGCAAGAATGCTTGCTTTTTAGTATGCTGAGGTACATCTCTACCCGTCCCCTGATAGCTGCTAGATGTGTTTTTTCTCCCTCCTTACTACCTAGAAGTGGAGATGCAGCCATCTTGAAGGGAAAAAGTATGGGATACGAGTAACATACATACTACTGAGAACAGAGTAGTAGCCTGCCAAGACATTACACGTATCGGTGACCAGTTAAGTAAAAATTATACATGAATATGGATAATATGAATGAAGAAACCTGCACCACTTGTGCTTCCACCCCTACTGCCAGATTCAGGGATTAGTATCAATAATAAGAATCATCAGTTAAAGACAATGGCTGTATGATAACCAGCAGGATTAAATCAATATGTATGTTGGATTTTATTAGCTATGTCTCAAATGTACCTATAAACAACAAATACTTGGAATGAAAAAATGTCAGTGTCCTATGTGGGACTGGAGTGGATGTTCTACTTAGTTCTTAAGAGCAGAGAAGTTCCTATCTGACTGAAAAAATAAAACAAGAAAAAAAAGAGGAAGGGGGACAACAAAACATCAATATGTATAGATTCTACAATTGAAATAAGAGGGGCTTTGACCAGAAAGCATAAACAGTGGAGTGTTGTGAACCCTCCGTGACTGTGTCTCTGGTGAACAATCACCTATGGACATTGCTATCAGCCCTGATCTTCAGATAAAAAGGTAAATGAGTAAGAAGTAGGCAAAACCCTAGTTAGCAAGCTAAGTCTGAAGTAGTCTGGATGCTTTCAGTGTAGTCAATAAATTCTGTCACTGCAGTTATAAAAAAAGCTAAATGGCACAAATGCCAGATTAAAACCTTTTGGTAAACACAATTGGAAAATAAGTCCTTGTAGATAAGAACATAACTGGAAAATCTCCTTGGGATAGTTCACAGATTTATCAAAGACTCAATGAGAGTTTAAGAAAGGAAGTTTGAATGTGAAGAACCTGTTAGTAGCACTCAGTTAGCTGAAGCTGTCTTGATAAACATTTCTCTTTATTCTCAAAACTATATTTTCTACGTATTGTTCTAAAGTGAAGTGAGCCAGAATACATTTGTGACTACACTCTATAAAGCAGTGCTGGAAAAGACACAAGTCTCAAACCAGCATGCTATTTTTCCATATGAAAAATCTTCATAGTGTGAGGAATACTATTTCTTCTCCATACTTGCATATAAAACATATTATGTTGGTCCCAATTATCCTGTTAAGAGTTACATAAAACAGAAATTATTGCTGTAAGGTGTTGAATGACTAAATTTCTTTTTCACATCTGTCTTAATTTTCACATCTCCAACAATGTTTTTCAAGTGCAGTAACTAGCAGTCTGTTTCACTCATGCTTACATCTCAAGAGGATAACATCAAGGTTGAACTTGTTATTTCTTTAAGTCTTGTAATGCATAGACTCTCTAACTTCAAATATGGAAATATCTCCAGACAAATTCTTGTAGGAGGGCAATTTTTTTTCCTTTAATGGTGCACATCATCTCATAATGGAAGTAGAAACCAAAGTATTTGGTTATGGACAGCATATAGTCAACAAAATGGAAATGAAGTTCAGGGAAAGAGGGTATCTGATTTTAGGAGTGTTTCTACTACTCATGACCAATGATTGAAATTTTCTAGCTTTGTGTGTGCTATGGCTTCAAAAGATTGAAGCTTTAGCAACTGTAATATTTTTAGATATTTTCAGTGTGTTTGTCTGATACTATAACAGCATCACTATCTGTGCTGCTGGATGAACTTGGTAAAGGAAAGAAACCAGATAAGAAAGTGTATTAGTTATATACATTTTTTGATAGCATTTTTCAAATGAGCGATACCCTGAGCCAGTTCATAATGGTACCACAGATAGAGTTACGCCGGCATAAATGAAGGTGATGGCAAGGTGCAGCAAAATGGAGTATAAATCATGGAGAAGATTGAGTTTGGGGGGGAATCTTAATCCAGCATGGCTATCAAAGCAGTACTTGTTCTTGAGAATCCACAATCCTGCTTGCATCAAGAATGCACAATGAGACTACCAGCGAGGCAGAGACCAAAGGAAATTTTTTCACCAGGATAAATTCTCTCTGTCATAGAGAACAAAGTGTGGTGCCTGATCATTTGTGCTGCTGAGTCCAGGTAATTTCAGTGCCCTCAGGTTAATTTCACGTAGAGACCAGAAATAGTAATGCTTTAGACTGCCTAAAAAGTTTAGGTATGGGAAGAAGATTTTCTTTCACATTCTTGTTTCCCTTTCCACGTGGTAATTGCTTTAGCTAACTGTAGCTTTTCTTTTTTTAACTGATCACCACTGATTATCTTCCACAGTAGAAATCTATATTCTTAGGACTAATCCTGGTCAGTCAAGTCCCTGTTGAATCTGAAACTTCTTTCTTTTTGCTGGTGTGCTTGTCTTTTTTACTCATTTACAGGAAGTAGAGCACTGAAAGCTTGGGAGAGCCAACCTGACAAACATAATTTGTTAAGCTTCTATTCCTGAGGATAACTTACTTGGGAAGAATGATGCATTTGAAAGGGAAAATTAGGGCAGCAAAATGGACCAAAACAAAACAGAACAAAACAAAACACATGCTTGAAAAGATTGGTTTGGCCATTTGAAACCATTTTTGTTGGTTATAGAAAGGAAAATAAATTTCTTAGAAAAGAGAAAAATAAGGTTATTATTTTCTATATTACAAAAAAAAACCAAAAACCTTAAGCTCATCAAGCTCTTTTTTCCTCTTTAACTTGTTTGAACCATAATTATTGAAATTAATAAGCATAATTTTGAATCCAGCCTCTTGAAACCATAATTGTGTGGTCTAAATAATGAAATAAGCTTCATTTTTATCAAATATTTTCAGATAATACTGTTACACTGTTTGACTGTTTATTGTGCATGTACTTTATATATAAAAACAATTCAACAGTTGTCACTAATTACTGAAATTTAATTTCCCCATTATAAATGCAGTGGAGTTGCCAGATCATAGTCTGAACCAGTGGTTGAGCACCAGATGAGAAGATGTGGCTAACCCAGAGAGCTCAGGTGCAAGCAGCACACCTGAGTGATTAGAATGGGTGGACTCTAGATCTGCCCCTCCTTAATCACATTTTAAGGTTAGCTGCTGAGAGAGCAGTATCTCTCTGGATAGTGACTGTACTCCTCTTGAGCTGTTGCTGGCTGTTGGAAAGGTGAGCTAATTCTTTCCTATCTTTTGCTTTGTAGCACTTGTATCCCAGTTGAAGGCACCATTGTTACCTTCTTTTGCTGCATGATGAAGTACAGGAGAAAAGGGTATTGTTCTTTTCTGTGTGCTTTTATCCTTTATGCAACAATGATTTACAAGCTGGTTTGGCTCAGTTCTATGACTAATGGGGCAGGGACACATGGGCCAGTGCCCCAGGGAAGGGGGAGAAGAGGTAAGGATATGGGCCTAAGAACAAAACAGTGGCAATGATCTGAGGAGGAAAGCTAATTTACTAATAGTGGAATACAGAGTAACACAATAGAATACAATATAGTTGTAATGGAAGCTAATAAATGAAATGAGAGAGAGTGTCCAAAAACCAGCCTTACTCTAGTGTTGAAGGTGAGATGGTTAGGGAGCACACAGCAGATGAGCAGAAAGGGAAAAGGGGTGTGTTTTACGACCAGTGAACAGTTTTGTCTTTCCTTCTGAACGGAAATATAAAGTCCACTGGGGTATGTAGTTCTTATCTTCTGAGACAGGTATAGCTGGAACTACTGACAATCCACAGAACTGGAGCATTAACTCTTCAACTCCCAGTACACTTCGTGATGTTACGATGTGGATTACTGATAACAAAAAATCATAAAACCTTGACAGTATACCAGTTCTGTCTAAAAGCACATTGTCTCGGTGATGGAGAGTTAACTACTGAAAGCGTGCTGGAGGCTGAGTTAGGGATGCATTTGGTTGAATGCTTAGTGAAGGGAATAAGGGGAAATTATTAGGAGAAAAAAAAAGAAAAAGAAAACAGACAAAAAACCACAAGCAAGATAAGAGAAGTAAAGGTTGCTGGATATTTAAATCAGTGCTTTCAGGGATGGCTAAATTGGAGAACTATCAAATTGCTAGAGCAGACTGTAAAATGTAAGTACCAAAAATGTAAGAACCTCTACTGTGCAGAATCTTTGTGAATATTTAAAAGAATTATACTCTTCTCTTTGGTAGTAGTAGTGGTAAGTAGCAATTACTTACTACATCTTCCTTCCTTGTGCATTTTTATTTTTTTTCTAGTTTTTACCCTCTTTCCATAGTATTATTTACATATAGAATCCATGTGTAGGAGAAAACTTAAGTGTCTTCCTAAAGCTTAATATTTTTATAATTAAAGTCATCTTTGTCAACCTATCTCATGCTTAAACCTTGAATTGCACTTATCAAAATTATACCAAAGTAATTATATTCAAATTGTGATTGCGATGAGCAGATTGCTATAAAAATTACCTTGCACTTTCATCAGTTTCAATTTCGCTTGCATTTTAAAAATGTTAACAGGTTTTTTGCAGATTGGGCAGTGGAAGAGTTCATATTTTCAATCTAGTTTTGCTCTACATAAATCAATCAAATATTGTGAAATTTGTGATTCTATTTCATTTTACTTTTATTATGATATTAAAATATTTATTTTATTTTGATTCTATTTATTTTTTATTCGCTTTCAAATTCCCGCATATGAGTGTGGTCCAAAGTTTCTGAAAATCTTTCTTTAGACTAATAAGATGGGCTATAGTCTTGTTTAGGGTAGTTTTCACAGCTATTTTGAAGAGAATCTTGTAATGTAAGCCATATAAGTGTGTATTTTCAGTTTTTCTGAAGAAGCTACTTAAGGTTGGACACATTTCTATTTAATTTCTTTCTATCTTTTGAGTTTAGCAAGAAAGTGAGTCTGTTTCAGCTCTTATAAAAGCTTCTTATCTATCAGACTAGTCAACATAAGCAGTAAAGCTGTTGTAAAGTTATTGGATAAAGGCATTTTCAGACTTACAGCCATCAAATGAAACTCACGTTCTTCTTTTGACTTCTCTGTAAATAATGGTTCCTATAGTTACAATTAATTGTTTATAAAGATACATTTATTTTGTTTCATTTTAATTAAGTTATATTTTCCAGTAGCTTGTAATGGTGCTGGAGATCCCATAGCAACTATATGTTCAAATTAAATTTTGTTCTGATGTTGTAAAGTATGTTATAGCAATTTAGGGCCAAATATTCAAAATTGTACCATTCTGTTTCTCTTATGCCTTGTTCTGAGATATTATTAAACAAATTTATGTTATTTTTGTTGCATTTTTTCCAGCTCTTCTGTAACAAGATCAGAGGTTTAGACTCAAAAATTAGTTTCATCCTTTTTCACAAGATAAGCAAGTTGAGCTTAGTGTACCTGAGGGATGTGGGTAACTGTTACTCATATAACTGTCAAGGAAGGATTTCACTTATGTTCATATGGATTATACTTTGAGTTCCTGCCTCTAAGCTGAACAAACTTAAGATACCACAGATGTTAATGTCACTTTTTGAGAAATGACAATGAAATGATTTGTTTTATTTTTGTTGCATTTTCTTCTTAACATATGAAATAAATTATGATTACAGATGCACATACTGTGCAATCTTTACTAAGATTGAGTACTTCTTCATGGAAGTAGTCATATTGAAGCCAGTGGGAATATTTGGATGAGTGAAGTTAATAATATGCGTAGGTCTTTCAAAGACTGTTCTGTGAGAGTAGCTTGAACTAGCTTTTCCTTTTGCTTTTGTCAGATGAGTTTAAAAAAAAATTCCATGGGAAACTGTTTTCATTTATTAGCATTTAAAACAAATTCAGCAAGTACTGGCTCGTTAAATGATGTCTAAAAATAAAATACAAACCCATTAAAAATAATGATATTATTAATGTTTTACAGGTTTTGAAATATGTTGTCTTCTTGTTTTAGACCATTGGGAGGTAGAGTTTGAAGAGTCTGTATTTATTGCATTTCTTCCTGAAAGACAAATAAATAAAACTTCAGATTTTATACAACATCTATTTGGAATAGCCTGTGATCAGCCACAAAGTAATCTGGAACACTGAAAAATCCAGCCTAATATTTCTTTAACTTACCAGTTATTTTTGAATTAATGAGTATAAATAATAAAATGTTCAAAGGACCTGGTTCTCATAAGGAACTTCATCCACCACAATATTCCCTTATAGGGCAATCCAGAAGAACAAAATCAAAGGAGTTATATGGAGTGCCTGGATGACAATTCCTGACTTGATTGAGGGACTGACAGAGAGGAAATGTTCTACCAAACCTCCTATTTGCCAACAAGGAAGAACTGAAAGCTGGGGAGCCCTGGCTGGAGTATCTATGAGATAAGCAAGTTCAGGATCCTAAGAAACAGTAGTGATAATAGTCTATCTATTCTAAATATATTACAAAGCAAATGATGTGCAACACAATTGCTTGCAACCAGTTGACCAATGCTCAGCTGGTCCCTGAGCAGCAGCTGCTACCTCCAGCCAGCTCCCTGCAATTTTAGTTTTTTTTCACATACTGGTATATGGTATGGGATGTCCTCTTATCTGGTTTCTGTTAGCTGTCCTGGTTCTGTCCCCTCCCAGCTCTTTGTGCTTCTCCAGTTCTCTTGCTGGCAGGACAGTGCGAGAAGCTGAAAAACTGAAGTGTACTTAGATCTGTGCAGTCTCTGCTCAGCAACAAATAAAATGCTGGTGTGTTATCAGTATTGTTTTTCTTCTGAAGCTGTAATGTAGCATCATAGTAAACACTATCAAGAAAATAACTCTGAAGCCAGGACATAAGGTTAGGGAGTAGTGAAACAAAAGGGAATTTCACAGATATGTTGGATGTGATGGAGTGTGCAGAGCAATGCTGAAAAATCTGACTGATGTTACTGCAAAGGCATCCTTGTAAGGACTGTAGAGTCTGGCAGGAATTCTTGAAGACTGGAGGAAAGCAGATTTGGTTTCTTTCTTCAAGAAAGAGCTGCAGACTGATCTGCCTCACCTTTGTACTTGGTGGGTGATGGAGCAGATTATCTCAAAAAGTGGTTTCAATGCAACATATGGAAGCTGAGAAGGCAAATGGGAGTGATCAGCATGGGTTTATGAAAGATGGAATGTTCCTGATCAATCTGACAACCTCCTACAATAAGCTGACTGGCTTGGTGGGTTAGTTAAAGCAGGTGCCTTGAAAATAAGGAAAACTGTATTAATAAACAAGTGTAAAAGGAGTAATTTAAGTTACCATTGGAAAAATCAAGGGTAGAGTCAAATTAAGGGATAGAAACTAAATTCACAGAGTACTTATCCTCATGGCACAATTCTCTATAATCTACAAAATAATTTGTGTAGTAAGTGAAAAGAAAACTACCAAAACAATTAAAAAGATCTAAAATTTCCAGTTCATATGCCAAAGTCCTCTAAGCTTCGCATAACTACAATTAAGTACTAGAAGTTCTACCTGGCTACAGCATAATCTATGCCACATGAGTTGCAGATAGTTATTTTTGTACTGGGATGTTTTGCTTATTCTGTATGAATATTGGCATCAGTTTCCCTACTGTTAAAACACTTAGTAAAATGTAATTTGTCATTTATCTCAATTTTTAAGCCACTAGTGCCTCTGATTTGAAGATATCTACTCCTAAGATTTATTAACATAAATCTTGGTTACTTTTGTGCTAGGAAGTACTTCATCTTCTTTTTTCACAAGAATATTGGCCAGCTTCTCTTTCAGTACTCACTAGAAACATTTTTGGGAAGCATCCTGTCACTGGATCATTATAATTATTTTAATGAAATTTTATAGCTCTTTGTCTTCTAGCTAGATTTTGCAGTTATTTGTTCGTAGCAGTCTTTAAAATCCATTAGGCTTTGTTGCTGTATTTAGGGGTATATTTTTCCTAACTCTGGGTGCAGTACTTATGAGATTTTTTTTAACTTTTATATTTACATATGCAGTTTTCCATATTCCATAATATTTAAATATTTTTAAAGTAAAAGAAATTGACAAATATTTTAATTGGAGGGGAAAAAAAATGTTTCTTGTATATTTCGGCATGATTTTAACAAAAGTTCTGGGTTTAATTACAGAACTCTAGCTTTTTAACTTTTCACCTATTCTTTTGTGATTTTTTTTTTTCTATTTAGTCCAGCTTTTCAATGTATTTTTTTGTTTTTCTGGTCCGAAGAATTTTTTTCCCTGTGACTGTCTTCTGCACTGTGTAATTATTCTCACTGAAATGTCAGAAACGTTATTGGCTTGTTTTCTTGGCTACAAAGTCTGCAATATCTTTGATTTCATGAAGTTATTATTTATATTTTTTTATCATTTATTTGTGATGTGTTACTAGCCTGTGTTGGACTTGTTGGACTCCTGGTATATGTGTTGAATAATAGTTCCCCCGTAACACTCTACTTTTACTACATTCAGTGGTTACTCCAGTTACAGTCCTTGCAGTTCTCTGGCTAGATGTGTTGTTTCTGAGCAGCCTGAATCCTGTGGTCCTATTATCCTTTTCAAAATTGTTCTTCTTAACACTGTTACGGATAGTTATCCAAATCTTCTAAACATATGATCCATCCATTTTTAGCCATGGCCTTGTTGAACCTCATTAGGTTCACATGGGACCACTTCTCCATCCTGCCCAAATCCCTCTGGATGGTTTCCTTTCCTTCCAGTGCGTTGACTGCACTGCTCAACTTGGTGTCATCTGCAAGCTTGCTGAGGGTGCACTCAATTCCATGTCATTGATGAACATGTTGAAGAGCACCAGTCCCAAGACTGAACCGTGGGGGACATCACTTGTGACCAGCCTCCACCCAGACACAGAACTGTTGATTGGAACCCTTTGGCTGCAACCAGCCAACCAGTTCTTAATGCATCAAGCAGTACATCCTTCAAATCCATACCACTCCTATTTAGAGAGAGGATATGGTGAGGGACCATGTCAAAGGTTTTGCAGAAGTCCAGGTGGATGATATCTTTCACCCTTCCCCTGTCCATCAATATCATCACTCCATCATAGAATGCCACCAGATTGGTCAGGCAAGATCTGCCACTGGTGAAACTACACTGGCTGTCTCAGATCACTTCTTTATCTCTTATGTCCCTTAACATGGTAACCAAGAGGATCTACCCCATGATCTTCCCAGGCACAGAGCTGAGGCTCACCAACCTGTAGTTCCCCAGGTCATCCTTTCGCCCTTTCTTAAAAGTGGGAATAATGTTTCCCTTTTCCAGTCACTGAGACCTGACTGCCATGATTTTTCAAAAATGATGGAGATCAGCTTGGCAACCACATCAGCCATCTCTCTCAGAATTCTTGGGTGTGTATCATCTGATCCCATGGACTGACTGACATACATTCAGCTTCTTTAGAAGGTCTCCCACTTGTGCTGTTACAGTGGGACAGAGTCTGCTCTTCTCACCCACACCTACAGGGCCCTGGCAGACTTAGTACCTCGTTTTATTCCATGTCTGAAGAAGCCAGTTCTTCATTCGCATTTATCAGAGGGGAAATGCTCTCCTTGGTCTGCCTCTTCCTGCCTATGTACCTGTAGAACCACTTCCTGGAGGATCTGTCCTCTGAGGAAAGGCTGGGTGATCTGGGTCTGTTCAACCTTGAGAAAATAAGACTGAGAGGGGATCATATCAATGTTTATTCATATCAAAAGTGTGGGAGTCAAAAGGACACAGCCAAACTCTTTTCAGCAGTCTGTAGGGACAGGACAAAAGGAAACTGACATAAACTGGAGCATAGGAAGTTCTGCTCCAATATGCAAAGGAAATTCTTCACAGTGAGCTTGATGGGGCATTGGAACAGGCTGCCCAGAGAGGGTGCAGATTCTTCTCTGAAGATGTTCAAGACTTACATGTGCAACCTGCTGTAGGGAACCTGCTTTGCCAATGGGTTGGATTCAGTGATCTCTAGAGGTCCCTTCCAACCCTTACAACTCTGTTATTCTGTGATCCTGTGAAAGCAGAGAGCAGGCCTTAATTTTAATTGAATAAAATAATGAGGTGATTCCTATCATACTGTTCTTTAAAAGCCAACGATATTAATAGTAAAACTACCATTGTGATTAGGAAGATTCCTAAGATTAGGAATTAAAAGTTAATTACAGTAGTGGACATACTTCCTGCAAACTATGCTTCACCAAGAGCCTCCTTCTAATGGCCTGTATCTACATCTGTCAGTTTTCAATAGAGAATATGGATATGCTCCTACACCAAGAGCATCGAAATCTGGTAAGAATTTATATGCTCAGTTTGAGATTGTTGATCTCATAAATTAAAATGATCTCATAAATTAAAAGATACATTTAAATATATTATGTGTATTACTACATTTTAATTTACTGATTACTGACAACTTTGCTCAAGTTATTCCCAGTACAAGTTTGTATGGTTGAAAAACTGCATTTTCTGTTTGATACAGTGTTAATCTGTCTTTAATTTTTGGGTAGAAAGTTAAAAGTACAGTGCCAAATCCAAGGAAGCTATTGAAAATTCTGTTGAGTGTTGGACACAAAGTGTTAATGGGTCTAATGGCAAGTGTCACAGTATCTTGCACTTAAAGGCTTGGGATATTATATTACTATGTCATCCACATATTTGTACAAGTATCAACTATCTTGGCTTCACAATAACCCTTTTATATACAAGGCACCATTTGATACGCATACTTTCAGTCAGCAATGCTAGGTTAAGCAGTACCCAAAACTCCAGCCCCTAATCCTGTTCATTATTCATGCTTTTAGCTACTCCTTATATTCACCTGCACATCTATTTGTGTGGGAGTGCACCAGGATGAGACCTGATCCTACAGGAGAAGGTGTCTTTTTCTTTTATTGGATTCCTTTCTAACTGTATTAATTACCTGTTTAGGTTCTCTGTATGACCTTTCAGACTAGCAGAAAGGCAGAAATGAGTATTTAGATTAGATGTGGGATCAGACTTGGACCATGAATTGCTGAAATTGCTGTCAGCACTGTTAGTGTATGTTGAGGTGGAAGAGATGTAGAACTGAGGGCCAGCAGTGCATTACCAACTGCCCTCAGGGATAGAGAGTGGTAACAGAATGTGCCCCAATGTTTCTGAGTTTTGTCCAGGCTGATCAAAGTGAATTGTGAAAAGCCACCCTTGAAGTAAGACTCCAGCAGTCTTTTTCACCCATCGTGCACCTTCCTTTCATGTTGCTTCCTCAGACATTATCCATAGAGTAGGGATCAGACAGGCAATCCTTCTGACACAGCGATGCTTAAAAGTGTTTTCTACAGGTGAACTATTTCTGCGAGACAGTCTTCCTTCCTGCTTTTTTTTTTTTTCTGTCAAATTAGTGAACTAAGAAATCATGGAAGTGTGTATTTGAAGATCCCCTATACTGTCATTTCTGCCTATAAACTTAATCTATTAGGCAGCATACCACTGTTCTCTGCTTCTCTGAACAGACTTTATAACAAAATTAAAGGGTTCGTCTTATTTTTACTTGTCACCATTACAAAATCTGTGAAGTCAGAAAGCAGTTATGAAAATAAGTAAATAAAAGAGAAGTCCTACTAGTGGTGATATAACAGCAGAAAACATTTGAAGCCTGCTGGATTACTAATGTGAATGTTCTGAACACAATCATATGCATCCATATACAGGAGATAGATATTTGCCTTTGTGTCAGCAGGTAAAGTCTTCACATGCTTCTTAACTGACTGGTCAAAGCATACAGTTTATACTTGAGACACTCATTTCATATTTACTCTTTACATTCATTGAAGCCTGAGGAACTGAAATCTAACCAAAATAAGAACAAACAACCTGCTGGACTGCCAGGGGCTGTAATCATCTCAGACTTTATAAGCAAAGTAGGATTTGGGCAGCTCAGTGCTGACTGAAAGAACATCAAAGAGAAAAAGTGGTAATGGAGTAGGCTCATATGTACATAAAACTACTAGTACTATTTCATTTTGCAGCAATTTCTGCCATATCCGACGTTTGTAATTTTAGAACTATTTTTAATTTATAAAATTAATGGTAAAAATTAGCCAGATGAGATTTCTGTGGATTTTGTACAAATAAAGATAAATTTTTCATTTTTTTTCTTTCATAACAGCTAGGTAACATACTTCAAAATGTTTTAATAACTATTAACATTATGCATGCTTGAAATTAAACCTTAATTCTTGGAACAAGTTTTTGCTTTAAATTATTTTTATATGCACAGGTACATCTATAACCTATCTACTGATTTTCTCACATAGGATATAATAACCCTCTTACATGAAGCAAGCCCAAATTTGAGAGAAGTGACTTAAAATGGTCATGTTGCAGTCAGGAAAAAAAAAAGATAGGAGTGAAATGCCTTGGAAATCCTTTTTCTGGATTAAAAAGATGCAGAGTTTTAAAGACTTTTGGGCTTTCAGATGTGTGGATGGTTGAGGGTTATGCAGGCAAGCATCTTGGACATAGCTTGCAATGTGATATTTGCATTTGCCTCCTCAGGAATGCACAAGTACATGTTTAACACTGCTGCAGAAATGCAAGGCAGTGCAAAATCTTACAGAATACTGCTGCTTTGTTCTAGACTGAACAACACGGTCCTAAATAACGGAATTGCTGAGGTACTCAGAACTGGGAACCCACAGAGAAGGCTTGTTGACCATCCAGTTGGTAAACAGTTCTCTTCAGTACCTCCCAGAAATCTAAACAAACTCTCAGTCCAGGCATCCTGGGACTGGTTTCTCTCCTCAGATATCTGGACTCACTGGATAACACATGTTCTTAACCTCAATGAAGTAAGCATGGTGGAATTGTCTGGAAAGAGTATGTAGAATACAACACAGAACACAATGATATTATATTCATAAAGAAATGCAATTCTTTGGCATTGTGTGGTTGTTTTTAATGTGCTGATAGAACTGTGATATATCACAATGACAGACCGACAGACAGACAGACAAAGAATGTAGCAAGGGAAATGTCCAGTTGGGATAATCTGAAGCTGTGACAAGATTTTAAGGAGGAAATGATAAAAGTAATATAAACTAAAGATTATCACAGTGATACTAATTCTAATATTTAGTGCTCACGTAAGACTGCAAATGAAGCCAAAGGCAAAGACTCAGTCATCAGTTGGAGTCCATCTTTGCTCAAGAGTTGAGTGAACTGGATGTATATCAGTTTTCTTGATATGAAAAGTAACTAGAGACACTTGCAAGTCAGTACTCTGGGCAGATCTGGCAGAACCTCAACGTAACTAGCTTAGAAACGTGTCCGATCATGAGAGTATTGAAAGAAATACACAGATGCCTCCAGGTCATGCTGGGCAAAAAAATGTCTGTACTCCAGAGGGTAGGTCGCTCCAATGAAAATGTCCTGGTACCATTCCAGATCTTGCACCAGACTTCTAGTAGTTTTGACTTTGGCAGCTGCCATAGTTCAGAATATGACCATTTTAACTGGTGTTCAGATTGAATATATCTTACTATAAAAGGCAAAATTGAATTCTTCATGATTTTGAAGAGTATTTGGAAAATATAATTTCAGAGTTTGCACTGTAAAACTACCTCAAAACTGTAAAAGCATTGACGCATTTTTTGTTTGGTTCTGTGTGCTATGTCTTGTGCTAATCATATGCTCATAACAGTCTGTTTTAATGGTAAGTAAAATGTGCAGGCAGTGAGGCTCATATACAATTTTCTTAATTTCTTGATATAGTATCCATTTAAACTTTCTTTAGGCAGGTTGACCAAAGGAACAGGTGTCATCAACAACTGATGTATTTACAGTCTCTCTCAGATTGCACTTTTTTTTTTTTCATTCTTTTTTTAATTTTTTTGTGAAGCAAAATGCATTTGGCTAAGTGAAGAGAATTGTTTAGCATCTTAAATGCCTCTGCTTGCCACAAATGACCAATTAAATAGGCAAAAGAGCTCCTTTACACTTCAGTATGAGACAAAAATTTCTGTTTCAGCTTTCAGAAGTTACTGATCTTAGTTTGAATATATTGAAAAAAGTGAAGAGAAATCACAGCCTGAAAGATAACCCTGTGATAAAAACAAGAGGGAAGCCTTTTAGTAGGAAGATTCTTCACTGGTCGTTAAACACAATCTGTTAAATTTCAGCTTTGATATGATTCATTTAACTTCCTTGGAGCTGAATATACTAAGAACTGACTTTCCAGTTAACATGGTTGTTTTTGAGGTTTTCATTCACTTGTTTTTCACACATATATCCCTTCTGTTGACATGTTCACATCAAAAAATCATTGCTCCTACTTGAAACTCAGTATAGAAATAAATACAGTGTAAGTTAATTACTTTATGAGGTAGGCAGAAAAGGAAAACTACTTCTATTTGATAAATGGAAAAATATGGTCTCACAAAGAAACACAAGGTCACACGAGTTTGGTGCAGTCTGAGTAAAAACTCAGAAGATAATCCAAGTTGTGCTCATAAATCCCATGCCATACTTGTGTTTATATTACTTTTTCTTTCAAGAAATGCTCCCACATTCCAAGATTCAGAAGATTGGACAACTTGTTCATATGTAAAGTATAGTTTTGAATGTGTAAAAAAAACCTACATATTTGTTAGCACAAGTTGGTGACTGAAAAGTGATTTATGCTGAGATTATATTGAATATACTTCCACTACTTCCAAAATACTGTACTACCACTTTGGCATGTAATGTTGGACTTTGGTGAAACTAAAGCCCACATAGACACGTACCAATAAATCAAATAGTGTCCAGGAATTTTCCCAGGCACAAGGGCAAGACTGTCAGTATTAATTAACTGTTACTAATCCTTTGCACATGCTATTTAACATTCTCTCAGACAATTCCCAGACGCAATTCAGGATGTAAAAAATTGTAGGGATGATTCCTGTTAAGCAATCTGCAAGCACCATCCTGCTTTGGAGTCTGAAGAAGCTACTGTATTTACGTAGATTGTGTTGTCCCTGTGAGCTGAGGAGCTTAGGAATGTTCATGGCACCTTTTAACCTCTTGTATAGACGCAACTACTTATCTAAATCCAAAATCATGATTCAAAATATTCAGACCAATTATGTTTGAGAGCTTCCTTCCTCTCAGATACAAAATTTCTTCCACTGATGAGTACATCACCAGTTTCTGGACATCAACCTTTAGTTAGTAACTCTTTTATGCATGTTGTGAAAATGACAATTTTGAAGAGATAAATACTTTTCAATTTACTTTATTATATTTTTTTATTTTCATCTCACATAACTTTAAAAAGTGAGTTAATGAAGAATGAGTTTTCCTTTTTTATCTCATTTAAATAGAATACTGATTTTTAGTTTCGTTTTAGTTTCAAGTGAAAGGACTGTTTTGTGTGTTTCCTAAAAGCCATATTTGGAAATCAAATTATTGAGTACTTACTTGGATAAGTACTCCCAGGACAGGTCAAAGAAATCAGACTTAAGTTAGTTAGTCATTAAGTGCCTTGAAGAAGACTTGAGTCTATGATTAAATATTTCATTTAAAATTTTGTTGAGAGCAAATGTTCATGTTTTGAGGAGATTTAGTAACATTTAGTAGCTAATCTGCCAGAAATTAAAAAAAAAAAAAAAAGAGTTAACATTTACCTTTCCTCTCTAAATAAAGCATAACAGAAATGATCTTTCCTGAAACGACTGTTAAAATCATAGATCATGGAGGGAGGAAGGTGCAGGCTTAAGGTGGAATTCAAGTGAATTCTGTATGCTTTAATAATTTTGCCCTCAGACCAAAGAGAGCAAAAGAGAAGGCAGAACTTGAGCATATTAAAAACAAAAAAACCCTTATCTTTTATGTGTAAAAAAAATAAGTAAGTGTAAGTTGTCTCCAACGAGGCAACTTACACAAAGTAGCTTGTCAAGTCATTTTGGTCTATCTGCAAGACAAAGTGGCTGATGCAATAAACTGCCTGAAGCTAGGACAGCATTTGTTAATAGACTTTTCTCTTAGTATATCAGTACTTAAGATGGCACTCATGTTATGGAGATTATGAAACATCCATCACTATTAATTTTTGAAGTGAAGAAAATGTAGTAAAGACGTTTCATCCTGTTTCTGGACAGGGAGAAGCACTGAATCACTTCTTCAAGTCCCTTTGAAAAAAAAGCATTGAAAAGGCACTTTTATGTGACATATTCAAACACAGAAAAAAATAAGGATGATTATGTACCTATCTACTAGACTACTAAATATGTGTATTTGAGGAGAATATTATCTAGGTTTTGGGTTTGTTTTTCTCTTTTTTATTGTTGTTATTTATTGATTTATTTACTGTATGTTTGTTTTTATATCTAGCTCTAAGTTTGTTCTTGAAGTAGGAGCTGTTACAAAGTTGCTGTCTCTTTTCATTATCTGTTTGTTGTTTTTTTTTTTTGCTTTATCATGTGGAGCACCGGAGATTTTTAAGGTAAACATTTTAATGAACAAACAGGTTATTAGTGTATCCAAACAGTTTAGGCAGTTCTTAGGTAGGCAGCAGTTGAAAGTGAGTTTTCAGGATCATTATTTCTGTCAAAAATGTAGTTCAATTATTATTATTTGTTTATTTTCATTAAGGAATATGTTTTCCAAGTTTTTGGCTTGTAATACTGAGGAACTGTTGCCTAGCTAGAAATGAAGACCTTCTTTTCTGACTAGTTTACCTCAGATATTAAACAATATACACCCAATGTTAAAAAGAAAACAAGAAAAAAAATAAATCCTTTCATCTACAAAATAACTGGACATCCAAAAAGCTTAATCTTGAAGCACGAATATTTTTGAAATTCACAACAAATAATCAGAGCACGTAAATAGCTCTTAAATCGTGATATTTTGAGCAAAAAGAGGTAAAAGTTGAAGAATCCAGGGGAAATGGGAGTACATATATTTTGTTATTCAGAAACTAAAGAAGACTGATTATGCTGTGCTGCTATGTAGGAAAATCAAGTTCACTGTGGAGGACAATCAAGGAAGTAGAAAAGGCTTTGCAGAACTGTAATAAGACTGGAAGGAGAATATGTGCTGATAGATGTGTTCACAGCTAAAAGAATGACAGCTTTGTAGCATAAAGTTGCATGGTGGAAAAGAGGAGAAGTATCAACAGTTGAGCACAGAATTTTTGTCTTAGCAGAAAACTTTTACTAACAAGAAGTTTGGAGATTGTTTACTAGCAAATTGCCTGGAATCTTGTTATTTAATAACTGATTGAACCTTAGCATTTGAATCAAATACAATAACTGACAACACTTATTTTAGAGCAAAATTTATTGAGAGTATTCACTAAGAACAGGGATATTTTGGAAGAGTGCACAAGTATCATTTTCTTCAGTGATTCTCTAATGACAGCTAAACATCATGAAGACAAGCATACTAGGAAAGTTGGAGATCAGTGAATTTCTGTAGGAATTAACAAACTGCTGGTTAAGCACAAGAATACTGATAGAATACATCTACATTAGTGCTCAGGAGAGTACTTTTGAGGAGGTCTCTCGTCCTCCCACTTATTCTCTAGATCTGTTGTCTCCTGCCCCCTCTGGTTCATACTGTGGAATGCTCTTAGAGTTCATGAACTACATTTCTCCTGGAGGGACTTAACTCCAGAATGTTATCCCAGGACCACATATACTATTATCCAACTGTGACGTCACAGGATCAGGCTCAGTTTATGGTAAAGTAACTTCATCATCAGTAGTTTCACTCTGCAGATTCACTTCTATTTGTCTGTACAACTTGTTAATGCAGGCCACAAGTATTTCTGCAAAGTGACTTCACTTTCACCACTCAGAAATGTGTGCAACATCATTTACACAAATCCGAATTAGGAGAGGTAATTAAGATGAAGTAATATTGTTAGAAAAAAAAATCATACTAACAAAAAGATTTACGCCAAAACAAAATTAGATATATTTCAGTTTTGAGTCTAGAGACCTTAATGCAGCAGAAATATCTATTTTACATACCCTAGTGAACATCTTATGTATATGTGGACATATCTTTATATAAATACAAGAAAATATACAGGGTAAAAAATGGTAAAAATTCTAATTGTAAAAAAAAAATTAAAACTAATTAGACTTTTACCAAAATGCACTGAAGGATTTTTTCTCTAATGAACAGAAGAAATACTGGCTGTGCAATGCTGTGTATGATTTATTTATAGGCTGTTAATGAAGACATATCTAATCATCATAATTAATTGGTATTTTTGAGCTTTGGGGCCTAATCATGGAAACTTTCATATGTTGGCACAAGCTGATTTTAGCTGTGAGACAAAAATTCATAGAGAAACTTTATATTTCTTTGTTCAAGTTTCGTTTCCATTGAGCTTCAATAACTGTGAGCTATGACTTAACCCTAAAACACCAGCTGAAGTGCCATAAAAATTAGCTAGGAGAGGAGGATTTGCAGGGACTCCATTTCATAAGAACAGTTTCATATTTGCTTAAATCAGGCCTAACTTTAACTCTGCATAATCTGCATCACATCAATAAAACAGTTGAGTCATTTTTGTAGCAACCTATACAATTTCCATATGTAAATGATTTGTGATTGCCATGAGTAGTCTGTCTCAAAATATGTGGAAAGATCTCTCTTTTTTTTTTTTTTTTTTTTT